>OZ012690.1:38168228-38182606 GCA_963942565.1 Maea johnstoni
GCTAGGGTTTGTCGTAGCCTCCTGCACTATATTCCCATGACATCATGGTTTTGAAAGGTCAGAGGTCGAACACTTGTCACATATTTCTCTATGAGTGCCAAAATGTGTCTGGATGTCTGTGGTAAACAAAAATCTGGCCCATTTCATGATTCACTTAAAACCAAAAACTGACAAATGAGTAGGGCTTGGAGGATGACTCATTGCAGGCATATTTGGATGTCAAGGTTCCATTTCTTGAATGTCAGAGATGCGCAGACAGTGAATTTGGCATATCTTTGGTATTGATAATAGCAAAAATCTCTTTTACGTTTAATTGATGCAATAGCTTTAACCTATTTCCATCAAATGTACAAACATTCCTTATTGCTTTGATAATGACTCTTTACTTTCCTCCTTAATTTACTCAGTGTTTGCAGCATATTAAGTATGAAAATATTCATTGCATAGATATCACTGAAAAATATGAAGTATCTACTGTATACCCTGGTAATTTTGCACATATGAAGTGATGTGCTCAGAAAGCAGCTGCCTTTGATGTGCAGTTCAATTAATGCATACTGGTGTTGAGTGACAAGTCATCATGTCAGCGTGTTGTACAATAATAGCATATAAGGGATTAGATGTCCAAATAATGGAGTGCAGTTTAACAAATGCGGACTCCAGGGGTGTGCTAAGTACGCATTAATTAAACTGCCGGAATATTAACACGGTACACACCAGATTGATTTAGTGATAACCGACATAAAGGGGCGTGAAGTTAACCCTCCCAATGCTAGGGCTACTTTCGTCCAAAGCACAAGGATGCAAAGATTTTTGAAAACCATCAAAACCCTGTCATTTTGGTATTAATTAGATAGCTCTCACAGAGTACTCTCAGATGTGTACCCATGTGCCAGGGTTTCAGTCATTTTCAACTTTTTTGCATCATTTTGTATTCGCAAAATCAGCCACTAGCGGCATTTACAGTTTGCTATAAACATGTAGTATCAAGTATTCTTCTTGCTGCTGTGTTTTGTTTCAGTTGTTTTTCCATGAGCAAGTGCAGGATGAAGAGGGTTACATTCTATCTGTCTGTAAAGGGGAGTGATTTCAAAGGCGTTATAGTATGCAGTAAACATATAGTATCAGGTATTTATTTTGCCGCTGTGTTTTGTTTCAGTTATTTTTCCGTGAGCGAGTGCAGGATGAGGAGGGTTACATTCTCTTTGTGCGTAAAGGGGCGTGAATTTAATGTGGTTTACAGTAAGCAATAAACATGTAGTATCAAGTATTTATTTTGCTCCTGTATTTTGTTTCAGCTATTTTTCCGTGAGCGGGTGCAGGATGAGGAGGGTTACATTCTCTCTGTCTGTAAAGGGGCGTGAATTTAATGTGTTTTAGAGTATGCAATAAACATCATGTATCAACTTATCAAGTATTTATTTTGCTGCTGTATTTTGTTTGTTATTTTTCCGTGAGCGAGTGCCGGATGAAGAGGGTTACATTCTCTTTGTCCGTAAAGGGGCATGAACTTAATGTGGTTTACAGTAAGCAATAAACATGTAGTATCAAGTATTCATTTTGCTGCTGTGTTTTGTTTCAGTTGTTTTTCCGTGAGCGCGTGCCGGATGAAGAGGGTTACATTCTCTCTATCCGTAAAGGGGGGTGAATATAAGGGTATAATTTACAGTATGCAATAAACCTGTAGTATCAAGTATTAATTTTGCTGCTGTATTTTGTTTCAGTTGTTTTTCCGTGAGCGGGTGCAGGATGAGGAGGGTTACATTCTCTCTGTCTGTAAAGGGGCGTGAATTCAAAGGCGTTATAGTATGCAATAAATATATAGTATCAAGTATTTATTTTGCTGCTGTATTTTGTTTCAGTTGTTTTTCCGTGAGCGAGTACAGGATGAGGAGGGTTACATTCTCTCTATCCGTAAAGGGGGGTGAATTTAAGGGTATAATTCACAGTATGCAATAAACATGTAGTATCAGGTATTGATTTTGCCGCTGTGTTTTGTTTCAGCTATTTTTTCATGAGCGAGTGCAGGATGAGGAGGTTAACATCTGTGAAGGGGCGTGAATTTAAGGGTATAATTTACAATATGCAATAAACATGTAGTACCAATTATTGATTTTGCCGCTATATTTTGTTTCAGTTGTTTTTCCGCGAGCGAGTGCAGGATGAGGAGGGATACATTCTCTTTGTGCGTAAGAATGCTATCCAGGTGCTCATCCCCAAGTTTGGCCTGGAGGGAACCATCTACCTGGATAACGAGAAAGGCGAGAACGCAGGCAGATTTACCTTCAACGAGGAGGTAATAATAATAATAATAATAATAATAATAATAATAATAATAATAATAATAATTAAAATGATAATAATGATAATGATAATAATAATGAATAAATAATCATTATGTCACGAGGGTAATGCAGTCAAATACAGGATTTGATCTTCCCTGTGGCCCTCAGATTTCAGGATTATACCTTTCAAACTTCAGGCCACAGAGTTGAAAATTGTTCTTCAATGTGTATTTTCTTGTTCGTGGAAGCAATTTATGTACAGATGAAAAAATAATTCTTGGAGGTTTTGAAATGTGTGATAATGGTTTATTTTTACCATACATCACAGTATTAACCAGGATCTTGAAAGTGGGTGCCCAAAATGGGGCATCATAAGATTTTTGGATAGGATAGTTAGTTAATAGATTAGTGTGTGTTTGTGTATGTGTGTATATTCCAGTTATGTTTATTGAACGATAATTTAGTTATAGATTATTAATTGTGCTTAAGAGTTTGAATCTGATTGAATTGAGAGAGAGAGAGAGAGAAGGAAGGCATTGTTTATATTAATGGATATGTATTACCAACATTTCAGTGTGTAGATCGATAATTCAATTCTGTTTTTTCACTGTTTCTTCAGGAGGCAACTCAGACTGCTGGCGATGTGGTTCTGAGGGTGTTCAATAAAGTCATAGTCCAGATCTCTATAGACAGAAGCAACATCCAGCACCAGAAGCTCAGCCTTAAACTGGTCACACCTGAGGTTAGTGCTATTCAGATACAAGATTCACCAAATCTTATTGACCCTTCCAATGCTGAGGTTGCTTTCATTTCGACCAAAGCACAGGGATGCCAGATTTTGGAAAACCATTTAAACCTTGTCATGTTGGTATTCATTAGATAGCTCTCACTTAGTACTCTCAGATGAGTACCCAAAATAATGCAAAAAACCTGAAAAATGACTGAAACCCTAGCACATGGGTACTCATCTGAGAGTGCTCAGCGAGAGCTATCTAATAAATACCAACCTGACAGGGTTTAGATTGCTTTCAAATAATCTCTGCGTCCTTGTGCTTTGGACAAAACCAGCCTCCAGCCTCAGCATTGGATGGGTGACTATAAAAATACATACCTATCATTATCATCAATGCTCGTATCACAAATTTCCAGCACTTTGTGTAGGTATATTACTTTTTATTGCCTGGTTACTTCATTCTGATTGACTTTTCATGTCCTGAAGTTAACAAATATTGATTTAACTCTTCCAATACTGAGGTCACTTTCGTATATAATGACGCAAAGATTTTTGAAAACCATCTTAACCCTGTCATGTTGGTATTCATTGGATAGCTTTCACCAAGTACTCTCAGGTGAATACCCACATGCCAGGGTTTCAGTCATTTTCATTTTTATTTGTAACATTTTGTATTGTAAAATTAGCAACCAGCAGCATAAGGGTTAATTCTTCTCATTTCCTTAACACATCCTAAAATGAGGCATTTGACGTGTTGTTGATGACTGTTGTTCTCTTTCCCTTCAGATCCCTGGCTTCAGCGTTCCGGCTCAGCCAGCACAGGATGATCAGCCACCACCAGCGAAAAAACAGAAAAAATAAAACCTGAGATAAAATCCTCACAATAGGAAAGAAAAATCATCTCTTGTATTTCATTTGAAAAACTCTTTTCACTATTTACAACCTGTACATGAAGGTCAAAGATTACCTGCCAAAAGAAAATAGACAATACAAGCACACACCCTGATAATAATGAGAACAATTCTTCATAATTTCACTATATACCTTGTTTAACTCCTGTTTAGAGGGATCCACCGTGGCCTAGTGGTTACAATGCCTGGCTCCCAAATGTGAGTTTGCAGGTTTGAGTCCCGTCCACTGGATTTCTATCTTGTCACGATATGACCTAAGATGTTGAAAACGACTTCAAAATCCATCCCTTCCTTCCTTCCATTTTGAGCGCTACAGGCATGATGTTAAGCTTGAAATTGTTGTTAGAAACTAAGGTCTTTTAACAATAACTTGGAAATCTAGAATTATTTTTACAAAATATATGAGGTAGAATTGTTTTTATTGTTCAAATTAACATTTCTCTTTTAAATATTTCCCAAACATGCTTTTTCCAAAAAGATTTTACCATACTTGCGAGGCTGCTTTTGGCCACTGTGAGCATTGATGGGTTAACCTGTTCTATTCCTTCTCCCCTTTTGCCTTCACAGGATATTATGTAACAGTAGGGGTTGTTCTTTGTTTCAATTTCTTGATGGCCAAGAGATCAAAAATGGGAAGGAAAATATATATGGCTGTCATATATTTCATATAACTTGGGCGTAATATTGCCATTCACATGAGTGCTTGCCAGTAGGTAGGTATGTTATATGATCCTGGGGTTCTCTCCTTCCTATGCATAACCCTTTCTGATAGGATCAATCTTGTGATTAAACAGTACATTTGGAGATGTCATTTTCATTACATTTTGTTTCGTATATTTTCATATCTTAATGGTAATCATTGAATGCAAAAGCTTTTTGTAAAAATGACAATAAAGTTTTTATATAGGAATTCCCATTGTTGATTGTTATCTATCGCTTTTATTTTGTATACATTTCTTTAGATTTAAATGACTAGTGTTCTAAAGTCTTGCCACTAACTGCGTGCTGTCTCTCACCACAGACTTCCATCTGCTTACCAGTTAGTGCTTAGCACCCTTACCCAGAATCTAGAAAGTGGGAGCCCAAAATTGGCAATTGTACAAATGAATTTATGGGTGTATTATTTTTCAAGGGGAACCACAATACATTCAAATGAAACTAAGCATTCATTCACTTATTCAGAAAAGGCATAATATCCTTATGCAATGTCAGAAATTCTTCATTCCTCACAAGAAATTGTTTTGTCTTGATGTGTGATTTTGAGGGTTTGGTTGTACAGATGACACTCAGGCACCCTGCTTCGAACCCCAAACCCTTATATATTATATTAATTCAAATGCATCTAGGGTAACTACATGGTATGACATTGAGCATTTAATAAAAATAATTATTTAGATCAGTATTAAATATGTAAATCCAACCGGAACAACCAAATCTTTTTTCTTTGATATCAACATATTTCCTTGTGTGTTGGACTATGTCTGCACTCTAGAAAATGGATTAAAGTTCTTAGAATTCTTTTCAGCAGTATTGGATAATGCTTTTGATAAAAGTTACTGATTCTTAATGTTATGCAATGATTACATATTAATATAGGGTATGTTATTTGAGAAAACTATAGCTAAATCAAGGTGTATATTATCGACTTCACCAAACAAAGCTTGCAATATCAAGGAATTCCTAGAATTTTCTTAGGAAAATGACATTTTTTCGAAGTCTTGACTAGATTTGACACCATCACCATGGTTTATTTAATGTTACAAAATAAGTGAATATTCAAATATAAATCAAGTATTTCGATTGTGGATTGGAAGGGAGGAATCCCATATATGTACAAGTGCATATTGTGTTGCCAATATAGATCTATTATTGATAGCTCCACTGGTGGACAAAGCTTCTCAGATAATGATGCTTTTTACACCTGTGTCACATATAAATCTTACAGGTAACGCTGGCCATTTCCATGGCAACTAATCGTAAATGGTACTAGTTATTGTGATAAGATGTCATTTCACTGCAGTGGTTTTAAGTTAACGAATAAGTAGTATGATCATCTTACATTCACACATGTTACGTCATAGGTATTCAGTTACCAGGAACCGGAGAGTCCAAGTCGCAATGATATATGATCGCTAAGGATGGGAAAGGACCGGATTTAAGAGATCTCGTAAATGCACAGTCAGTGAATGCACTGGCATTTCATAATATGTTAAAGATTTTTTTACATTCTTCTCTGCTAATGTAGGCTAAATAAGAGATATGTAGTTAGGTACCACAGTCTAATTTGTACTAGTTGCAAACCACTGGATATCTCAAGTCATTGATAACTTTTTTACATGCCACAAATAAGGTGAAGCATGTGAGAAAGTTACCAGTGTCCTGGGTTACATTTACTTGTTAAAGGTGGTTGACTTTACCCCTTCCAATACTAAGGCTACTTTCATCCAAAGCACAGGAACACAAAGATCTTTGAAAAATGTCTGAACTCTGCCATGTTGGTATTCATTGGATAGCTTATGCAGGGCACTGTCAGATGAGTACCCATCTGCCAGACTTTCAGCCGTTTTTCAGGTTTTTTACATCATTTTGTAATGGCCAAATTAGCTAACAGCTGCATAAGGGTTTTAACATGACTTATGTGCATCTGCAGTGCACGCAATTTCATCGAATATAAAGGGATATTTGAAAAAAAATATCATGGAGGAATGATTAAACCCTACAACAACAACAGCTTTACTTCAAATACTGTGTAACTGGTATTTTTAGAGGCATTTAAAGTTTGCGATCCCCATGATAGTGCCAAAATAAAATCCTTTAGGCCACTCCAATTTAATTACTTGTCTTACGAGCTTTTTTTGGAAAAAAAATCCTGTCAGACTCCAAAAAAAAAGAAAAAAAAAGTCACCTTTGGTGTCTTACGGACGAAAGTGGTTTTGAAATTTTCTGTCAGACTCCAAAAAAAAAAAAAAAAAGTGCAAGTTTTAAGAATATTCTTTGTAAGGGTGATTCAAGCAACTACAGGAAGCTATCATTGCTGTAGTAGAGCCTCAGACCTGTGGAGGTATACCTCCCACCCTTCAGGTTACAGGGATTAATTAATTGATTGATTTTATTTAGTTGAGAATAGGCTGGTAGAAACATATCCCTACCAGTCCTAGTCGACAGACTCTAAAAAAAATAATAATAATAAAAAAAGTCACATTTTTCAACTTTTTTTTTTATTCCAAAATGGCTCATTTCCTACCTCCTGAGCACGTAAGACAAGTAAATAAATTGGAGTGGCCTTAAATAAATATGAAATAAATACATGGTTTAGTTTGAGTGATTGAATGCACAAATTTAAAGTAGCACAACTACCCTCCAGCAGGGCTGTAACGCAAAATACATGTATTTAGTACTCGAAATTAAAGTTGTATACAGTACTTCCCTGTGTATTGCTTAGTTATCAAGGTATTTCCATGTGTACTCACCAAATGAGACGAAACATTCACACACATCTATGACTAATTAACCCTTTCAATGCTGAGGCTACTCATCCAAAGGACAATGATGCAAAGATTTTTAAAAAACATCTAAACCCTATCTGTTGGTATTCATTGAAAAGCTCTTGCTGAGTACTCTCAGATGAGTACCCATGTGCCAGGGTTTCAGTCATTTTATCTAGGTTTTGCATCATTTTGTACTGGCCAAATTAGCCAAGGGTTATAAGGCTTTGATGTGGCAAACAGAGCTGTTGTTATCAGACTGTAGAATTGATGTAGTTAATGGACCGCTAAGCAGGCGGTATGCTAACAGTGTACGGCTCCAATCAAGCATTGTACTTTACATTGTGACATGGAGTCCAAGGTCAGCAGTCAGTACGGGGCACTATTGGCTTAGATATTGCATCCCTTACATTATATCATTGATCCAAGGTATGGCTGTTAGTATTGTACCTCTTATATTGTATTGTGGGGGCCTAAGTATGGCTTTTAACCCTTATGCTGCTGGAGGCCAATACAAAATGATGCAAGAAAACTGATAAATGACTGAAACGCTGGCACTCATCTGAGAATACTCAGCGAGAGCTATCCAATGAGTACCAACATGACAGGGTTTAGATGGTTTTCAAAAATGCCTATTTTACTGGACCGTACAACAGAGAAACATGCTGGGTTGCACAACCCATCATGGCTGATCCATGTCAAACCTGTCGTAATCATCTTGTGTGTCCATGGTTGAGGATAAAGGGTTTGAGCCTTTGAAGGGTTTGACAAATCCCTGTTTTAAATTCTAAATGTTGATTTTCATTCTAGAAGTTAGTCACCTTTCTTTAGTTTTTACCTAAGACCGATGAGGTACATGTACATGTTACCCCCCCCCCCCCCTCATACAGGATAATTCACATATGCAGAAATACTGTATCTGGACATTTTTACCCTGACCAAGTTCAACAGCAAACAATGTAAAAACATATGAACTATTTATTTCAGCAACCCATGTCTGAAAGTCTGTATCAGTCCCGGTTTTACCTGACCCTTCAACAGCTAACTTTGAAAACTTATACCAACTATTGTTTTCACAAATCCATGCTAATAAAGCTTCAGAAATCCTGACTACTTTAGTGATATCTAACTTAACCCTTCCAAAGCTAAGGCTACTTTTGTCCTAAGCCCAAGGAGGCAATTATTTTTGAAAGATATCTAAACCCTGTCATGTTGGTATTCATTTGACAGCTCTCGCTGAGTACTCTCACATGAGTACCCATTTGCCAGGGTTTCAGTAATTTTTCAGGATTTTTGCATCAATTTTGTATTGGTCAAATTAGTTACCAGTAGCATAAGGGTTAAGCACCATTTGGAAAATATTTGAAGGAGAACTATTAATCAAAACCCAACCTAAAACATTCCCTCAAATGTTTTGCTAAGTCATACTTAATTTCTAATTTATTTTCAAAAGAATCAGTTTCGGATGACAATATTCAAGACTTTCTATATCTCTAGGCATAACTGGGTTAACATTTTATGCTTTCTTGTCTATGCCACAATCTTCTATATGATATCTTTCATATGATACAAGTCATCTCCTTGGCAACCATATATGTCATACTTGTTAATGTGAATTAGGTATCGGTTTTCCAGTTATAGTTTGAAAACCAGATATAATCATCTTACGGTTACCAAGAACCTCCATATTCTAAATTGCTATTACAAGCGCTCAAGTTTCAACAATCGAAAGTTAGTAAAATCATAACACTCTCACTTTATAATAGTCATGAAAGCATCAGCTAATTGATTGAGTAACACCAGGAACTGCTTTCTCTTAATGAATTAAAGTAAAGATTAAATGTAAACCAATCGATTTTTGTGGTGTCTGTGATGATAATGTTAACATATTCACATCTGGAAGGAACTGATGGTCTGTCACATATGAGAATATCTCAAAGATTAAACAAAATTTTGCCCTTCCTTTTGATGCTGACAATGCCCATTCAAATACATGTATCTTTATGATACCACTCTATTTAATGAGCTATTTGTTCAACCACGAGTGTAATAGATATAGAAGCCTATAACCATGATAGCTGGGTAGTCGTACAGGTGTGGTCTTGCCAATGACTGCTCGCCATTTCTCACCACTACCTGAGTTCAAATCTGGCTTGAAGCATGTGAGAAAGTTACCAGTGACCTGAGGTCTGTAAGGCCGTGTTTTTGTTGGGTATTCCAGATCTATCTACCACTCAAAACTGGCAACTGGCCAGTCACTACTCTTAACCTGCATATGGCAGAACAAGCGATGATAAAATACCAAATTTCAAAGGCATCAAGTTAAGGCAACTCCAATTTAATTACTTGTCTCACAAGCTTTTTTTTGGAAAAAAAATCCTGTCACACTCAAAAAAAAAGAAAAAAAAGTTGACTTTGGTGTCTTACGGACGAAAGTGGTTTAAAATTTTCTGTCAGAATCCAAAAAAAAAAAAGGTTTTAAGAATTTTAATTGTGAGGACAAAATATTCATGTTGAGAATTGGCTGTTAGAAACATCTCGCTACCAGTCCTAGTCGGCAGACTCTAAAAAAAAATAAGAAAATTTAAAAAACATTTTTCAACTAAAAAAAAAAAAAGCTCGTAAGACAAGTAATCAATTTGGAGTGGCCTAACAGATGAATGAGTGCCCTTCAGATGCAGTAGGTTCACTGTGACTGTACTGTACATTGTGACCGTACATGTCTGCATGGTTTCACCTATTGTGCCATAAATAGCTTCAATGGATATTGCAGTACAGAGCCCCTAGGAGATGAATTTCTTACAATTTTACCAATAATCCTTTATGAAAATAGTGGAGGAAGTTTAAATGTGAACACGATATATTTCTGACAAAAAGGTCTTTCTAAAAATGTTTGAATGAGAAAAATTCATCAGACCCACATCAACAATGCAATTTCAGAGGTGATTAAAGATGGGAGGGGATGATTTTAGTTGGAACCTTAGAAAACTGGGTAATTTTTTCATCAAAATGGTATATATATATATATATATATATATATATATATATATATATATATATATATATATATATATATATATATATATATATATATATATATAT
This sequence comes from Maea johnstoni, assembly GCA_963942565.1. NCBI lineage: Eukaryota > Metazoa > Annelida > Polychaeta > Spionida > Magelonidae > Maea > Maea johnstoni. Next base: position 38,178,745 of record OZ012690.1, read on the forward strand.
GTATATATATGTGTATATATGTATATATATTGTGTGTATATTTAATTTAACCCATTTATGCCTGGAGATCTTCACAAATAATATTTATCAGGATTCTAGATACTGCAGCTGGTTTGGAAGCAAACCGACATTCTCTAAATATGCAAAAGGGAGTCATTGATTCAGTTTTACTCAAAATTTTCTGAAAAAAGAACTGGTCAAATTGATGTCATCAGAATGGTCAGGAAACTTTTTAGGCAGTACAGAAATGAAGGGGAACCTCATAGTCACTTAAAAATGTGTGAAGATGTACTGCTTTGGCACTGATAATACGTCCTTAACCTACTGCCTTATTTTCTGATAGTTTTACCTAGAAACTTTGGGTACAGATGTCAGTTATATTGACCCTATTGAGGTCGACCCCACCCATCTGTCTCTGCAGCTGATACGGTGGCGGTGATCTCGCATCCCAGTAGCCATCGTGAGCACTACCAGCAGCAGCAGCAGCAGCAGCAGCACAGCTAGCCTGCATCAACACGTGTTATTATGTGTAATTAGCAAGATAATTGCTGACTGTATCACATGATAATTGCACAAATTATCCAGGCTGATCATATCATCGTATAGGAGCTATTACCTGCACGATTACATCAATCTTTCATTTCCTATGTACATCATAATGGTTTGACTTGTTAGGTCATGAATTGAAACGATGCACATGTATACTGACAAAAAAACTGAGAGCAAATGACTTTGTCTGAAAAATACATTACTCAATTTGGCGAATTTGCACTTATGTAATTAGCTCATACATGAATTTGGGGCCACTTGTGTCACATTATAATGGGGTCAAGGGCAATGAAATTTAACCAATTGATGGCTGTAGTGACCAAAAAAGTGGCCAAACAAGCCTGCCAATTTCAGTAAAATCTTTCAGGGAGGACATAGTTGGAAAAATATTTGGAGGAGGAATATCAATCGGAACACTACCAATGACTGTCCTTCAGATATCTAGCATAATGATTTTCCCAAGTTATTGTCATATTGAGGAACTCTTAAGCACTAATGCCATTAGTAATGGGTTAATGAAATGCTTTTAAAAACATAAGGTAATAGTGTAGCAAAGTGCTACCATGGTGGGCTAGGTATGGATCAGGGTAAGGAAAACAAACACAGTTGTACACTATATAAGTTTATTTGAAGTTTTGTTTAATTACAGTCAGTTTCACCTTAAATGCATTGAGTAACTCTATTCGAAACAAATAAGTTAAGCTGCATTTAATGGTCAACTTTAGCCTGTTTAAATCTTAGAATTTAGCAGGAAAAACAATAAAACAACTGAAAGTATTGTTAGATCTTATACTGAACGTCCAATCTGAATTAGTTTCTTAATTGAGCTTAAAATTTTCAAAACGAAAAAAAAATAAAATACAAAAAAATTTAAATGCCAACTTTACTTCAACAGTATGTATAGAAGATGCATTTATTAAGGTTATATGGAAATGCCAGCCATATATGAGTATAAAATGATTAACAACAGAAAGTTGAACACGGATCTCCGTCTAGTTGACAGCAGCTGGCCTTAAGCTACATGTGTTACATGCACTCCAAGTGACCACTGGTCATCCAGGCCAGAGATTGAGGGACACGGCTCTACAGGCTCTAGACAATACTACTCCCAAATATGTACAATTAGAAACAATCAAAAGAAGGCACTAGCATCCTCAAGACAAAAGAAACAAGGTTTTTTTCATAAGCAAGAGCAATCCGACTTCACAGTACTTTGAGCGATCAGAATTTTTTGCAACAGAATTTCTTAATAGAATATTTACTTTTTCAAGAAATTGCTGGAATGGTGAATGGAAGGCCTGTTATGGAATGTCCTGACATCACAGATGTAGCTAGCAAAACCAATGGAGTTCTTTATGATTTCCAATGATGACATCATAATTTTTGGTGACATTTTTAGTGACATCATCATTATCCGTGGTCATCCAGCAAAGGCATCAACCCTTGCAGTAAGAATGTTCGTTGTTTGTTATTACGCGGAGATATAATAAAATCTGAAATGTGGTTTCCATTTCAGCGTCATAAGTCCCACCATTGGTTTCCATTGTTATATGCAGGGGTCATGATTTTGATACACATCCTTTCGTTGGTTGGTAATATGTACATCCACAGCTCCAAACACTGGCCAGATTCTTCATCGCGTTACAAAGTGATGTGCCGGCGCAGTCCTGCTTGGCCATCCTAGCTGGAGTCCTTCTTCTCTTGTTCTATCGCTGGAAAATACAAAAGAAAGAAAATAAGTGACAGTTAATTATATATTTTAAGCAATTATTCATCAATATTCTGGAATGTTAGTAAACTGGACCAACTGAACCCATAAAGTTAAGGTTACAGTGTGTATCCGTTTTAACCAATTTGCATATGGATTGCTCTACAATACAGTTCTATCTCCATTTTCAACAGGCATCAATAGGTTAACTCTTCCAATGCTGAGGCTACTTTCGTCCAAAGCACAAGAACGCAAAGATTTTTGAAAACCATCTAAACCCTATCATGTTGGTATTCATTGGATATCTCTTGCTGAGTACTCTCAGATGAGTACCCACATGCCAGGGTTTCAGTCGTTTTTCAAGTTTTTTGCATCCATTTGTATTGGCCAAATTAGCAACAGCAGCATAAGGGTTAAAATGGTTACATTGCCTGCAGCCAGTATTAGGAGCTTGTGGGGAAAGTGATGCACTTTGTGGCTGAATCAGAAAGGATGATCATCCCTACATGAAGAGATTACCTGACAGGATAATTATTTTTCCATGCATGATTAAAGAGGATTATTTCTTGTATTTCTGCTAATCACATCAAAGACCGATCCAAATGTTAACACCATCAAAGCAGTAGATATATGTATATATATATATATTATCATATATCATCTATGCACACAGAATATATAAATATATATATAAATATATATATAAATATATATATATATATATATATATATATATATATATATATATATATATATATATATATATATATATATATATATATGTGTGTGTGTGTGTATAATACTGTATATATACATACATGTATTGTATATCAAAGGCTGATTGCAGACCAGACTCAATGATGACACCATCTAGATAATAGGTAAGAGGGGCAGTCCAGCTCTCATTCAAAATAGCACACAGCTAGGTTATTGACCTACATGTATATGTTTGGTTCTGCATGGATGAGCTAACTAACAGGAGTGAATCCACCCATATAAAATAGAGCTAGGATTATCCTAGGAAATTCCCAGGATTTCCCAAGGTACATTTGGTAAGTCTAAGCTACATTTGGTATTAAAGAGTCAAGATTGCAGTTTAAAGACTCTAATTTGAGCTTAAGCTACAGTATTAGATTATATTTTTAGCAATATTATAGCTCTACATGGATGAAATCTTATATTCCTGTACATTACATTTGGTGCTATCTATCTAACACTGGGACGAGTCCATTGACTGCTATCACAAACAGAGTGCAGTAAGCATCTTAACCCATCAGTGCTCACAGTGGCCAAAAGCAGCCTGAAATATTTGGTAAAATCTTTCAGGAAAAAGCATAGTTGTGAAAATATTAGAAGGAAATATGTTAAGCATAACATTTCCAAATTAAAAACTCATCCTCAAATCTTTTGTAAAATAATTCTTGATACCAAAGTTATCTCAACAGCACCATATATGCATACAAAAATATCTTGGGGGGAACTCTTAAGGCTGGAAGGGTTAAGCTATAGCTAGTATGGCTCCATAGGATGGATTCTTATATTCCTGCTAGTTAGAGTCTATAGTCACAGTGTCTCAGTGAAGAGCAGACTTGTTGACTATGAATC
>OZ012690.1:38182806-38203127 GCA_963942565.1 Maea johnstoni
ACGGTAACTATAGATACTAGTTTTCTAATGGAAATACTTACATAAAATAAAACTATTGTTATAAAATACGACCTTAACCCATTCATGCCCAGAGATCTCATAGACAGGTTTCGTCTGGAGCTGTGACACTTATGAATTTAACTAGTAACAAATTTTAAATTCACTAAAACAATTGATGGAAAAAATATGATGCAGGGTTCTGATAATCAATAACTCTCCTTAAACAACTATATTCCTAAGTTATTTACACTTATTGTAGATATAGACATCAATTGTCCAGGAGATATGCAGGCTCAAATGAGTTTAGTTACAGAAGAATAGAAGTGCACATAACCTGGTATTAGTATGTCTATCTGATGCTGTTTTTATGAACTGAAATTCATCATTGGAAAAACCTAACTAGCAGTTTACTTTGAATACACTTTTGTACTTGGTACAAAACTGGTTTCTGTTAGCTATACAATAGACATGGAGGATCAATGCCACACGGGTGTCTTTACAGTAAGTGAACCTAATTAACCCCCTCATGCCCACAATGATCCTATGGTCTATCTCCCCTCCTCCCTCCCCCGCTCTTTCTTCCCTCCCTCCTCACTCTCTGCTTCCCTCCTCCTCTCTTCCCTAGCCCCCCTCTCCTCTCTCTCTCCCTCCTCCTCTCTCCCCCCTGTCTTCCCTACCCCCTCTATCCCTCCCCCCTTACTCTCTCTCTCTCTCTCTCTCTCTCTCTCTCTCCTCCCCCCCCTCTCTCTCTCTCTCTCTCTCTCTCTCTCTCTCTCTCTCTCTCTCTCTCTCTCTCTCTCTCTCTCTCTCTCTCTCAATCTCTCTCACACACACACATGCTGCACTTATCTTATTTGAACCCTCACAAAATATAGAGGACAGCGCACAACAAATTTTAAATATTTGCCTTCATTTTGGAGTCATGCCAAGTCGATTGGATAACTGAGCACTAAAGGGTTTAATTGGATACACATCAAGCAAGATGTTTGAAAAGGTACTTTCCAGTTGAGCAACATATGACTTAAGCAAGCAGGTATGATTCACTTGTGACAGTAGAGATTACATAGACCGCTGTTGGCACTCTTCCCACTTAACTGCTTTGTATGCCATACACATGCAGCTCTGAACATACAGGGAAGAGTGGAATTCTACTGGAGCAGGGAAGTAGAACCCCCCATCTTAACTCAACATACATGTTTTAAATACATATATACATACATATTATATCATACATACATATATCATACATTAATGCACACAGACATACATACACCCACAGAGAGCATATAGCATACATTCATACACACTTAGACCCTGAGAGAGAGAGAGAGAGAGAGAGAGAGAGAGAGAGAGAGAGAGAGAGAGAGAGAGAGAGAGAGAGAGAGAGAGAGAGAGAGAGAGAGAGAGAGAGAGAGAGAGAGAGAGAGAGGGAGGGAGGGAGGGAGGGAGGGAGGGAGGGAGGGAGGGAGGGAGGGAGGAGGGAGGGAGAGAGAGAGAGAGAGAGAGAGAGAGAGAGAGAGAGAGAGAGAGAGAGAAGAGAGAGAGAGAGAGAGAGAAAGAGAGAGAGAAAGAGAGAGAGAGAGAGAGAGAGAGAGAATGTTCATTTTTTGTTTTATGAGACAATAAGATGTTGATGAATGCAGCAATATGCTTATTATATGCTAATTGGATAAAAAAATAAATAAAGAAGAGACTGCAAACTAGCTTATCATTGATACATATGGGACACACAAAGCAGCCATCTATAAGTCACTCAACCCAGCCATGCTTGAAGATGGCCTGAAAATTTTCAAGTGCTATGCAACTTCTGAATGGACTTCCATAAATAGTCAGTAGGAGAGTCCTTGGTTTTGTTCGGTTTCTGATTGACATCTCTACAAATATCATCAGTACTTTTAACTCGACTTCTTTACTGCAGCAACATGAAAACCCATATTTTTGGGGTCTGGTCGGTTTAACCCATTTATGCCTGTAGCACCCCTTAAAGACCTGCTTTTGATATATTTCTGCATCTCTTTTAAATGTTCCAAAATTTAGACTTAATAATCATCAAAAATATCCTCAATCCAGGAAAAATATACCAAGGTAAATCTTAAACAAGAATGGGTTAAAAATATTCAGATACAGATTAAACTGATTACAACATATACCGCTGGCTGAGTGGTAATTGTAACATACGTCACTGTTTAACAGCTGGTCCTTAACCTAATTGCATTTGGAGTGCACACATGGTCTTACAACTTCGGACAGAATTGTACACCAAATAAAGTCTTATTTGTAATATATATTTAAAGATGGATTGTAAACACAACAGAAACAACAAATTTCAGTCAAATATTTCTCTAAATATTGCTTTAATAGTTAAAAAAATATCTCCATATTTCTAAGATCATGTTCATGCATGCTCCAGATGCGAATGGGTCAATGACCTGGTGCCACATATCCCATGATGCAACAGTTCCCCTCTTTCTCCTCGGCTCGGAAGTGCTCATGAATGATTCATATCTCACCCTGAATGGATCCAATACACTAAAGCCATTAACAACTTCTTTCTCAACTCATGAATTATTCAGAGAGGGTGTTCATATTGCACATGGTGAGGAAGATTATAACACCTAGCTATTATTTTCAGGCGGGCAAGAACAGTACATGTACGTGTTATGCCAGGGTGATTGAGAATAAAGACTTTGTCTGCCTGCCAGTCCCTGCCTATACTAACAGATGTATGGATGTTATAGAATACCTTAACCCTTCCAATGCTAAGACTACTTTCGTCCAAAGCACAAGGATGTAAAGATTTCTGAAAAACCTTCTAAACCCTGTCATGTTGGTATTCATTAGATAGCTCTCACTAAGTACTCTCACATGAGTACCAATAAGACAGGGTTTCAGTCATTTTTCAGCTTTTTTGCATCATTTGGAATTGGCAAAATTAGCCACCAGCAGCATAACCCAAGGGAAAATAAACCCTGAGCTGCAATGCCTTGCAGCTCTAAAGCAGTACTAGAGCAGCTATGGAGTTGCTCTAGTCCATTTTTATATGCAAATGAGGGAGCTGCACTAAATTGCCGCTCTAGAGCAGCTGCTTTAGTGCCACTTTTGAAATCTGAATCGTAGCAGCACCATTGCTGCTCTATGGTGCTAGAGCTGTTATGGAGCAGCTATGCGGTGCAGCTCGCTAATTTGCATATAAAAATGGACTGGAGCAACTCCACAGCTGCTCCAGTGTAACTCTGAAGCAGCTCTACACATAGAGCCGCAATATAGCAGTTCCATAAAAGGTTCTGGAGGGATAATCTAGAGCAGCTTCAGAACCACTCTGGATACCACATTCAAATATATATATATATATATATATATATATATATATATATATATATATATATATATATATATATATATATATATATATATATATATATATATGTATATATATATATATATATATCAAAAGAGTCACCAAAAGAGAGTGGCTGCGAAATTCATTGCAACTCAATTGCAGCTCTAGAGCCACGCTAGAGCTGCACTTCAGTGGCAACATTTTATTTTCCCTTGGGAAGGGATAAGAGAGAGATATTCAACATATCCAAATACCATATATGGCACTCGATCTGGAATCGATACCCCACTTGGAATTCTCAATAGCAAGCTAGTATCAGAGACAGCTTCATAATTAGCCTGAGAAGCAACTAAGTCATAAATGGACTAGCTTCCTTGGCAACCTGTTTACTGTCACTGTTAATTTCTCTTTTATAGAAAAATAAGCCTATTATCTTACTGGATAATTGGTCAGTCAATAAAAACCCATGTGTATAATAGATGCTCGGAACAAAAAATGCAAGACTAAACAAGTTCAAAAAATGTTGTTTAAAACCAAACCAACATTTTCTATCTTTCAAATTAGTTGTGATTCCATGATTAATTTCAAAATTAATTTTAAAGGTCTCATAAATCCAAACAGACTTTGTTATGAATACCTTCAAGCATGATTGGATTAATCATGCAGTTATCACTAATTCCCAGGCAGAGAGCTATATGGCAGTCTGATCGACGCTAGCAGACAGTATGCAGACATCAGTATGCCTGATTCGCCGTCTTTGGCAGTCTACTGACCCGCTCTCATGGCTCCTGGGCAATCATAATGGTTCTGGCTAGATTGCGGTGATCATCCTAACGAATCCCTTGCAAGTATCGTGGCCGACTATTGACCCGAGTTCTGCATGCCTGGAAACTAGGATTGGCTCCTAAGCACAGTAAGCAGGGACGGTAGCTTATTCCTTGCATGAAGAAAACCCTTGCAAGCTAGTGGGAGGCTCTGACATGTATAACGTGTCAATTTTCGGCATATTAAGTAATGCACTCAACAGGCAGCTGCCTTTGATGTGCTGTTTAATTTTGTATAATTCAACTGGTGTTGAATGACAAGCTATCATATCAGTGTGATGTGCGAAACTAGCATAGGGATTGGATGTGCAAATAATGGTGAACAATGGTGCACAAATAATTGTGGACTCCAGGGGTGCGCAAAGTATGTATTTATTCAATTGGCACAATATTAATACAGTACACAGTAGTTCAGTACCCCTACCAAATGGACCCAGGAATACCAAGGAATTCCTTAGATAATCCTAGATAATCCTAGGGTTTCCTAGCAAGTCTGAGTAGCAGGATTGTCAGCATTGGAAATTTTGCCAATAAATAGCTAACCAACTAGTTTGTATAATCCACCTCAATTATGAAGTTATTATCACAATTATTATAGATCAGACGACAATGGGAAGAGGAATATGTAAGAATAAATAAGTTAATAATAAATCGGTTAATGCCAGTCTATCTGCCACACCCATGCGTATGCTATGCAGCCTCATCTATATAGAAATGATTTTTGATCATGTACGTATGAACCCCAGATCAGGGCGGCATACCCCATATGGACCCCAGATCGATAGGGCTCACAGCATGCCCGCTCATGTGTCACTAAGTGATAAATGAGGCTGTGATTGACACATACATTAATAATGGCCCCCATTATCTTCCTGTTCACAGCACAAAACACATCAACAAGTAACATGTACGTCACCAACATCGCCTCTATATCTCTTGCTGCTTTCCCAATTATCAGTCCCTAGATCTACTGCATAGAATGTAATGTTGTATAGAGGTCATATTTCTGTTTGAACTCTTTTTTCCTGATCAAGTATGGTATTTCAATGACAATAGTCAGCTTCATTACATATGAGCTGCCGCCCTTTTTCAATCCTGGATGTATATATGACTGACCTATATAGAAAAGAGGTGTAATGCAAGTTTTATCAAGAGTAGAATGCTTTGCCGCTGTTCCAATTTATATTTCCTCTTAAAGACTTTAATAAATGATATGTACTACCTATAATAATCATAAGGATTGAATGGCAGTGTGAAATCTTATGTTCTACAACTAGGAGCCAGAAATTTGTTCCTATATCTTACTGGTTAGGGAACCCCCTTAGCCTAAGGAATTTCAAATGTGATCCTTTATAACAATTAGGACATCCATTTAACAATAACTAATCCTTTGCAATACAGGATGTCCATTAACATGAACTATAAATACAGAAGGGCTGGTATGCACGGTCATTCAAGCAAAAGAGGCTTTTATACTAGCAAGGCTCACTAGCCAAACATCTTGCATTATCTAATTCAAAACAGGGTTTAAATTTATGCTGAAGGCATGTGAGGAGGTTACCAGTGACTGGGAGTTAGCTGGTTGTTTTCCCAGGTACTTCGGCTTCAATATTTGTAATTTAGCTGAGAGTGATGAAGATCACTACTAACTCTTCCAAAATGTAATAAATCAATTGGCCAAAAATGCATTTCATACTCAGGACCCAAAGTTTGGAATGGCTTAACTGAAGCAATCAGATGTGCACCATCACTACCTTCCTTCAAGTCTAGATACCTAAAAGCATTGTACCTTACTACTTTGTAACCCTGGGACCCTCGGGCTACTAATGTAAACATGCCAGAGGGCCTCAGGGAAGATCCTTCCCATTGGACTGAGTTACCCTCTTTAAATAAAGATTATTATTATTATTATTATCATTATTATTATTATTATTATTATTATTATTATTATTATTATTATTATTATTATTATTATACTATACAATATGGTTAAAAAATTCCCAACCAAACCTTTTTTCTTTTGGTTTTGGGTTTTGTCTTTCTGAAGGAAGCACATATTTCCAGCCTTTCAAACCAGAGCTTCATATCAGCTTTCCAATTGCTATTGCATGCCATTTGCCACAGACTGTTTCTATGGAAACCAGACACGATAACCCCTCAGGCTCCGCATCAAGGAGATACAAACCCAATTTCATCAGGAGTGCACAAGTGGCCTGACAATTCTCAACATAACTCATCATAACTTTCCCCATGATTTATTACATATATCAGGGTAAGACACAGTAAGGCTGGCCATACAGTAAAGATATCTTATTCTTGCATTAAGTGGGCAGGTAGACAACGCAATCTATTTTTTGATGGCCACACACGCATTTGCCTGGGCATAGATTAGACCACACTCCTGTGATGTCACAGCTAATAGAAGATAACTGCACTATATAAAAGCGGGCCATGGATGTGAGTGCCTGATTAAACTGTATACACTGTTAATATTGTTGCAGTTTAATTAATGTGTCATTTGCTCACCCCCTAAAGTCCGCATTTATCAAACTGTGCACCATTATTTGGACATGATCCCTTCATTCATTTAAACTGCACATCAAAGGCAGCTGCCTGTCGAGCGCATTATTTAATATGCGCAAAATTAACATGGTATACAGTATCTCCACTGAACAACCAGGCAATTTCAGGCAACCACTTGACAAGCCACAGTAGCAATGGACTGGTTGATTGGTGCAGGAATTAAATGTCATTACTGTAGCAGCTAGGCAATGTGCCTGCCTGCAAATCAAATAAATCAGTGACAACTAAGTATGTGATAGGCCCAAACTGTAGGGCAGACAATATGACAATAGAGAGCTGTCAATAATAATTTGTCATTCAACAATGGATAACTGATTTTTGCATTTCCCTATTGTTATTTGATGGTTTGATGAATGTGCAACAACAGCTGGAAAAAACACTTGAATAACGTTCACCTCCACTTGCCCTCTAATTACATTTTGAATAAAGAAGTAAAATTGAACATTTGTCAGGCAATTGCAACATATTGCATTAAGAAATGTGCTCAATAAATTGAGTGTCATTCCTCAAAATCAGTGCAGCTGAATCTATTGAATGCCAGAGGCATACTGAATGCATATATTGAAATTGTTTAGGATTAGTATTTAGAATTCTGCATATCATCACCTTTTTCTGGCTTACTTAAAGGCTAATTCATGAGAAGTCAGAGTTGTGAATTGTGGTGGAAACCTATGAAATGAATGACTAGACCCAATTAATTCACTAGTACCTTCTTTAAAAGCCTTGAGCTGGATATACATTTGGAATTTGTGATTGGATTGTACAGTTGAATAAACAAGCCTTCGATGGTTAGACCACTCAGCCTTAAGCCAGTCCCTTAGATCATAAGAGCAAATCAGTTTGAAATAATTATTTCTGAGCACAGGCATTACCATACTGTAATCAAGGATGAGAAAGTCTGGTAGTATTACGGTTGCAACAGAAAGCATGCGACTTGATCAAAGACACTGCTTGCGGCCTCAGTTCTTAAGAGACCATTCCACAAAGCTGGCAATAGCCCAGAGGACTACAACCGTTACTGGGCCATAGTTCTGATCTGTGGCCATACTCAAAAAGAATGTGAAAGCACGGCAGCTAGGTCTCGCTTGAATTATGATATATACTAGCCCCCTGGAGCACTACATCCTTGTCTTACTTCAAACTAATATGGCTGCAGGTATAGAGGAGCACCGAGTAATCCCCTCGCTTTAAATCATAGGGTCAGCACTAAGACATGTCATGCTGACCTATCAATAAAGTTTTCTGAAATAGGCAGATGAAACATTTAAGATGTACAAATATTACATTTTGGTATTCTGTGGTCAATGCTAATATTGACTTACTAATGAAATTAAAAACATGATACCCACAAATATTCATTATGACTTATCAAAATAATGTATTTTCATTAATTGAAGGGTATTTTATATTCCTTCTGACAAAGACTTTTATGTTATGCTGTACCATATCAATACATTACATTACAAATGAGGTCATTTCTATGACTAAATGAAAGAAATTTTCTTTCTTGGCTCAATCAGAGACTTTTGTATTATGTTTGTACCATATCAATATCTCTACTTGATAATAGCCTGTAATTACAAATGAGGTCATTTTTATGACTAAATAAAAGAAATTTTATTTATTGCATGGTCCAATTAAAAATACAAGCCACCTGTGCACTGCACTGATTGTTAGAGATGAAAACAATGTTAAGTATACTGTATAGTGTTCACTCACATGCTAGAAATCAATATTTATTATATTTATAATACACCACCCAGCCATTAAGGGAGGCACATGAAAGTCTGAGCGCTGTTAGCGTTATAATGACTGCAGCACAGTGTGTAAACAGAGCAGTGCCAAACAGTGCGGCTGATGAGGTGATAACACTACTAATCATGTATAGTACTTAGCACATACATGTGGGTCCCCAGTCAGAGCTGCTGGTATTATCACGTCTATTAGACATGAATGAAACATGACCACAGAACAAGGGCGTGGCACATACACAACTCAGCCTATATGCAGGCAGCGTGTTATATGTGATATCCATTTACAACTGGCTAGTCGCAAACTAGCCTCAATACGACAGAAAAAGTGATGATATAATTAAATTCCAAAATGTTAAGTTATATATATTTTGTCTACCTTCAAGTCTTTTCAGTTGCCAAGTACCAAGTGGCCAGCTACCAAATGATCTATTTCAGCAACTGCATGAAAGGGGGAACTTTTCAGAGACTAATGTTCCTATAGTATATGATACACAATTGTAATGTACTTCTATGCAGATTACAGGCTAAAATTTTAACGCTGCATGAACAACGAAAATAGTAAAATGATAGTAGAACTTATGGAGGAATTTTTTCCAAACTGTACAAACATAAATCAGTCCGCAAAGAAATAAAATAAACTTAAAGACATATACTTTTGATACATGCTAAAGTGTCATATGTTGCTTAAACTTAATACACACATTAGTTGATTTGACTGATTTTGATATTATGATCCCATACACTGAAAAGTTGAAATAAGAGATTCTAGGAAAGGTGCTAGGCTATAAATTTTCTTTCTCTAAAAAATCTGTTTTTGTTCATCAGTGTTTTTCTATCCAAAAGTACAAAGCTGCATTTTATTTCATCTGTATTTTCACATTCTATACTGCATGCATCAGCACAAGGCAAGTCAAAGGTCAGGTTGACCCCTTGTGGTGCTAGGTGGGTGTGGCACAGCGGAAGTGTAGAGTTTGTATAGCAGAGAATATGAGTACACCAGCAGCAGCGGATCAGCTGATTTGTCATACTATCCACCTCATTATATAGCCAGCAGAGAAGATGGAATTTGAAACCAAAAGGCCAATCAACAATATTGCGCCACTGTAATAGCAGGAAAAAGGCTGTGCAGTATATGATGCCAAACTTTTTACAGTAAGACATACAGAATCATGAGTATGGCTCTGCATGTAGCCAAAATAGCATATATACATATATATATATATATATACATATATATATATATATAATAATAATATATATATATATATATATATATATATATATATATATATATATATATATATATATATATATATATATATATATATATATATATTATATATATATATATATATATATATATATATTATATATATATATATATATATATATATATATATATATATATATATATATATATATATATATATATATATATATATATATATATATACATATCAAAGTCATATAAAACAGTGCATCAAAACAGATTGGCAGACCTCCAGCCATTATCCAATGATAGCAAACATTTCTGTGGCTAGATAGTGATTCAGCATGTCTTTAATGAAAAGAACCTGTGTCCCGAGGCTGATGTTTTGTGTATGATATTGAGTGTTTTGCTGCTCTATGACTGGAGGACAGATGACAGACCACACATCACATCAATCAATGTCTGGCCTCCACCATGCTGCCTGGAGGCAGGGGGGACTAGGTGGTTTATGACAAAGGCTTCATTAACCCATTCACAATCAACCCGTCCAAAGCACAAGGAGCCAAAGATTTTTGAAAACCATCTTAACCCTGTCATGTTGGTATGCATTGGAAAGCTCTTGCTGAGTACTCACAGATATGAGTACCCATTTGCCAGGGTTTCAGTGACTTTTAAGCTTTTTTCCCATCATTTTGTATTTACCTAATTAGTCACCAACAGCACAGGGTTAAGAGTTCTTCTAGAATTTGTCATCTAGATCTCTAATACTTTTGACAATACCTTGGAAATTAAGATTGATTTCCCAAAATCAATCAATATTTCTCCTTTAAAGACTCTCCTTAGTGTGCTTTTATTTGACCGATTTCACCAAAATTGTCAGACCACGCCTAACGGCTATGAGCATTAATAGGTTGATCTTATCACAACTGGAGCAAATATATTGAAGAGAGCTAGCAATGCATTCTCAAGCTCAAGTTTAGTGAGTTCCAGAGACGTATATATACACAAAGGGATGATAAATATTTGCTTGAAAGTTCTTGTTGGGTTTCATACTTCTTTCCCCTCTTGATTATAAATGTATTTGGGTAAACCAGTTAAGTACTACTATGCAAACAATATAGACTTACCTCTATTTGCTAGACAAATGCTATCCCCATTTTGTTCTCATATTAGTGAATTTCACAATAACAATAATGGATATTATTTCCTTATTTCGATATTGATTAGGGAGTTTGTTCCAAATTAGAGGATTTTTTTTAATAGAGAGGTAGATCTTCATTGGTTTAAACATTACTAAAGAAGAGTGAAAATTCTTAGCAAGAGAATCAACACTAACTATGTTGGGGTGTCAAACCCTCTCGATCTGTATCTGTAACTGCCACCCCTTTCCATGTCGATTAAACTGCCTGCTTTCATTCCGTTTATCTCAACTCCAGCTATCAATACCCATATACTATCATGTTAATATCATATATGTAGATATTATGTATATATCATAAATTATATATTATGATAAATACCACATATCATGCTAGCTAATCTTGTTATTTGTGCAGTCGTAAATTAGGACAAACACAATGCCCACATTCCTTTCCAGGGTTGTGAGATAAGACCCTGATTACCAGGACAGGGTGCCATGATAACACGTACCCCTCTCTGTAATCACTAAATTACCCCTGCATGGTATATCCGCATCAGACCATACATTAATGAGAGTGGCAGTAAATAACAGGCTTATCACCTCCCTACACAGGAGATTGATAAATAATTTCTCTCTAGCTATCATCCATTAGCATCGCTGACAATTACACATTTATTGTTCAATGTCTGCAATCATTTCCTGGTATTTTAATCTCTCTGTTGTTTGCTGTATGATTTCCATGCACGCCCCACATATATAGGTTATCTGCAAACCCCTTGTCTAGCACAGCCAATTATAACCCTTCTGAGTAGCTTGTAACTTTGCCCATACATCCCTAATGCCAAGTTGTAATGGCTAGAGGGTTGTTGTGAAGAAATATGTACCTAATGTATTGAGCTTCAATAGTGTAAACCGAGTCAAATCTAGTAAATGCGTCTGTAAGGGATCCTAATAGATTGATTTTAAGCACCCTTAGCAATATCTACTAAGGTCTTAATATCATATATGTGGTCATAAAACTGACCAATAACAGTCCAGTTTTGCATGCAGCATGGACAATCACAGCCTGCATAATCCAGGCCACACTCAGATATCATCCCTTACTGCACTGTGTGTGGTAAGCTATCTAGAGGGTTGTTTTACATTTGCACTATTGTAAAGGAATCACGGAAATGTTCACACAACCTTGCTCCCCTAGCAGGCCTGTACACACGGAAACCATTTCAATCCCCCGGGGGGATATTCCTGAGCAGCTAGCAGCATATAGCGCACAAGCTCTAAGCACTGCCTTATTAATGCTAGGTACCCATTTTGCAGCTGGGTAGACTGAGGCAATATGGAATAAACTGTCTTGCCCAAGGACAGACCAAAGTGCCCTGGCCGGGAATTGAACCAGCGACCTACTGATTACTAGTCCGACACCTATAACCAACTTAGCTACTTTCTCCCTATTGTGTGACCATTTTATGAACTCAATGTTAATGATCCAAAACCGAACAGTAGGTAACATGCCCTTATGATGTAGGAAATGTTTGCCAACTGCAGTCCACTTTAATTTATAATGACAATTTTTCCGCAATAAAAATGTTAAAACCTGTATTGTTTCGTTTGATCAAAACCTTTATGAAATCATTTATTTTTAAAAGATCTTCATCCCTAGATCATACGGTAAAAGACAGTAAAGCCTAGTAGCTAGGCCAGAACAACCCTAAATATCTTGCTCCTTGAGCACACTTACCTTCTTTGGTGGGCAGGGTGTTCTTCTCCTCAGTCGTGGCTTTCTTCAGCTTGCTTTTGTCAAACTTGGTGACTTCACTGATATCAGGCTTATCAGACATAGTGTACTGAAAAAACAAATAGGGGCATGATTTTAAACATCATTATTGCACAAAATTAAAAATGAAACATAATATTGTGTTTTGCGTTTGTGAGACATGATGTACTGAAAATTTGTAACAAATAAATCAACACTTTGAGAAATACCATAATACTAAATTGCATAATAAATTTAGCTGTATATATAATTGCTGTGTTCTATTATTCGTTAATTTCCTGATTATAAGTAATTGGTAGGTTTATCAGACATTGGGTACAGAAAAAATAAATAAGAACAACAGTTTGAGAAACTGTTATACCACACATACATAAAATATCATAGTGTTTATAGCGATGGGAAATGGTATAGTAATTGAATCTATGCATTCACACATCTTACAATTTACCAATATATGAAAGAGCATTCCTTATGAAGTTGCTGTCCGACTTTATGATAATTTGATAATAGAACAATCCACAAAATATATGAAAGAGAGTTGTAGATACAAATCTGTTAAAGTTTCCCCTTCAAATCAGGAAAGTTTTTGCCAAAATCGCCAGGCCATTTTAGGATGCTACAACACTGGCATTAATATGAAAGACAGGAATATAAATAAAAGTTTCACTATATGCTGACAACATGGGATGATATATGTGACAACATGTGAAATGCACACAATGGTGCGATGCCACAGGCAAAGAGACAAGAGACCTTTCTGCACTAGATCTAAGGACCTGAAATCATGTTGCAACTGGGAAACCCTCTAGAGGCCGAGCTGATTTACTCACTGGAGAAACCTGTCATGTCATAACTCAAAGGAAACCCAGCTCCTCCGATATCTAAACACAGACCTCGTCCCCAGACACAATGCATAGAATCTGGGTCAGACAGAAACCTGGGACATACAGTAGACAAATCTGTTTGTCATCCCTTCTCTGATATATAGAAGATAAATCAAGACTAGCCAGTTTTAAGTTGTGGAGAAAACCACCGCCTAACCCCAAGTCACTGTTAACTTTCTCACATAAACAGCAGACAAACTTGTCTATTTTCCCTATAGTCTATGAGAAGTTAAACTTAAACCCATCTGAGATGACCAACCAATGTACGTTGTAGTAATGTTTATGGCCTATAGATGGCACCACATGATCTCCTGCCCCCTCCTAAACTCTTAAATAGAACCCTCTAATGCCACCTGGTGAGAGAAATGGAAACAATCCTTGAGTTACTATCTCAATATCTTTGTGCTCAGGTTAATAAAAAACTTGTAGACAGTATTCACAAATGTGACAAAGAGCTAGCCCATTTGTCGGTG
Organism: Maea johnstoni; assembly: GCA_963942565.1. Classification (NCBI taxonomy): domain Eukaryota; kingdom Metazoa; phylum Annelida; class Polychaeta; order Spionida; family Magelonidae; genus Maea; species Maea johnstoni. The sequence goes on from OZ012690.1 coordinate 38,196,790, forward strand.
AAGAGAGAGCTAGAACCTGGCTAACTCCGTCAAATCTGTACGCCAGCCTAGCTCTAGGCTACAGACAAGTGATTGGTATCCCCTCAAGACATACAAATAATGAGGTCATTGTGATATCACAGGATGTGTCTATGGACTTTTTTTCAATGCATTAAAATATTCTAATGAATTTTCCTCAGCATGACTCTCCTATATGTATATCTATGGCTCATGCTCATGGAAGGGGGTAGATGTTTGAATGCCTATGTCCAGGTAGTCGTAAGATATAAACAAACAAAAAAGAGATGTTCATAATACATTTAAAAAAAGTTAAATATTAATTGTTTCAAAAAATCCAAGACAAACACATTAATTATGAGGCTTCAACATCTAGTCTTTATGTTTAATCCTGACTTTCTATTTCACAATACCATTACATAATAGGTAGAAGTTGGCAAGATTTATTTCCTCGAAAGTAAGTATTTGCTCCTTTATTAGTATTTTACTTCAATAAAATTCTGATTTTTCTTGGAATTTTCCTTGAGCGTGGAAAAGTACTGTGAGAACAAAGAATGACTCAAACCTCTCAGGACAATATCTTAGCATATACTTGACGCATTCATGACTGACTAATTTAGCAGCCTAATGATCTCTGAACTTTGCTGACAGGATAGGTCTGCCAAGTGGAATACATAATGCCCCTAACGCCCCTCGGAGAATACAACCAATCAATATTTCTGTCTGGAGGTTCCCATCTCCGGAAATTTCACAGCTGATTCATGGGGCGCCTTCATCGGACAGCGTCTTTGTGTCGACCCATCAATGCCTAGCTGCATGGAGTGTCGTCTGGTTCTATGACGAGTTTGACAATATCTTTGGAATTCAGTTGAAATTCACAAAATATTTGAATGAAAGTTGTTATTTTAGGCAGGGACAGTATATGGTATCATATATTGTCCCTGATTAAGGTCTGATCAATAATTCTCCTTGAAATTAAATCAGAAAAATGGTCTAGTCAAAAATATATCATCATATTAGTCAGGGCATTTTTTTAGACATTTCAGGCACATGTGATACCCATTTGTGCCTGTAGCAACCCAACCAAACACTTATTTTGGTTATATCTTTGCAACTAAAGCATTTTTTGAAAAAATAATAATATACCTTATAAGAAATGTTGATTATGACTAAATGAATGACCTTCTTTCAAATATTATGTGAATTTTTGCTTAATTGGTTAGTTATTTTCACAAGTATCATGGGTCCAGACAATCCATTTCTGAGTGATCTCCAAGCGGTAATAGGGTTGACAAGGAACTAGCTACTGGCACCCTGGAAGAGATAGGGGACGGTGAGTCATCCAGTGTGTCTGCATTAACGGTGACTAATTTGCATAATGTCTGCCATGGCTCCATTATTGTGACCAGCTGATCAGACGGACCTGTGGAGTACCCATATGCCACAGCAACTGTCAAAAACCCAGACAACACCCTTTAGTCCCTAAAACACCCTATGCCACCCCTCCACACACTGTTTACAGGATAATCTAATCATCAAATGCAATATTTGATATTTATAAGATAAAAGAAGTCTGGTGCTTGGGCCTAAAAATAGTTATTTCCTGCGACAGTCCCAAAATCCTAGAAATTTCCTAGCATTATCCAAGGAAATCCCAGATATTTCTAGATTCAGTTGGCAAGAATTATTTTTGATGAAATTTTCTCATTCAAACAACTTCTAAAAATGCTTACGTGCAAAAGTTGTCACCATTAATTGGCGGGCCATTTTCCACTGCCACAGGCATGAATGATAAAGTTTTGACTTTATAATGTTTATCATTGACATTTGATATAGCGCTTTTTCCCACAATAATGTCCAATGTCACTTTGCTATTCTTTATTATTATTTTATCATTGGAACTTTGAATGCACCATGCTCCCCTAAACATTCACCACTAATAATATTATCAACACCTTACATCATTTCCCTAATGAAAATATGAGCATGGTTTTTCACCTGTGACAGATGGGCAAGGTTGAATAAATAAAGCATGTGCTTAGGTAATTAAAGCACGACCGATAGCTGAACCGCCCCAAGGAAAATCAGCTGATCTTGATTCGATTAGAGGGTATTCTGCTTGTGGGTGCGATACCCGATCTGCGTGTCTGTGTCTGGGCTCCGTGCACCCCACCTGCCATGCTCTCAAGAAACACCATATGATGATAAATCATTGCCACTCATAACGACCAGTAGCAACTGAAGTGTGGATGCATGAATTCATTATTACCATGACAATAGTCACACCCTGTGCGTCAGCCCCAGTCTATTTCTGTAGGGGGGAAGCCCTTTATCATTCACTTCACCATAACAATGAACCGTAATGGCCCTTAATAAAGAATAAATGGTGTGTTGATTTCTGGTGAATAGATGCAGCTTTTTTGTTTTGGCAGAGTGTGTGTTTTCATACCTTCATGGTTTGTGGAGGAGAATGGTGACTGCTCATTATCATTCACTGCTTATACCTTATGTGCACTATATCCTCACCTGTCTACCGTCACAACGGATGCACCATGGGAAAAAAGCGTGTACACGAAGGGACTTTCCTCAGGGATGTAACCTATAAAGTATTTGAAGCATCCCAATGCTGCATGACTAGATCATATGATACAGAATTGACGTCCAACCACCCCATCGCTGGGACATAGGGTTCAATATCTGCAATAGCTAGGTGACCAGAGTAAACACTGAGGTTATTTGATGCTGCATTTCTGTAATCTGAGGAGTCGACTCTTGAGGATCACTTTATTATCTAAGGCTAAAAGAGACCCTAGCATAAAATAGAAGCCTTCAGAAACAACTCTCACGAAAATTTTCCGCAAAATATCACTTTGTTATAAAGATATTATCCAAATACTTAAGATCCTATATATGGTCCTATATAATTCCAACAATTGCTTTATTTGCGTTTATGTTTCTCAATCCACGAAAAAATCTGATCTAGCCAGCAGGCAAGAAGTCATCCAGTGGCGAGATATTGAACGTAGCAAACTAGCAATTAGTGTCAACCACAATCCACTGAGCAAACATCAGGTGGTGAGCCATCCCTCTCTCCGCTCGTACAAAAATACTCTCTAAACAAAGCTTGGGGCAGTAACGGCTGATATTCTAGGGCAGAACTGCTAGCTCCTCCTAAACGCCTATTAATGAAAAAGCTGGCAAATATTGACCTGTTTATCATTAATGGTGAAATATCATTAACTATCCAGAGTGCAAAATGAAATAAGAAGCTAAAACACGACTAGCCAGTTGTTCACGATGGAGGAACCCCAAGTACCCAGGGAAAAACACTGACTGAACTCAAGTCACTGGCAACTTTCTAACAGGTTGCCCGTCTGGTTTCATATCCACTTGTTTTTTTCATCTAAGATGGAGAGGATAGCAGTTAGTTTTTGTACAATTGTAAAGATGGCCCTATACTATCACAGAATTCTTCCTTTCAACAAAATGTGTGTCGCATGCACCACATCTATTATAAGGCAATGTTTTATTGATGGGTACACGGGGACAGTCCTCATTTCAAGGATACCCTGAGATTATTGATTTTGTGATCAATGAATAGTACCACAAGGATAGAATAATGTGTTTGTGTGTAGAGAGAGAGAGAGAGAGAGAGAGAGAGAGAGAGAGAGAGAGAGAGAGAGAGAGAGAGAGAGAGAGAGAGAGAGAGAGAGAGAGAGAGAGAGAGAGAGAGAGAGAGAGAGAGAGAGAGAGAGAGAGAGAGAGAGAGAGAGAGAGAGAGAGAGAGAATATGTATCTTACATTTGTGTAACATTGAACTTATATGAAAATATCCATCATTAATCCTTTCTGAAACATTTCTCCTCCCTGATGGTGCCTCATCAGTTTACATCTGGAGCACACACAATCTAATGCATAGGAAAATATCTAAAAACCAAAACTATCTTGAGAAATATTTGACTGAAAGATGTTACTCTTGTTTAACAACCCCTCTTCAAATATTTTATACACCTTATTTGATGGAATATTTCCAATATTACAAGACTGTGAACTCACTCCTAAGGCAAATGTAGTATATATAGCACTGCCAGTGGTTAGGCTAGGCCTCCGGCAGACAGACAGACAGACAGACTGGCTGGCAGGTCAGCCACACCCTATTTATAGGTATCTCATCCAATCCACATCTGGAGCATACACATAACCTTACAAATATAGAAATACCTCCATAAAAAGGAATATTTTGAGAAAAAAATCCCCTCAAGTTGTTGTTCTCATTAAGTTTTACTATCCCCCATGAAATATTTTACACATATTCTCCTATTTGCTCAAGTTATGTTCAAACGCCAGAGCATAATTGCACTCCAGATACAAATGAGTTAGACCCTCCTGCCTTTACAGCTGTTTCGCTACTGTTGATACTGGGTGTTAAATGACCACTAGTTATGAGCATCATAAGCTGCTTGTTAAACATTAGGATAAACATGAGCTTAATTGTATCAATAATACTGTAATTGAAATGGTGAACTTAAAAGATGGATTATTCCTAAATTAATTGGGTTTAAACTATTTAGCAATTGAAGATGAGGGGTTAGGCATGTGTATAGAAAAAATATTTTGAAAGAAATGTAGTTATTAGGAAAGCGTATTCAGTTTTGTAGATTTCTCTGCCCTCAAAATAGTGCAGGCATCAATTCTATTTTTGGGCACAAATATTTCCCATTAAAATGTGTTCATCTCATTAAAAATTGAGCAGGAGTTACTGAGTTCATATTGAAATGTTTTATTTGGTAGCATTGCCACTGTTTTAAATAACTTGGGAATACACAAATAGAATTTATCTAAAAAAGATTATATGAATGAGGATTGTACATGTAGGTTAAATTTCTATTAACGTTTCTCATTCAAATATTTCCAGTGGATGGCTTCCATAGAAAGACATATCCAAAAAGGTCTAGTTTTTTTCAAGCCACTGCAAGGATGAACAGGTCTTGGATGACAAGGCAAAGATTAACTAGAACTAGAACCAGGAAGATATCCACTCCACTTAAGTTATATTGTTAAACCCATGCATGCCTGTACCGACCAAAAACATCAGACTATTTTGCAAAAATCTTTGCCATCAGAGCATTTTTGTAGGTTGTAAAAAAATTTAGATCTCAATTCAACCCACTGTCCTCGTTCAAATATTTGTATGTACATTTAATTCCCACCAAGAAGACCTTCCAATATCTAGTTCTCAATTCAACCCACCATCCTCATTCAGATATTTTTATGTACATCTAATTCCCATCAAGAAGACCTTCCAATTGAATGTGGTAGAGATATCGAATTGCTCTGTGAATTTGCAGCCAGGAACAACAACAAAGGATGTCCCTACCCCCCCCCCCCCCCCCTGCACCTGTATGAGTCATATATTGACTCACCCTGTTCCTGTGTAGACTAATTAGTCTAATCCTCGACTAATCCTTAACCCATCCATGCCAAGCACCACCGTAGTGTGACACATTAATAAAGAACTTGAAAAATTAAACAAAAAAGTGGTTTGCATATCACTACCTTTGGCCACCATCAATATAGCTTTCCAATGTAGGATTGATTTCATTTTATGAGTTTTCAAAATGTCATCATCTAGAAATCTAATCCAAGCTTGAATTTAAACATTGTGTTAGCGTGAAACGGATAAATAATCACATATCTATATTTGAATTAAAAAAAAAAGCATTTGAGTGAATGCAATAAATAATAATAAATTTAGGAGAGGATTTTGTCTGCAGCATCCTATAACTATATTCTAGATTGATTATGATTTCTATGGATGGATATCATCTCTCATCCTTTTAGGAACTGGATGATCCCAAACCTCACATTTAGCTCTAGTAGTATGCTAGAAATGAAGTCATACATGTGAAGCGGCATGCTAGAAACCAACTGCAAGATTGCCTTACCTTTTTAAAGGGGTTAGTCTGGAGAGATGCGGATACCTGTTTGTCGAGGTAGCGATGCTGTCGCGTCCGTGCCCTGCGAGGAAGTGTCGCTCACACGCCCGACTCGCTCTTTCTAGACTGGTGGACCAGTCCATTCTAGCGCGGGTGAGCGACGGATGAAAAACGGTGATGTCACTATGAGACTGATGACTCGCAGCATGAGTAATTTTGTGTGAGGCAGAGGAATTTCAACATTTCGCATTTTCAATCAATCTTCTTGTTACTAGTTCCAGAGATTCTTTCCTGATAAACGGTCATATGTTTATTTTACTAGTTATTGGTATTAGGTAAATGAGTAACAAGACGTGGTTAGTTTTTGTGTTCAACTAGTCACACAGACCTCTGATACAGTCATGA
>OZ012690.1:38203327-38303327 GCA_963942565.1 Maea johnstoni
ATCATAAGCTGCTTGGTAAACATTAGGATAAACATGAGCTTAATTGTATCAATAATACCGTAATTGAAATGGTGAACTTAAAAGATGGGTTATTCCTAAATTAATTGGGTTTAAACTATTTAGCAATTGAAGATGAGGGGTTAGACATGTGTATAGAAAAAATATTTGGAAAGAAATGTAGTAATTAGGAAAGCGTATTCAGCTTTGTAGATTTCTCTGCCCTCAAAATAGTGCAGGCATCAATTCTAATTTTGGGCACAAATATTTCCCATTAAAATGTGTTCATCTCATTAAAAATTAAGCAGGAGTTACTGAGTTCATATTGAAATGTGTCATTTGGTAGCATTGCCACTGTTTTAAATAACTTGGGAATACACAAATCGAATTTATCTAAAAAAGATTATTTGAATGAGGATTGTACATGTAGGTTAAATTTCTATTAACATTTCTCATTCAAATATTTCCAGTGGATGGCTTCTTCAGAAAGACGTATCCAAAAAAGTCCAGTTTTTTTCAGGCCACTGCAAGGATGAACAGGTTTTGGATGTCAAGGCAAAGATTAAGTAGAACTAGAACCAGGAAGATACCCACTCCACTTAAGTTATATCGTTTAACCCATGCATGCCTGTAGCGACCAAAAACGCCAGACTATTTTGCAAAAATCTTTGCCATCAGAGCAATTATGTAGGTTGTAAAAAAATTTAGATCTCAATTCAACCCACTGTCCTCGTTCAAATATGTGTATGTACATTTAATTCCCACCAAGAAGACCTTCCAATATCTAGTTCTCAATTCAACCCACCATCCTCATTCAGATATTTTTATGTACATTTATTTCCCACCAAGAAGACCTTCCAATTGAATGTGATAGAGATATCGAATTGCTCTGTGAATTTGCAGCCAGGAACAGCAACAAAGGATGTCCCTACCCCCCCCCCCCCCCCCCCCTGCACCTGTATGAGTCATATATTGACTCACCCTGTCTCTGTGTAGACTAATTAGTCTAATCCTCGACTAATCCTTAACCCATCCATGCCAAGCACCACCGTAGTGTGACACATTAATAAAGAACTTGAAAAAATGAACAAAAAAATGGTTTGCATATCACTACCTTTGGCCACCATCAATATAGCTTTCCAATATACATGTAGGATTGATTTCATTTTATGAGTTTTCAAAATGTCATCATCTAGAAATCTAATCCAAGCTTGAATTTAAACAATGTGTCAGCGCGAAACGGATAAATAATCACATATCTATATTTAACTTTAAAAAAAAGCATTTGAGTGAATGCAATAAATAATAATAAATTTAGGAGAGGATTTTGTCTGCAGCATCCTATATCTATATTCTAGATTGATTATGATTTCTATGGATGGATATCATCTCTCATCCTTTCAGGAACTGGATGATCCCAAACCTCACATTTAGCTGTGGTAGTATGCTAGAAATGAAGTCATACATGTGAAGCGGCATGCTAGAAACCAACTGCAAAATTGCCTTACCTTTTTAAAGGGGTTAGTCTGGAGAGATGCGGATACCTGTTTGTCGAGGTAGCGATGCTGTCGCGTCCGTGCCCTGCGAGAAAGTGTCGCTCACACGCCCGACTCGCTCTTTCTAGACTGGTGGACCAGTCCATTCTAGCGCGGGTGAGCGACGGATGAAAAACGGTGATGTCACTATGAGACTGATGACTCGCAGCATGAGTAATTTTGTGTGAGGCAGAGGAATTTCAACATTTCGCATTTTCAATCAATCTTCTTGTTACTAGTTCCAGAGATTCTTTCCTGATAAATGGTAATATGGTTATTTTACTAGTTATTGGTATTAGGTAAATGAGTAACAAAACGTGGTTAGTTTTTGTGTTCAACTAGTCACACAGAACTCTGATACAGTCATGAAGATGCAATAACATCATGATCCAAAATAATTAGTCAGGTCTAGAATGAGCCAGAAAGGTACATTGCCTCTGAATGGAACACGTAAAGTTACTTGGCAAGTGTGTGTGTGTGTGTGTGTGTGTGTGTGTGTGTGTGTGTGTGTATATATATATATATATATATATATATATATATATATATATATATATATATATATATATATATATATATATATATACTGAGTATATTTATGTATATATTCACAGTATCCAAGCAATACTAATTGAAATGACCTTTTCGTGATATGTAACAATATCACAAAAATAGAGAGCTTCTGGTATCGCACCATATCAAACAGAGACATAGTTCAATATTTAAGTATTTGTCTTTTTAAATGAGTTGAATTGACTTTTATGATTTTATTCTTTTTTTCAGCGGGGAAATCAACCGACCGACGATTTAAAAAAAAACTGTGGCAGTTAAGTTCATTCTACAAACACCAATAGCTGGGCATGTTCGGGTACACATTTATCATAAGGGTATCAAACCATCGATGCCGCTGTAGGCCGGCTTATGTTTGGTTTAGTGGGTATCACTTTAAGGAAGAATGGTGCACGTACTGAATTTGAAAGGCATTAAGCCTACGAATGGAAAAAGAAACGGATAAATTTGAAGAGGAAGCAGGGAAATGCATTTTCGGACACTTAAGCCCTTAAGACTATATTAGGTATGAAATGCAATATAGTCCAAGCCGGGAATCCAAGCTCTCAATTATTCCAGAATCACCATACCCTATGAGCGCATCTTATTTCCGTAATATCGGTACCGGTACACTTTATTATTTGAAACTAAATACTAATGAAATAGATCTAATGGGTGTGTTTATTCCATTTATATATATATAGATCTGGACAGCGTCGTTAAGGACCCACTATACTACCAGAACAACTTAAGCCTTATGGCATGCTGCTGCCGTGCTGGTGGCTAATTTAGACAAAACAAAATTATTTGAAAAAAAGTGGAACCAAAATGGGAACCCTGACACATTGGTACTCATTCGATATTACTCGGCAAGAGCTTTCTAAATAATACCAACATGACAGGGTTTAGGTGAGTCTCAAATATGTTTGTGCCTTGGACAAAAGTAGACTCACCATCACAAGGGTTAATGATTAATCACTCAAACACAGGATAAGTGGTGGAGAGTTCTCGGTTGGATCGTGTTCATCAACAATTCTCATTAACTTGCGAAAATAAATTACGAAAAATTACAAAGAAATTACACGATAGCCAGACAGTCGCTATGGGATCAACAGTCATGACATATTCGATAATAGAGTCATGCGGGATAGTACGATTTACTATGAAGATGAGGTATACTTATGCTGGCAAACCGGAACGTGTGGTTTAGGTAATATTCCCCTGTGCGCAGTCTGAGGTATGTTTATGCTGGTAAACCGACACTATGTATACATACATATATATATATATATATATATATATATATATATATATATATATATATATATATATATATATATATATATATATATATATATATATATATATATATATATATATATATATATATATATATATATATATATATATATATATATATATATATATATACATACATATATATACACACACATATATATATATATATATATATGTATGTATGTATGTATGTATGTATGTATGTATGTATGTATGTATGTATGTATATATATATATATATATATATATATATATATATATATATATATATATATATATATATATATATATATATATATATATATATATATATATATATATATATATATAAATACTGAATACTAGTATTCAAAACTATTTATAAAGGGCGTGGTGAACCTCGGAACCATGATGACTTGTATCAGAGAGGTAATCATATTATGTGTTCCCGAACGGAGAACTTTCAGTTACATATCTCAAAATATCACTTTTGTGTCACACCATGTGTACAAGCCAGATGTAAATAATATTGGCAGTAGAGTTTTATCAGAGGCCATGTTTATCTTGCTCTATTGGATTGTGTTGGAATGCACAGAATAATAGCACCTCATTTCCTGTACATGTATAGGTCCACGAACAGTCCATGTCCGGAGCGGTGAGATCTCGGGCAACAGGCGCAAATATTAGAAGATATTTTCTGCCTTTTTTAAGTTTATTTCTTGGTAGACCAGAGGGGGCGTTGGGATTCCTGTTAGAAACATGACTTCCAAAATTTTAGTGAGAGGAACCTGTGGACTGGCGCAATATCACCAATAGCGCCATCTTTTAACGACAATGACATTTAGATAGATTCCGACTGGCACAACATTTGGTATACGCAAACATTATAAAAGTAGGGTAGGGAAAATTGAGTAAAAACAGCTCCAAATTATACAATTGTTATAAATTTACATTTAAATGTCTTTCTTGTTGAAAGAAACTTTAAAGGCGACCGGTTGCTGGACTCCTCATTCGATATCTTTTCATTAAATATTAAATGAAACCCTTTGTTGTGAACGAGCAAACACCAGAAATTCCTTTCAGGAAATAAAACAGTGGAACTAAAATATATTGTATTTCAGTTAAAGCATATTATTCCAACAGCCAACTCGACTGGTTCAAATATCAACAATCTTCAATATAGTTTAACCAGTTTCGCTATTTGTTAAACGCAATTAATTGTTAGCCAGCTATTCGACACCTCGTTCGGTTTTATCTGATACTAAGAAACCTCTTTCATGTGAACGTATATGTTTAAATGTGTTTATTTCTATACTTTTACAACTTATTCAGGGTGCAGTTCAATTTTCCTTGTGATTTCTGTACTTTGGGAACTAAAAGGTGACTTAATTGACAAAAAACATTAGTATCCACTAACAGGGTCAAATAAGGAAACACACAGTAAATTGCATTGAGTTACAGTAAACTTTTATTGTTCTAAGCTTAGATATACATTTCTAACATATCTCTTAACCCTTTCGCAGCTGGATGATATTTTGGTCCGAATAAATTGTTGCAAAAACGCTAGAAAATGAAAGCTGAAACCCTGACATATTGGTACTCATCTGGTAGCACTAAAAAAGAGCTTTCTAATGAGTACCAACATGACAGGGTTTGGATCGATAGTTTTCAAAATTGTTGCTGTCTTGTGCTTCGGACAAAAGTAGCCCCAGCATTGAAAGGGTTAAAGAAGTTCATCTTCTTCTTAGTCACAAAACAAAGTGCACCATTCCATGATTAGGAATTGGTCATATACAATACCCGAATAAAATATATTCCATTCAATATTATTTTTCCAATAAATTGAAAAGGAATGTCCTATGAGCACACGCTAAAAATGGGGCTATTCTTATCTTATTTACGAAACTGCTGCCACAATCCATGCCTCAAATGGGTATTTAGTCTACTGCACCCCCTGCTGTAGTAATTCTTAGATCTGATTAGCATGTTTGGGGCGGAGGAAACTGGAGTACCCAGAGAAAACCTCCGCCTAACACCAAATCACAGTTTGTAGCAATTCCTCACACCACTTAGCTTTTGGGGCAGCCCCATTTCTGTGTTAAGTTGACATCACAGTACGATGTCAGTGGCAATGCCTTACGCCTCTCAGCTTTTGGAGCAGTCTCATTCCTGTGTTGATGAGAGACAGCAAGTAGTCATAGGCAACGCCCTAGACCATTCGGCTATTGAGGCAGCCCAGCCCCTTAATTCAGGCCCCAAAGCCCTGTTCTTAACCAACATAATAAAAGGTATACAATTACAATATTTATCTTACTGAGAACAAACTCACACATACTCGTGACACGAAAGTGTATTGCTACATATTGAAAACATTGAATAGTGTTCGATCTAATCTAAAAAGTAAACATACTGTCATAATGAAGATTTACTGAGATATTTACTATTCCATGTCTAAATGAAATACAACCACGCTTACATCGGGCAAAAGAGGACCAAGGAAAAGAGTCCGAGATAACCGACGTCCAAATTGCGTTGTTATCTTTTAAGTAGATAGGAAAGATTTTGGACCAGTGATTTTGTCCGGCATACGTGAATATCCGAGGTAGGCGAGTCCGAGGTAACCGAGGTTGTTTTCTGTATGTAGCTAAAGGCCTATAGAGTGAATTTGATGTACATATATACCTCAACGTAACACACTGTTACCGTTTGGTATATTCAAAACTTAGCTATCATATATTTTAAAAAGAAAACGTATTCCGATCATTTATTTTGTTGTCAAAACGCGTTTGAAGGACACACAGTCTACAAACCTTGCAGAACAACATTTTCTATCATATAACATATTAAGCTAAAACTGGACGATTAGATAGTATTAGTGATACAATGGTGCTTTCAGATTAATCTGCACAACAAACCATTGAAGGAATGTTTTACCGGCATCGTCACAACAAGAATTTCAATCATATTGCGTAATAAAATGTGTAATTACATAGAAAGATTTAAGATGAATCTGCACAACAAACAATTATTGGAATGTTTACCTGCCACGCAATAGCCAGAATTTCAATCGAATAGTGTGGTAAAATGGGTTATTATATACAAATGTTTCATATAATTCTGTATAACAATCACACAATAAGACTGCTTTTGGAGAGCCTTTGCGTTTGCCTGGTACTGCCCAATGCCGTATATATATACAGGGTTCACATTGGAAAAGCTCTCTGAGATACCAAAGAAACTTGCCACTACATTTAGGCAAAGACATATCATTTTAAACAAATTACACTTGTTTTTCGTTTAAATATATTTGCTTACACCTTACATGATTACGAAAGATAACTTCTGCGGACCTGTGTAAGACCGCGACGATGTCAAGGTATTCACAAACGCAGTGTCAACAATCATGTAGACGGTTGATTGAATTCACTTTAAATTGACCAGAAATACATGTCTTAAGTTATCACTAATATGCATTTAACAGCAAGCATTTACAGGTTCCACTTTGATAGGAAAGTGCCACATAAGCCGCCTTCTCCTAGAACAAATAAACTGTTATTAAATACTAAGAAATATTATCCTACATACTGTAAAAGAGAAGTTATATTTCCCTATCTTAAATCTACTGACTTTGCAAATCTGAGTGATTCTCAATGTTCTATTCCCTGTTCTGAAAGCATCAAAAATTTACTTCCATCTTGATGTTTTTGCGCCAACTCATTGTTTACTTTGCGAGCTTGCTCGCATTTCCCGCTTCTGCATTGGTAGGTTACATCGAGCTTCTAAATTTTCCAATGCAAATTCTCCGGAGGAATCTAGATCTACTCTGACGTCACTATCGCGCGAAATGTACTGGATTCGAAACCTGGCGGAACCTACTATTTGTTCAAGGTCGACATCGGCTTCTATTTTTGGTAAAATTTTATTTGAATATTCTTTCGAAAGCAACGGGGTGTAAGTGGAGGGGCTGGGTGGGAGGTAGGTGATCCTGCGTGCAACATAACCATTTGCCCCGTCGCAAGTGAATTTGGCAAAAAACGGCAATGGGGCAAGCTGAACCAGACCCTGACTTGCCCCGCTCGGCAAGCAGTGTTTTGGGCAAAGTCCAATCTCACCTTTGTTTAACGGAGTGGCAGGGCAAGGGGTATTGTAGGCGGGGCAAGTCAACTTAAGGGGCAGCATGCCCCGCTCAAAAAGTAATGTTTTGCAACCTATATTGCACCCTGTGATCACCCTTTGTCTCTAGAGTTTAGTGAGATTGACCTACTTCCTCTCCACCTGAAGTTCGGTTGTGGGCGCCCGGTCTCCGCACAACTTTGTGTGTCCTTCCAAAATATTACACCCTCAATCCAAAATTTCACCTCTTGAATCTGGTCTTTCTGGATATGCCATTATCTTGCGAACAACTGGTTAAAACGAATAGCTTATGTATAGTAATCACTCAACGCTATATCAGGACTGAAATAGCATTTACAAGCAGCCCTGTCACTAGTGTTTGCTACAAACCATAGGTACTGCTACATGTAGTACATATCAGCATAACAAGCAGTCACAATGAGCATTGCTGCGTACTGCTTAGTTGTCAACTACCCTGATAGTTTTAAATTGTTGTTATTATGCAATGATTTCAAGGAGTTGCTTCAGACCTACTTTAGTACAGGCTGTGATTGGCAAACATGTATTTTAAAGATAATCAGTTAATATTCACCTGTAACTGTTTGTAAAATTTTAACTCACAGATATTTTCATGTTTGATTTCTTCTTGACAATCAATTGTAACAGATCAAAATATGGTCTGGCCACAACCCATGATGCAAAGGTTCCAGCCTGTACTGTGTTTAACTCACAAGAATTTTCATCACCCTCGCCATCATTCAACAATTAATTCTAACAGATCAAAATCTGGTCTGGCCACAACCCGGGATGCATGGGTTCCAGCCTGTACTGTGTTCAGCTCACAGGTATGTGTACCGTCATCATTGACTGACCTCTGGTAGTTGACAGACAGACATCTCTGGTCAAGTGTGCATTTAGCACAACAATCAGCTTGCGTGTAGGCATATTCCACTCGCTCGATGTAGTTGGCTATAGCCTGATCTGTTCCATAAACCGTGAATAGAAAGTCCCCTACAAAGAAAAGTTCATATTTAAAAAGGTTCATATTGTTGAAAAAACTGTTACCTCCATAGAAACCCCTAGTAGAGACTCCAATACAAATAAGTATCTCCTAAGGGGGACACCCTTCTATGCATGGTGATAGTAGTACAATCAAACTTCCTTTGTTTTCCAAGCATTTGAAAATAAAATTCAATTCATAGCTATGTTACTCTTTAGCATTAAGGAAACATGAAATCATCAGGGCATTAAGAATTTCATTTTCTGACACCTTTTCTGCCATATTGCGTAACTAGCCACTTGGGGTAAACCGGAGAACCCAGCAAAATCCGCCACCCATCCCTAAATCACTGGCAACTTTCTCACATATCCCGGATGAGATTCGGACCTGGACAATAGTGAGGGACAGCTATCATTCAGTGGGCACACCTTACACCACATGGCCATCAGGACAGGCCCCATAATTTTAAAGAAACCAATAATATCAAATACATCATTTGTAAGCCAAAAATACAGAAGACTCTCTTTAAAAGTTAAAAACTAGCTAGAAGTCTCTAGAGATTGATCATGTTTGATATTATCGCGGCCTGGCACAGGACTGTCCTTAACCTGGCTTTGAGCGACTGGTAATATTTTTCCAGATTTGCGGATTCGGAGACATAATCTTTTTGAAACTCTAAATCTTCCCCCACCCCCCCCCCCCCCCCCCCGCCTTGGCTTAGTGGAGAGAGGTTCACTGCCTAATAAGGTATTTTCTATAAAAAGTGTAACTAATATTTATCCATTTTAACAAAACAACGATAAGCAGTCACTCTGCACTGGGCACCTAAGTTAGAATAAATGAATACACTTACCAATGCCATCGCTTGTCTTAACCAATTCTGAAATAAAGTAAACAAAAGACATATAGAAGTTAGGGCACAATCATTTTTTCTTTGAGATTCAGCGCTTAATCTTTTTTTTTCATCATTTCGGGTATTAATTATTTTTTTCACAGATTTTGAGGGCACAATTTTTTTTTTCGTCACTGCAGGGAAGTACAAAAAAAGACAAGAAATTGACTTAGACTTGAATTTTTTTATTGAAGATGACATTGTTTATTTCAGTAGGGTGTCAAATTCCGTATGCCATTGCCATTATTATGTTTTTGGGAGATGTTCTGCATTTTTTCTAACATCCTCTTCATTGCTTTCAGGGGGAAAAGGTCCCCTGAAACACTAAAAACTGGCCACATTACAAGAGCAATTAATTTCTAATGATCTGTCAATGGTTTGTAATGTGTGAATAAAGAATAACATTCCTTCTTGTAGAATTAAAGTACTGATATGTAAACTACCAGGTCCCACTTATTTTTTTCATAGTTTTTTTTCCACTGATTTTTAGGTCTCAATTATTTTTTTCAGAGAATTTCAGGGGACAATTATTTTTTCAATTCTGTACACGCTCCACCCCCCCCCCCCCCCTCCCAGGATATCTAATGGTCAATGCCTAACCAGCTCTTTACTTACTAAGTGTGGGCTTTGTGGGTAGTTAGTACATGGTGAAGGGAAACCAGAGTACTTGGGTAAAACCAGTAATTAACTCCCAAGTCACAGGTAAACTTATCGTATCCATTGCTTGTTTTAGCAGCGGTTACCGTAAAGTACATGTGCAGCAATGCCTAAGTCCTACTAAGAGGGATGGTAAGTAGAACTGAGGGGTTCAGTGTGACTGGTGCTTACGGCCATTGGATATCTTAGAGGACAAACACAACCATGCTAATATTAAAGAAGAAAAGGGGGAAACCTGGGAGAAACTTAGTAATGGGGTCTAATGTAGTTTTGGTAGTTTTATTGGTTGCCATGCCAACAGGAGCCCAAAAATAATAAAAAAAACAGCAGAAAAATGGTTATTTTTCAGATACTTAAAATGTGATTTACCCTCAATGGTAGAGGAGGAACATAAGGAGTAACAAGCATATTGATTTTGAGGTTTTTAAGAACCATACTGATGCCCTTACGTGTGTTGATGGGGGTAAATTACACCTATGAATCACACCAATTACAAAAATGACCATTTTTCATCAGTTTTTAGTTAATTTTTTACCGTGGTTGACATATTTTCTGATACAAGGCGCAGCACTGCACTTTGGCCTTATCATTCTTGTTTCTCCTATCCCATGGGGGAAAATATTATAAGGGTTGGGGTCTAAAAGTTAATTAATTGCATATTATTATTGAGGGTTCTTCTCGAAGTAAAAGAAAAATCATTGTAGTGGGTGTCTTCATAAAAAAATCATTGTGTCTGGGGGCTAAAGATTACCGCTTTTCTTCCTCCGCCACCTTGTTTTTTTTCCAGATGCTTAAATGATATGAAATACATCCATATACTAGTACCTCTTACTGAGGATATGACCATTCGTATGTCCACTTTAGTAGGGAAACTAGATTAAGAAGAATAACAAGTAATTGAAGGAAATATCATGTAAAAAATTATGCCTCACTCACCAGTCCTGTTCTCTCTCATCCAGTAGTACAAAGTTTGTGAACCAAAATCTTGAACCAGAGGTCCAACACCATAAACGCTATCTCGTTCTTGCACAAGACTTCCAAACCAATAGATACCAACACCGTCATATGTTGTCAGGAAAACATTAGTACAATTACAGAGCCATGGCATTCGTCTCTTGAATGAACTAGAAGAGTAAACCCAGTTGCCAAACTTCTTCAGTAGTTGCACGTCTGTCTGTGAATTGTTTGCACAGAGGAAGGAGTAGGAACTTGGCGCCTCCCAGATACCTCCCAATTGCTGGCGACCGTTTCCCTCTATACGGTACTGAAAATTTAAATGGTGGGGTTGTAATTACTATCTTTCAAAACCTTTAATGAACAAAATGTTTAGGTACTTCCAAAAACCTGAAGCGAAGTGGCCGAAAATTTAGAAATTGTTTAAATTGTGGTGAACTTCCTTCTTGTAAATCCCAGCAAGAAAAATCCACACGATAAACCAACAAATACTTTCAAATCTCAATTACTCAATTGTTGCATACTGGTAACGGATACAATAAGCATCACAAAGTACGGTCCTAGCCAGGGGTAAGAATCTTTCAGCATAAACGATGAAAAAACATGAAAGTTCATAAGCATTTCTTTCAGAAACTTGTTAAAAAAGAAGAAAATCTATACTTCAGCATTCAAGTTTCATAACTTTTGAACAAGGTCCAATTGGAGAATAAATGTGATACCCTTCCCTCAAACCTACTTTAAGCTAAAGCTATGCCCTATGCCAAATTTCAAGGAAATCGGTCAACCTTTTACACACTAAATGCATATTATGAAGCAACCATTTTTTTGATGAAATTAAATATGGATAATTGGGTCAAAGCCTTTTCGTGCTTGTATGCAAGCCTAACGGAGGTCCTAAGCAGGGTGACCTCTTGCTCTGCTCAGTGATAAGCTTTATAGTCACAATTGTGCTGATGTGAGAAAAAGGGTGTGGGCTTTCACATATGTGAAAAATCTCAAAATAGCCCTATATTCACCAATTAACCCCATCATCCATCTACGGATTGGGAAAGGTGAGATTTATCCATTCCTGATTTTTCGGTATGCAGTGCTTATTTATTTCTTGCATGATAGCTACACACCCACATGAAAAATGAATGCAGTGACCCCTTCCCTTAATGGGTTATCAGAAATAAATGAAATAAACAAAGTCTTGTCACAGGGTTTAAAAGGAATTCTAAAATTCTTTATATTTCAAAAACACACACACACACACACACATATATATATATATATATATATATATATATATATATATATATATTAGAGCTGCACTCACGGAGGGAGATCAGCTCATGAGCTCACCACCCGTTTGACTCGTGAGCTCATGAGCTCACGGACGTTCCGAATTTCCAAAAGAATACTTATTTCCCACCCCAGCTATTAAGAAATAAATATTTATTGGCGGAGATTTATGAACATTGCCATGTTCATTTAATTTTAAAACGTGCTGACGAGGTACAAAGGTCAGAATAACACTCAACACCGCTTGAATGTATACATTGGAGAAGACATGACAGCGAGAAGCAGTTATGTATGTATATAATTTGTGTTAGGTGTTCTGTGTTACGTTTGTGTTCCCAACATAGACGAGCCCACGATTTGACATTTCAGCTCGAGCTCGGCGAGTTTGTCCCAGGGCTCGAGCCACTCGAGTTCGTGAGTGGTGAGTGCAGCTCTAATATATATATATATATATATATATATATATGTATATATATATATATATACATATATACATATATATATATATATATATATATATATATATATATATATATATATATATATATATATATATATATATATATATATATATATATATATATATATATATATATATATATATATATGTATTTATATATATATGTATTACCTGGAATGTATTTCCAGTTCCCTGTTCTTTAATGGAGTCACCGCGGTAGAGTATGGAAAATTCTGATGTGATGCCAGGATTGTTTTCATTCCGACGCTTGACGTTTTCTGCTGTCCACTTGTGGTTCACCACTCGGTTGTTGAGCGTACCAAAAAGAAGCAGTGTCCAACCACCTCCATCACGTGACATATCACAATAAACGGGAAATGTGATGTTATCTACTGTCACGTGATAAACACCATCAGTTGGGATAAGGCCTAACAGCCTTGATTTGAGATACAGCTGCTGGCAAGAACCTAAAATATAGTAAAAATAGTAATAATAATTTGATAATTTGCATGGCTTATGGAATACAATAAACATTGCAACAATGCCTATAAGATCACTTGAACAGCCAGTTACTGTAGGAATTAATCACGGGAGGTAGCTGATTGTGATATTACCAGTGCATAGCCTAGTCAACTGCCAAAACCGAGCCCTCACAATTACAAACATATTCTGGTCAAGTTTTTTTTAAATGGAGATCTAAACTAAACTTAGCATACATGCGCAGATTGTTGCAACATTCTGGATGGAGCAACAATTAAAAACGTCATATAACAAAGAATTTACTATTGTTGGAAGCTTGTGTATATGTGACGCTCCCATTGTTGAATTAGGAGGTCATTATTATACAAATATGACATCCCAGTGGGGATACACTGATGGAATGTCTCCCGAGGGAGGATGGTGGAAAAAAACCATCCTCCCGAGGGGGACATTCCACCAGGGTATCCCCACAAGGATGTCATACTTGTTTTTATTATACCAAACAAACCTCCTTTTGGTAAAATATCAATGAAAACAACAATTCGCTGATCATATCAATAATTCCTGCATATGATCTAAGGGGGGAAGGGGGAGTAACATGATGGAAAGTATCCCAAGGGAGTATGGTTTTCCCTAGGGCGAAGCACTAGGATGTCATTTTTGTTTTATTATACCAATTAACCTACCAGCTCAACTGGGTGGGTATTGTACTTTGTTCTCTAAATTGAGACACTAGCACTTGTTATTTTCTCTATCGTTATTCCCCACAATAAGACGGCGGCATTCTGCTCAGGCTTAGACCTAAGAACGTCATATAGCATGATTTGCTGTGGTTGGAAGTATGTGCATGTGTGACATCCCATTGTTGAGGGAGGGGTCGTCACCATTGTCTGGTGAGGTAGGTGCCACATTGCCTCCACTCTACAGTATACAAATATGGCATGCCAGTGTGGGTACCCTGATGGAATGTCTCCCAGAGGGAGGATGGTTTTCCCGAGGGTGGAGACATTCCATCAGGATACCCACACTGGCATGGCATATTTGTTTTATTATACCGAACAAACCCCAATTTGGTAAAATATCAATGAAAACAACAATGACAGCCAGTAGATCCAGTGAGAACGGTGGACGTTTTGCCGGTGGACATTTTGCCGGTGGACATGATGGAATGGCCAACCTTTGTAAGCCAATCACAGCTTAAGATTTTCATGTGAGGTATAATAACATTGAATGGCGAACCTCAGTTAGCCATTCACGGCTTACGATCTTCACGTGAGTTATGATAAGATGCATTACATCTCTCCATCCTTTATCTTCAGATAATTGGTCTTTTTTAATGAAACAAGCCCTGCGGGGAGTCTGCTGGCAGTTAAAGGAAGGTAGGAAGGAATTGGGTTTTACGTCGCTTTCAACAGCTTAGGTCATATCGCGACGAGATAGAAACCCGGAACCGGGAAGAAATTCCCTCCTGTTCACGAATAATTCCAAGGGGTCTTTCAGTTGCAGAAGGACCATAGACAGTTCTCCACAATACCGCACATTTATAGAGTGACCAGGCCAACCCGCTTAGGGATCCAGCGTAGACTCGAACCTGCGAACTCACGCTTGGGAGCCAGGCATCGTAACCACTAGGCCACGGCGGATCCCCTTCTGCTGGGTTAAATTGCAATCAGAGGATAGAGTTACATTGAATGAAAAATATGAAATATTAATATGACTGATTCTTCAGTGGCAGGACAACACAAAAAAAACGATGCAAAACCAATTATCTTTAATTATTGGTTAATTTGGGTTAAGAATTAACGATGATTTCTAAACCCATTCCCTTCCCCAAATGTTACTTTGTTCTGCGCTTTACAATAGTTACCAAAAGGCCCTACCATCCAGGTACATGTAATATCTGTCTAATAAAGGCATACTTTGGGCTAATTTCAAATGGTGGAAATGAAAAAAATAAAAACAAAACAACAACTATTGATTTATGAATTCATACTTAACTAGAAAGTACCCACCCTGCGGACAATAACCATGAAATTTGTCATATTAGCAAAAAAAATCAGAGCACATAGATATCCCAGCGACCACAATTAGGGCTACCTAACCTATGTATTAATAGTTCTGAAAGTTTGAATAGTTCCAAGGGGTCTTTCAGTTGCAGAAGGACCATAGACAGTCCTCCACAATGCTGCACATTTATAGAGATGAAATTGATAAATCAGATATTAAACTGGCTGTAGCATATGTCATTTGCACTCGTCCAGTTATTCTGCACGAATTTTGTTTATTCAGTAAAATTTACATATTTGTTCATAATTACTTAATGCTACGAGTATTCTCGAGGGTAGGGTAATTAAAGTATTGCAGGCATAATTCTCTAATCTCGTGCATTTGGTAGACCCTGCCTGCGCTGCCGCTCAGGAACACGTTGAGATAAGAATTTGGAATTTTCATTCTTTGTCAGCCTTTTCTGCTAAATTGCGGATAAGTAGTGTCTAGGCAGTTGTAATTGGTGGAGGAAACCGGAGAAAAGCACGTCACTGGCATCAATCTCTCATGTCTTAGTTGTGATTCGAACCCATGCAGTGATGAATGACAGCTAGCAGTCAGTAGCAACGTCTTAGACCACACGACCATCTAGGCAGGCAACGTAGAAAGTGGCCAGGAATTTGAAGTGAAGGGTGGCGGAGCGAACGCCCGCTATATCCCCACTAACCATAAGCATTCTCCACACGCTCCTGACATGATTAAGATCGGGAAGAAGGTGAGGGAAGCGCAACAGTCAGACATTGTCCATGCTTCATCTTTGCCAATGATGCTATTTGTAAGTAGATTGGAATAGAGGGGGGGGGGGGGGGCTATCCTTTTTGACCTGGTAAATACTTTCCTGCTCAGGCAGAGCCAGATATACTCTATTTTTAGGGCCAGAATATGTTTTTTCACCTTTAAGGGAAGGATATTTTTCTTGATTTTCATGTCCAGAATCCTGTTTCTAAAAAGGATAGCCCTCCCCCACATCTAAAATGGTACTCTCCTTAACAGATATGACAAAAAGGCCACTAATCTCGCTTATGTCTGTCTCCATGGTCGTGAAATCCAATGCATTTCACAGTGACTGCAGGATGTGTCTCACCTCTGCACAGTGACTGCAGGATGTGCCTGATCACTGCACAGTGACAGCAGTGTCTCGCCACTGTATAGTGACAGCTGTGTCTCACCACTGCACAGTGACAGCAGCATGTGGCTAACCACTGCACAATGACAGCTGTGTCTCACCACTGCACAGTGACAGCAGCATGTGGCTAACCACTGCACAGGGACAGCAGCATGTGGCTCATCCCCGGAACAGTGACTGCAGGATGTGTCTCACCTCTGCACAGTGACTGCAGGATGTGCCTGATCACTGCACAGTGACAGCAGTGTCTCGCCACTGTATAGTGACAGCTGTGTCTCACCACTGCACAGTGACAGCAGCATGTGGCTCACCACTGCACAGTGAGATTGGTAATCCTTTTAATGAGAAAACTATTAGAGTACCCATATATCCCTGCGACCGCACACTTAGGGCTACCTAACCTATGTATCAATAGATCAGACATGTTGGCTAACATATATGAAATTAATAAATAATATTTTAAACCGGCTGTAGCGTATGTCATTTCCACTCGTCCTAGTTATTCTGCACGAACTTTGGTCATTCATTAAAATTTACATATGTATTCGTAAATTCTTAATGCTACGAATATTCTTGAGGGTAGGGTAGTGAAGGTATCGCAGGCATAAGTTTCTAATGCATCATTCTACACGAGCTGCGATCTTACAGTGCGCTACCGCTCGGGAATAGGTTGAAACAAGAATTTGGAATTTTCATTTCTGTCAGTTTTTCTGCCAATTTGCGGCTAAGTCGTGACTTGGCAGTTGAAACTGGCGTAGGATATTAGGGTTAATCAGCGCCCAATCCCTGGTGCCAGCCGAAATACGGACTCAGGCAGTGGTGAGATAGTTAGTAGAATGGCAACCCACGGCCATTAGCGTGGGCAGCGTAGAGAGCGGCCAGAGGTTAGTAGTGGAGAGTGCCGTAGCGAACCACAGGAATACCCTCACCTATAATTGCCATTCTCCTCACGCTCCCGACTTATTATATATATCAGGAAGGAGTGGGGTAAGCGCAACAATCACGCAATGACTGCGCTTGTCTCACCTCGACAAATGTTGCTATTTATAAGTAGATTGGAATACAGTAATCTGCTTAAAGGTTGACCAAATCTTAACTTTTGCAAGTTATTTAATCGAATAAAACTGTTCATCTATACGTTTATCAAAATCGTTAATAGTTTAGAATATTTCTATTGAAAGAAATATTCTTTATTTTGTCACAGTGCGGAATTAAGTACTCTTTACACAACTGTGGGCTGTTTTACAGCCGCTCGTGAAAATTAGTAGACCACAGTTCCGCATTTCTCATTCGTCTTCCGTGATTGGGCCACATTTTCGAAAATGATTTACTTTGCGTATGCCACGATATAAAAACACATTTGAAGTTAGTTAGTGGTATACTTTTTTATCTATCTGTTACATTTTTGATAACTGTTCTAATGTTATAAATTTGTTGGGAAATGTTAAGAGTTGGTTCTTCATCTCATTTCAAAACCAAAACTAAAATGACTGGAGAAGAGTCAGCAGGAACCACTGACTTCTCCTGAAAATGTGTTTTTGATAAAGAGGGTAACAAAATGCTTTAATGTAGAAAATAATTTTATTGATCTTAGAATTCAGTCCTCATCAATAGTTGTGAATGGACATAGGTTAAATATAAAAAATATACAGTTGGGTACATTGTACCTTTAATTCAGACAGTACTAAGAGAATATCCTGAATGAAAATCATTTACAACTTAGATCCATCTACCGTTATACATAAGGCAAAATACAATATTCCAAGAATCTGCATAAATATCTCTCATGAAATTGACGTGGACGTGGGTATCAATCTCAAAACCAACTCTGAAACAAATTTCTGAATACTAAAAAGCTTTCCAATGGTACAAATAAAATTTGATTGTGCAATTTTCATTGCTCTGAAGAAGTAACACTCTTCCATCTTTTTGCCACTGAAAAAAAAATCAGGTCTTTGAACGGATATTTTGACTGGGGGCATGGTTCATACTTAAGGCGCGTAGCGCCCTTAAAAGAGAAACATTCGCAAATGTTAGGTGTTGAACGCCTCCCCAGTAGGTTTCTACAGTTGTAATTTTCCCCTGTTGCGGCCTTAAAGTTAACGACACTTAAAGGCGTATAGCTAGAATTAGTATTGTTTGTCCATTAGCAAAGGAACTAGGTGGGTAGATCGCAGAAGTTTTTTCAGCTGTTTTGGCGCTTATGAATTATTCGTAACTATATAGGGCTAATGTACGGCCGGTTGGCGGCATTAGATAGCCAGCAACATATTCATATATTGACAGCACTCGAAGGTTTGTAAAATGCATTTTGGGCCGTATCTTAATTTGGGGGGTAATTGGTAAAAACGGCCAAGTACAGTTTGGCTAGATAACAAATCTTACTCGACATTTTTGGCTGGGTCACTCAGCTGTATAGTCCTGAAAGAAACGAGTAGACCATGTGTGTGATGTTGTTCGGTCAAAATCGCAGATCCAAGAAAAGCTGCCTCGTAGCCTTTGGGGCCGTATCTGAATAGAGGGGAGGGGGGTGAATCAGGGCCTAAACCTGCACCCTCTACCTCTACTAATCTGTACTATAGGCCTAGATTCGTGCCCCGGCCACTCACTTTTTTGGTGCATGGTGTCATTTTCTACTCCCCTAGCGGCCTTTAGCGACCTTCCGCAACACTTGCCTTCCCCATTCTCTCTAGTTGTACTGTCATCCCAGTACTTCTTTCAACGGAGCCCTCTAGCTATGGATTAATAAACTAGTTTTAAGGCTAATGCACTAAACTAGCAGGTGGATTTTAATAGACTGCGAGCTTTGACAAATTTTCCTCATTAATAATTTTAAAAAGCAATACTCTTCATAAAAGGAAATTGGGAATTTTATAACTACCAACTTTGGGATTCCATCACTTTTCATAATTAGAACAATATAAGTAAGTTTGCAGTGTTAAATCTTTCAAGGTAATAACTAATACCGTCTTTATCATATCATGAAAATGGGTTATAACGATTTTCTGATAACGTGAGACAGCTATACTTACCAGTTGGGAACTTTACTTTAGCAGCGATTATCTGTAAAAAAGCAAATATCAAAAAATTAAACTAAATGACCAATAGATCAAGCGTAAATCAAAGGTTCTAGTACAGAGAAACCCCCATAAAAAGTTGTCGTCATGACTGCAACCGAAATATCAAGGATTAGTTGGCATAACATGTTGTAGACCCTTTGTCACTGTTAAGTGTTTTGATGTTGACAGCTACTATATAGCACAAGAGAGTCGTCACAAAATCAATAAATGTTTTTTATAACGGTTACACACCTCTCAATGGTTGGTTTTCTGGTAAAGTGTGATGTAGACCCATGCTCATGGCATGCTTTTTTATGTCGATAGCCTCGAAAAATCACATATTACTTTGTCAAAAGAAGTGAATACATATAAAGTGCCTAGAACGAATACCCAAAATGGAGCAAAGGGTAAATAATATGTTGTATTCTGGAAGGTTTTAATTTTCATCTTTACATGAGTTTAAAGCCATATACATGTGGAAGTATCTAAGTATCTAAGTACTAAACATGACAACATGTATTAGTGGAAAACTTGGTGCACTAGTGGCGATACACGTTTTTTCCTGAGATGATCTGATCGACTGGTGCCGGAATTAAAGGTCCGTACTGTACTCTAGATATTGCAACGTATTGTTGATTTATCCGAAGTACAACAAGTACAAACCTTTTTCAAAACATAACCCTTGCTTTCAAAACCTATGGCTTAAAGACACTTGTGCCTAGTTCTGGTTCTGTAAACAATGAATTTTAGTGTAATGTATGCGCAAAATTGTGATAAATGACTTTTGGGGGATACTTTGTCAAGTTATTCTATAAGGAAGCAAGTAAATGCTATTTCATTTCTTTTTTTATTACCTACCACTAACCGTTATATATTGATTTACTGTATCATGCTATCGCATACGTATACAGCAACGCATGGCAGCATAGCATTTAACACCAACACATACAGTCCTCGCCTTTGATTAGGCTCGATACTGAGATATGTATACAGTCATTATAAAGCACGCTTTTTACTGTTAGTTCAAGATGTTTAACGCAAGCATAGCATTACCAAAGAGAAGTACATTTTGATGGATGAAGAACTTGCCGTCGTCAAATATCCCTGATATACGCTTACAACTTTTCACATGGTTCGTTGACGAGGTGAACAGTTAGACCTCTGCATAGAAGAGATTATGACAAATACACTGATGCTAACGACATCTGTGTGCTGAAGTCTTCCGCTTTTCCATCACACTTTTTGACATAGAATAAGATAGCGTGAAGGGGCGAAGTAAATAAAAAGTGCAAACAGTTTTTTTTGAAAAGCCACTCCCTTACTGTTGTTTCAATCCAATGACAAGAGTGCTTTGGTCATTGCTTGTGGTAATAAAACCTTTTTAGTTTCTGACTGAATGATGGGAGACGTGGGGTCCAGAGCTCAAAATCATCCCGGGCCTGTAGGGATTTGATTCCTCCATAAACTGGGACATCCACCCGAATTCAATTCCTTGCAGGTTGGACGGGTTTCATTTCAATTTAAGTAATTGTGAGTGCTGTCTATGTCATCAGCTATACCAAAAAGCTCTCCCTCTTAGATGTCTTTGATAAAAGTTATAGAGGCAAACTCTTAAAGACAAAGCATCATCAGTGCGGGGCTCAACGACCATCTCACTAGCGTTATTTGGAGATCAATATATTGAATGCATGATATCTCATTCTCTCCCCCATATGAACGATGGACCCAGAGAAAGTCCGATACAAGGTGATAGGAGTGGAAATGAAAGGAATGGAAAGTAGTATGAAGCTAGTGGCGCTGGGCGCAACACAGCGCAGAGGTTAGGCAGGTATGGTAGAGGAATGGATCCGTGCGCCAAAATATGTAGGCCGGCGCACGGATCCATATCTCAAGGGGAATGGATAGAGGTGTAATAGTTATGAAATATGAGGAATATGGGTAGTTAGTGATCGTGTAAATATTTAAAGCTATTTTGTTGTTCACCTGGGAAAAAAAGGTCTGATTTGGAAAATATTTGTTACTGAAATACCATAAAGGTGAGAATATGGGGAATTCAAAAACATTAACCAGAATTTGCCCCCCCCCCCCCCAATATGATATTGACCACCTCTGGGTCATGGACTATCATGATGTATTCAGTTCAAACGCAATCTCTGTGTGTTTCTCATAACTGGGAATTTGTCATCATGCTGCAAGTGTGATCTGCTACATAAAATTAAAGTTATTTCATAATCATACTTGTATGGTTATCAATTTGCCAACACCTGTAAAATATAATAGCCCACTCCTAAACTCCTAAACTAATCTGACCCCTGGTGGCCAGGATTAGAACCGCATAAAATCTCCTGATTTTGGATGGTTGAATGTTAACAGGTATGAATTATATAACTTGGTCAGAAATTTTCAGATTAGCTACTGATTTGCCAACTTTCAAAAATCATCCACCATTCCTCAAGAATAAATTTATTTTCTAGCCAAGAGCCAAGAATTTCATAATATGCTGAACATAATAAGTATTTGATCTTGAAAGATCACACAATGTCTGGAAAGATCACACAATGTAAATGTTGTTGATGAAGACATTTTCAGTTCCAAAGCTATCTGCGTGTTTTTGAAAAATGTGTGTATATTATCATGCAGCAATTGTGATCTGCTAAAATAAAAGTTATCCTATTAACATATGTTTCCATGATTACCAACTCTAAAGGCCCGCTCCTTAAGCAAAAGTACTAACCTGGCCCCTCCCAGAATTGGAACTAAACAAAATGAAACCAAAAGACGTCGCAGTATAGTAAACCGCCTGATAAGTGAAATATCCTGATTTGGGATTGTTGAATGCTGACGGGTATGCCAACGTACGTGCACAATATCAATTGAACAATTCATAACACACACGTACCATGATTTAAGAACTTATGGCCAGTTTAGCGATATTCTCAGAATGAGGCATCTCCGTAGTATAATAGTATACCGTAGGTGTACGTCCTATACATATTTCGCTGTTTCGCTATCCGCGGAATTACCGTAAAGTCGTTCCCCTTTTTCGACATATTAGTTAAAAGTACACGGGCGCGAAAATATGCCAAAGATTTTCCCATATATAAGCTTCAGACAATGTTTCAATCGCACGCATGACTTGATTTTTTGGCCGCTCAGTTTCATCAATAAACTCGCTACCATAAACCGTTATTACGAAGAATTTTGTTATCGCACTTTTCCCTATACACCTAGTAAATTGCCAACTTGGCGAGTGGCAGAATGGTGAATCTATACATGTCCTACGGACGACTTGCTACCCTATCGCAAGTCCTATGCCGACGTGGGTCAAGTGTGAAAGAGAAAATATTTAAATATATTTTTTCACCACCGTATTTTGGGGGGAGAAAATATATTTAAATATATTTTCACCACCGTATTTTGGGGGGAGAAAATATATTTAAATATATTTTCACCACCGTATTTTGGGGGGAGAAAATATATTTAAATATATTTTCACCACCGTATTTTGTTGGGAGAAAATATATTTAAATATATTTTCTCCCCCCAAAATACGGTGGTGAAAAAATATATATTTAAATATTTTCTCTTTCACACTTGGTCCATCGTACATATGTCTACTTTCTTCAGAAATCACCATTTCAATACAAATGGATCAAGTGTTTATAAAAAAAACTTTAAACATTTGATAAAAGATCTTTTTCATATTATAAGATATTGAACAGAAATAAAATGTCAAACTATCAACTTTCTGTGGTTATGGCATCCGGTATATCAGCATTCTTCTCCTTGGGGTTTCCTCTGTTAGATGATGGTTAACTATGGTTGATTTCAAGCAACATTTTAAAAGTTGCGTTAAAGAGGCCCACATTGTTATCATCTGGCAATCGTATACAATGGTCATTTAACAAAACACATGTTTATTGTGTAAATTGCTAATCTGTCAAATCATCCAAATCACTCTTCTATCAACCTAGTCTTCCTGCGTGTAAAAAAAGCCTAAACTAGTTTTATCTAATTTTACTTTCTAACCTTTGTATGTATGTATATATTTATTGACTATGCCAAATGCAATAAAAAAATACGATACATCTAGATACGTGCAAACTGAGTAGGTATAGTAACTCAACAAATAACTTTACTTTCTAACCTTTTGTAAGTATGTATATATTTATTGACTATGCCAAATGCATAAAAAATACGATACATATAGATACGTGGAAACTGAGTAGGTATAGTAACTCAACAAATAGTAGTAAACAAGGAAAATAATTAAACAAAAGGAGGCGGCCATTACCCAACAGGCCATAATAAATATTGAATTAAATCAACTAACATAGTAAGTAGGTAATGCGATATCATCATAGTTCATAATCCTGTGCTAAAGCGTTCTATTATTCATAGATGTCAGATCATCAGGGATAGCATGCCTATCCAATACCTTGCCTAACCTTCATATTGTACATTCTAGCTATATGCCTCACTGAAATAGTCTACACAACCACCATCTGTTCGTATGTGAACCCTCTAGCAGGTTTGCCCATGAGTACATATGGTATATCACATTGAGATTCAAGCAAGGCTTGTCCGGTGCCATCAGAGATGTTTGTAATCTCCGCCATCATTTCAGTCCTCTCTGTCTGCCACCTCGGGCACTGCAAAATAAGATGACGTGGGTCGTCCATAGCAGACAGATCACAACTGGTGCAAAACCTTGCAGCTACCGTGGAGCCTTTAAGGCGTACATCGTTCACCTTAAAGGGGAACTTGGGGAAAAACACATCATAGGTTTATATGAAAGTTCATGAACATAGCTCAACATCTGTCATAAACATTGAAGCCCTAGAGCTCCACACAAAGAGAAATTCCAAATTGCAATTAGTGAATAGCACCTCCACTGAGGCAGGGCAGCCGCCATCTTGGATCTGAGTCAACTCATGCTGCTGTAGTCTATGTAAATGGGTGGCAAGCAGCTTAGTGGGTGTATTAGATAAAGCCAGTAGCTCTGTCTAGGAGGTAGATATTTCACTGCTCTGAAGCACATTCAAGATGTTTAGGTATGCAAATCCCTACGACTTTGAACCAAGAGTGGCTGAAGGTGATCAGGTGGATTATATGGATATAGTTCAAGGTGTTGATGAATTTGATGGTCAAGATGTGGAAACAGAGGGCTGGCGCTTAAATAGCATGTTGTGGTGCACCTGTCAGACTTCTTTCCTTCTTTAAATTATCAGGCCCCTTCCAAAGGTATTCTTGACATTTCTTTTCTATAATCTTCATGAATATGTACACAATTACTAAGGAAATGAAGATGATTGCTGTTCCCAGTACTGCTAGTCACTTCCTGTGTTTACTACCTTGTGTCCCATGGGGTCTAGATGTGTAATGCCACTTGGACACGGTCAATTACCCTGTGTGTCCCTTTCCTTTACTTACTTTTGTTATTACCCTAGGGACCTAGACATAAGACAAAACCTCAGTTGTAACACAACTAACAAAATTCTGCACAGTCTATTCTCAGTAGATTAATAAAGACCTTACCTATGAAAATTGCCATTCACCCTGAAAGTTAGCTGTTAGGGTTGCTAAAGTCTGTACATCAAATCATAATAATGAAGAGTATGATTATTAATCATAAGTCATTAAGAGAAGGTTGTTAATGAGTAAATGAAAATGTCATTTATTCTATCATAAATGAAAGAAAGGGTCATTTGCAATTTGAGATATTTTGATTTCAACCTTCCTCTATATTGCAGTACTATTTAGAAATGCATTTCTTCCCAGTGAAAATGGGGTCATGACTGACTATAACCTTAGCTGTTTCAATTTTGTAAGTTAGGGAATGATATTTACCCTTCTCATGCTGGCTTAATATTAAACATTTAATGCATACACCTGTGCTTATATTCGTTGAGCAACTGAATGAAGGTAAATCATGTGGAGACTAGTAAATGTATACCAATAAAGTAAATACATCCCGAAATTGATAAATTGCAAGATCACTTCTGCTTGAAATAAGAGATTTAGGAAAATTGGTTACCAGATATTATACCCTTGAAGAAAGTAAGACTAGATGCAATAGGTGTCGCATGGAGCATGGTAAAAGGTGTATCAATTGTGACTGTTTCTTTGTTTGAAGAAGTGTGAGAGATTATGCACACCTATTTCACAAGTACCCAAACCTTCTAAAAAAGCATCCCTCTTCAGAACCTTGTTAACCGTACTCTGAAGTAATCCTGACTGCAGTGTGCGATCCCTGACATAATCCTCGTCAGTGAAGTGGTCTGAACATACATATGCATACTTCAGGAAAGGTGGGTTTAAAGGTTTCATGGATGCTAACCACTGTTTTTGTCTAAATTTACTACTAGGAAATCTATGAAAGCTTTCTCCACTACCGTGTCTTTTTTTACAGCCAATTGCTGCACTTGATTTCACCATTTTCTTGTTTGATATATACGTTTTTATGCAACTTGTGCAGAGAGCTCTTGTCAGGAGCACTGCTGTTAGATACACTGCCCAGAGGTAGCTTGGAGACAGGATGTGATCCCTGCCACCCAATTGTGTCACAGCTGATAGCACTTGAAAAACATGGCCGCACCCAGTGGCTGGCAGAGGCTGTCTAGGAGGATGACAATACGCAAAAATCTCCCCTCACGGGATCACTGAGAGAAAAATAATGGTAGCATCCTGTTCTTGAAGTGTATAACTTTCATATAAGCTGATATGTTTGTGAGCCTTTAGGGCCCCTTTAAGCAGGCTGCCATGCGAAATAAGCCTTACCATAGTCTCACAGCATCTCATGAGACGGTGGTCAGCATCCGAGATCTACCACCACACTAAATACATGGACTCCCCACAGATATTCATCAGCAAATCAATACTGCAGTGACACAATCCTTGTACCCCCCAAAAGCACTCATCCAGCTCCCAAGCAAGCTTCCATATTTTCCTCTTCCAAACATCTTTAGATCAATGGTGCCCCAGGCGCGTCATATTAACTATCTCATACAAGACCCCGAAATCTGAAGCTATATTCAGCATGTCGAAATCATTGCTGCCATAGATATTGAGCTGTCCAGCTTCAATATTTGTAAGGTAGTCCCCTACTCGCTTACAGAACACTATCTTGCAGGACTCGATCTCTATCATCAAGGGCAAGTATAGAAGGAGCAAACAAGAGCTTCTTGACTTAGACCATCCGCACAAGTCGAATCCACCCTAGGCCGAAAAAGAAGCAATCATTCGGTGCCTTGCTATAAAGCCTCTGGACCCTCTTGCCCGCATATATCTGAAATTGTTTATAAGATTCACACTCTTGTCATTGAGGACCCACAACTCACTACCAAATAAGGTGATAGGGACCACAATCAGCCAAAAAATTAAACAGCACGTTGCAACGGTAAGGCCATTCCTACGGATACCTAGGCCAGAAACAGCATTTAAAGCCCTTCAGGCTTTCGACAACCTACCTTTGATACCGGTCATATCATCATCATAAAAACATGCGGTGACACCGACATGATCATAGGATAATTTCTCCTGTACCTTTTCACCCCCCAACTTAATATCCCTTCTCACCAAGTCATACCTCCCGGTGCCTGGAGTCTCACCATATACCATTATACTGCTCTTTCTTGCATTGTATTGGTACCTCCAAGTGTACGCGTGCCGGTACACTACCTGGAGAGCCTTAACTAACTTACGTTTAATAAGACAACAGGCAGCCAGATCATCGGCGTATCCCACGGGTGCACTTAGAGTGCGGCCTATACTACAGCACAAACCAGAACTTCAGAGCCGTACGATCAACAAATTAATGAATGCTGTGTATTTGATCAAGGACATGTATCCGCCCTGATGAATTCCTCATTTAAGTTGATACCATTCGGATACACCAAAACTCTTCCCATACACCAAAACTATAAATAGCAATGGTAGAGTAACCTTCATGTTTACCCCTGACTCCTATATCTCACAGTTGAAAAAATAACCCATCTATCGAGACTGAATCGAATGCTTTAGCCACGTCGAAGTAAGCAACATATACCAATTCGTTCCCTTCCATCAATGTTTGGTGTAGTGAAACAAACAAGTCAAAATAAAAGAAAAAAATCAAACTTTATAAAATATCCCATAGCTTGTGTCCTTTTCAACTAATATGATGGGTAACAATACATCATAAAGTTATTTATAAAGTTGGTAACACACAAAGGTGTGTGACTAAATTAGAAAAAAATCCTCTATATTGCATTATGACAAAATTATAAATGTTATATAACAAAACTGGCAAAAGTAATCATGAGCGCTTACTTACCCCATACATAAAACAGAGAGTGAGCACAAGTAAAATACCTCCTGCTGTAATGGCCGCCATGTCTGCAATGGTCTTTTTAGACTCAATAGCATTCGTTCAATAGTGTTGCCATGGAAGCAGTGGCATTTATAGTGAAAAACAAAACGTTCATTGATTACACTCTGACCTTTGCAAAAAGGTCACTTGGTAAAAGTAATGCACCATGGCCGTATACAGAAACGTGTAATGTGTTGTCGTGCAATTCCTCATCGATATTTTGATCATAGTTATTGTCATCACGATCATGAGATTTCATTTCCTGATCTCAAATACATATCTGTATTGTCCTCTGAACCCTGGAATGTTAGTCAGGGTATGTGAACCCTTCAGATGTGTACATTCAAACATCAGATTAAAGCATTAATCTAAAATGCCAATAATGTATATATCAGATTCAAACCCTTACTTTCCATGCCCTTAAAAGAAGTGGATCTTTATCTATTATCAGTGATACCGCTAATCCAATGTTGAGATGTCAAAAACTTGGACTGGACTACGTGCATGTCCTTCAGTATATCATAGAATATCATTATATAGATAGATAGAAATACAGACCGACAGACAAGTTAGATGTTAGATAATAATAGATATACATTTGAACAAATACGTGTTTCCATTATTGAAAAGGTCGTACTTTTTGTAGTAACGATATTCTGTGATATACTGAAGGACACGCATAGAAGAGATTATGACAAATAGACTGATGCTAACGACATCTGTGTGCTGAAGTCTTCCAGTTTTCCATCACACTTTTTGACAAATAGCATGAAGGGCAAAGTAAATAAAAAGTGTTGTTCAGTCACTGCAAACAGTTTTTTCTTTTTTAGAAAAGCAGCTCCCCCACTGTTGTTTCAATCCAATGACAAGAGTGCTTTGGTCATTGCTTGGGGTAATAAAACCTTTTTAGTTTCTGACTGAATGATGGGAGACGTGGGGTCCAGAGTTCAAAATCATGCCAGGCCAGTAGGGATTTGATTCCTCCAAAAACTGGGATACCCACCCGAATTTAATTCCTTGCAGGTTGGACGGGATTCTTTCAATTTCAAGTAATTGTGAGTACTGTCTATGTCATCAGCTATACCAAAAAGCTCTCCCTCTAAGATGTCTTTGATAAAAGTTAAAGAGGCGAACTCTTAAAGACAATGTATCATCAGTGCGGGGCTCAAGGACCATCTCACTAGCAATATTTGAAGATCAATATATTGAATGCATGATATCTCATTCTCTCCCATATGTCTACTTCCTTCAGAAATCACCATTTCAATAAAAACAGATCAAGTGTTCATGAAAAAACTTTAAACATTTGATAAAAGATCTTTTCATATTATAAGATATTGAACAGAAATAAAATGTCAAACTATCAACTTTCTGCGGTTATGGCTTCCGGTATATCAGTATTCTTCTCCTTGGGGTTTCCTCTGTTAGATGATGGTTAACGATGGTTGATTTCAAGCAACATTTCAAAAAAAGCGTTAAAGGGGCCCACATCGTTATCATCTGGCAATCGTATACAATGGTCATTTAATAAAACACATGTTTATTGTGTAAATGGCTAATCTGTCAAATCATCCAAATCACTCTTCTATCAACCTTGTCTTCCTGCGTGTAAAAAAATCCTAAACTGAATTTATCTAATTTTACTTTCTAACCTTTTGTATGTATGTATATATTTATTGACTATGCCAAATGCAATTAAAAATACGATACATCTAGATACGTGCAAACTGAGTGGGTATAGTAACTCCACAAATAATTTTACTTTCTAACCTTTTGCAAGTATGTATATATTTATTGACTATGCCAAATGCATAAAAAATACGATACGTCTAGATACGTGGAAACTGAGTAGGTATAGTAACTCAACAAATAGTAGTAAACAAGGAAAATAATTAAACAAAAGGAGGCGGCCATTACCCAACAGGCCATAATAACTATTAAATTAAATCAACTAACATAGTAAGTAGGTAATTCAATATCATCATAGTTCATAATCCTGTGCTAAAGCGTTCTATTATTCATAGATGTCAGATCATCAGGGATAGCATGGCTATCCAATACCTTGCCTAACCTTCATATTGTACATTCAAGCTATATGCCTCACTGAAATAGTCTACACAACCACCATCTGTTCGTATGTGAACCCTCTAGCAGGTTTGCCCATGAGTACATATGGTATATCACATTGAGATTCAAGCAAGGCTTGTCCGGTGCCATCAGAGATGTTTGTAATCTCCGCCATCATTTCAGTCCTCTCTGTCTGCCACCTCGGGCACTGCAAAATAAGATGACGTGGGTCGTCCATAGCAGACAGATCACAACTGGTGCAAAACCTTGCAGCTACCGTGGAGCCTTTAAGGCGTACATCGTCCACCTTAAGCAGGCTGCCATGCAAAATAAGCCTTACCATAGTCTCACAGCATCTTATGAGACGGTGGTCAGCATCCGAGATCTACCACCACACTAAATACATGGACTCCCCACAGATATTCATCAGCAAATCAATACTGCAGTGACACAATCCTTGTACCCCCCAAAAGCACTCATCCAGCTCCCAAGCACGCTTCCATATTTTCCTCTTCCAAACATCTTTAGATCAATGGTGCCCCAGGCGCGTCATATTAACTATCTCATACAAGACCCCGAAATCTGAAGCTATATTCAGCATGTCGAAATCATTGCTGCCAAAGATATTGAGCCGTCCAGCTTCAATATTTGTATGGTAGTCCCCTACTCGCTTACAGAACACTATCTTGCAGGGCTCGATCTCTATCATCAAGAGCAAGTATAGAACGAGCAAACAAGAGCTTCTTGACTTCGACCATCCGCACAAGTCGAATCCACCCTAGGCCGAAAAAATAGCAATCATTCGGTGCCTTGCTATAAAGCCTCTGGACCCTCTTGCCCGCATATATCTGAAATTGCTCTATAAGATTCACACTCTTGTCATTGAGGACCCACAACTCACTACCAAATAAGGTGATAGGGACCACAATCAGCCAAAACATTAAACAGCATGTTGCAACGGTAAGGCCATTCCTACGGATACCTAGGCCAGAAACAGCATTTAAAGCCCTTCAGGCTTTCGACAACCTACCTTTGATACCGGTCATATCATCATCATATAAACATGCGGTGACACCGACATGATCATAGGATAATTTCTCCTGTACCTTTTCACCCCCCAACTTAATATCCCTTCTCACCAAGTCATACCTCCCGGTGCCTGGAGTCTCACCATATACCATTATACCGCTCTTTCTTGCATTGCATAGGTACCTCCAAGTGTATGCGTGCCGGTACACTACCTGGAGAGCCTTATCTAACTTACGTTTCGTAAGACAACAGGCAGCCAGATCATCGGCGTATCCCACGGGTGCACTTGGAGTGCGGCCTATACTACAGCACAAACCAGAACTTCAGAGCCGTACGATCAACAAATTAATGAATGCTGTATATTTGATCAAGGACATGTATCCGCCCTGATGAATTCCTCATTTAAGTTGATACCATTCGGATACACCAAAACTCTTCCCATACACCAAAACTATAAATAGCAATGGTAGAGTAACCTTCATGTTAACCCCTGACTCCTATATCCCACAGTTGAAAAAATAACCCATCTATCCAGACTGAATCGAATGCTTTAGCCACGTCGAAGTAAGCAACATATACCAATTCGTTCCCTTCCATCAATGTTTGGTGTAGTGAAACAAACAAGTCAAAATAAAAGAAAAAATTCAAACTTTATAAAATATCCCATAGCTTGTGTCCTTTTCAACTAATATGATGGGTAACAATACAGAAGTTATTTATAAAGTTGGTAACACACAAAGGCGTGTGACTAAATTAGAAAAAAATCCTCTATATTGCATTATGACAAAATTATAAATGTTATATAACAAAACTGGCAAAAGTAATCATGAGCGCTTACTTACCCCATACATAAAACAGAGAGTGAGCACAAGTAAAATACCTCCTGCTGTAATGGCCGCCATGTCTGCAATGGTCTTTTTAGACTCAATAGCATTCGTTCAATAGTGTTGCCATGGAAGCAGTGGCATTTATAGTGAAAAACAAAACGTTCATTGATTACACTCTGACCTTTGCAAAAAGGTTACTTGGTAAAAGTAATGCACCATGGCCGTATACAGAAACGTGTACTGTGTTGTCGTGCAATTCCTCATCGATATTTTGATCATAGTTATTGTCATCACGATCATGAGATTTCATTTCCTGATCTCAAATACATATCTGTATTGTCCTCCGAACCCTGGAATGTTAGTCAGGGTATGTGAACCCTTCAGATGTGTACATTCAAACATCAGATTAAAGCATTAATCTAAAATGCTAAAAATGTATATATCAGATTCAAACCCTTACTTTCCATGTCCTTAAAAGAAATGGATCTTTATCTATTATCAGCTAATCCAATGCTGAGATATCAAAAACTTGGACTGGACTACGTGCATGTCCTTCAGTATATCATAGAATATCATTATATAGGTAGATAGATAGATAGAAATACAGACCGACAGACAAGTTAGATGTTAGATAATAATAAATGAACAAATATGTGCTTCCATTATTGAAAGGGTCGTACTTTTTGTACTGACGATAGTAGTACAAATATCATTATATTGGTAGATAGATAGATAGAAATACAGACCGACAGACAAGTTAGATGTTAGATAATAATGGTTCTAGGACAATATCCCCCCGGACAATATCCCCCCAGGACAAAACCCCCGCGGACAAAATCCCCCCGTTCCAATATCCCCCCGGACATTATCCCCCCGAACAATGTCCCCCCGGATGATATCTCTAGTAAAACGTGTTAGTAAAAATCTTTTTTTTTAAATTCCAGTGTTTTAAATTATCCTGAAACATGCCTTAGTAAAAAAAAATTTAAAAAATCAAAAAAATCCAGTGTTTTAAATAATCCTAAAACATGTGTAGTA
This sequence comes from Maea johnstoni, assembly GCA_963942565.1. NCBI lineage: Eukaryota > Metazoa > Annelida > Polychaeta > Spionida > Magelonidae > Maea > Maea johnstoni. The sequence goes on from OZ012690.1 coordinate 38,236,069, forward strand.
AAATATTTTTCAAAAATTCCAGTGTTTAAAATTATTCTTAAACACTTTTTTTGAATTTTTAGAATTTTCAAATTAAAATAATTTTTTTTACTAACACATGTTTTAGCATAATTTAAAACACTGGATTTTTTTTAATTACTTTAATTTTTTTTTACCAGCACATGATTTATGATAATTTAAAACATTGAAATTTAAAAAAAAAATTTTTTTTTACTAACACATGTTTTGGGATAATTTAAAACACTGGAATTTTTTAAATTTTTTTTTTACCAGCACATGATTTAGGATAATTTAAAACACTGAAATTAAAAAAAAAAAAAATATTACCAGCACATGATTTAAGATAATTTAAAACACTGAAATTAAAAAAATATATATTTTTTACTAACACATGTTTTGGGATAATTTAAAACACTGGACTTTTTAAAAAATTAAAAAATATTTTTTTTACCAGCACATGATTTAGGATAATTTGTAACACTGAAGTTTAAAAAAATATATATTTTTTTAATACACATGTTTTGGGATAATTTAAAACACTGAAATTAAATTAGATATTGGAACGGGGGGATTTTGTCCGGGGGGGTTTTGTCCTGGGGGGATATTGTCCGGGGGGATATTGTCCGGGGGATATTGTCTGGGGGGATATTGTCCGGGGGGATATTGTCCTGATACCGATAATAATATATGAACAAATATGTGCATCCATTATTGAAAGGGTCGTACTTTTTGTACTAACGATAGTAGTACAAATATCATTATATTGGTAGATAGATAGATAGAAATACAGACCGACAGACAAGTTAGATGTTAGATAATAATGTATGAACAAATACGTGTTTCCATTATTGAAAGGGTCATACTTTTTGTACTAACGATATTCTGTGATATACTGAAGGACACGCACATGGTCTTCGCTGCGACTTTCGCAAATTAATTGGTTCCCTTTGCCAGGAAAATGAGTCGAGCAAGCAGCCATAGCTAGAAATAGATTTACCATCCTTTCTGTAGAGTGATGATAGATAAAGGTCTATTGACCCTTTGCTTTTGTGTTTTACATTTCTATCGACAACAGAAAGGATACTAATCTTCGTTTTTAGATATACCTAAAAGTTTATGATTTTTGGTAAATTAGTAAAGAGATAACACAGGATGCAACAATATGACGTTTCATCTTGCAAACAGGTGTATGAAATTATCCTTCCGGCTATTAAGGATAAACATCTTCTGAGACAATGAATGGAGGAATGAATGTATGGTTAATTTTCCTGCATATCTTGAGTTTGATTGGAACCAAAGAGTATTGACAGCGTTAATCGAGAAACCAGCGAGCAATGCCTTGACTACTACTAGGCTATCCAGGAAGTCCCATATAAAGATTGGCTGATAGGAAATTATTGTGGCAGTATCATTGGATTCGACTCTCCCAATAGTACTCGACTTGGTTGCCAACAGTTGACGTCATCACAAATCAGATAGCTGCATGTGCCGGGAGCTGGTCAAGTCAAGTCCAGCCGTCCTCAAGCTAATCTCGTTCGTCCCAAGACCAACTTGAAAATTGTTTAAAGCAATGTTAGAAGAAGAATATACTCCAGTAAAAAAATGACCAATCAGCTGCTAGTATCAGAGTGGAGCTGATGATATTAGTTATTCTTGTTGTGAAAATGGTGTACGGCAAGATGTCTGCAATTAGCCAGCAGGTATTGCATGAGGTGCATGAGGCCAAGTGCAATATCTGCTGGCTGAACAAAACTATTTTGCCTTGCACCATTTTTACAAGGGTAACAAAGTTATCATCAGCTCCCCCCTACCGACATAACTTTTGACAGAAAGCATATTAAGTTTTAACTTCAAGGTGCATGCAGCGGGCATCTGAGAAAATGCTTTGTCAGACTCAGCTCATGACAACGAGTTCCCACTTGAACCCATGGTTTTCATACCTAAACCCATCTTAATAACTTACTGCCATCTTATTATCTAGGTATACACCATGTTGGCAGACTATTGTGCGCAAATAGTGTATTAAAAACCAAAGAACAATTTCTAGCAGCTGTGTGAAGAGCCGTGGCTGTCATCTTTGTTGCTTTGGAAAAGTAACCTCTGCAACCTCTATCGGGGGAGAATGTTGTTAACTGTTGCTTTAGCATTAGAAATGGTAATTATGGGATCCTAATTAGGAATGTTGTGAATTGTTTGGATCCCAATCAAGGATTATATTTCCGACCAAGCACAGCAAAGTTAGAAGACGATGCAGTCCTGTGCAACAAAAGAAAGACCAGTGAGCTGCTAGAATCTGAGTGGAGCTGATAGTAGAATGCTGTATCTGAATGGCCTTCATTTTATTCTCAGATTGAGGTCCAAGCAACGCCGCTTAAGATTACAAAACGACCAGCTTTCTTTAGGCTTTTCTTCCTCCAGTGGCAATTTTCATGCACAGTTTGGTTATTTGTGGATGATACTATCAGCTTCCTTGCCATCAAGTCAAAATAAAACACTCAAGTATTGGCCACATACTCGAGTCTGTCGATTCCACGAAGTATCTAGGGGTAACCATCTACTCAGATTTCAATGTAACCATCATATAGACAACAATATCGCAAAAGCCAAAATAGCTCTGGGATTCCTCAGAAGAAACTTCAAAGTCAGATGGACCAAACTCAAAGAGAAATCCATCAATATGCTGGTTTGGCCTATTCTGTAGTTTGCCGCTATTAACAGTCTGTGATCCACACACAGGCCATATCCAAATGGTAGAGAGGATGGCTTACTGCTATATAGTTCAATAATATTGAACCTTACTATATGCAACGATATCTTATTGTGGATGTTCTATGCAGCACATGTAAGGTTCAATTTCCGCTGGAGCAGAAAAGAGTTTGATATAGTCCAATTAAACGGCGCTGACTTTTATTTATGACGGCATTACATAAAACTAGCCGTCGGTAATTGAAAACAGGAAATATACGTTTCCCAGCTGTTTGTATGTGCCCAGATTATAGCAAAATGCTTCCGCTCAAAATCGCGGCGGAAAGTGCTAACATGATTTTTAAGAGTTGGGACTAAACCCTACCGTTCATAAGATATCAGAAATGGGAAAATAGGTAGGGTTTATGTCTGAACTAACTGCTATACTGCCCAACCTATACAGATACGCCAGGGTGATGGCCATTCTTCACAATCTAAGTTAGATCACCCTAAAAGAGAGAAGAACAATTGCTCGGCTGGTCATAGTGTATAAAATCACCAACTGCCATGTAGTAATACCAGTAGCCAGGTACATCACCCAAGGAACAAGACCCGCCCTGTCACTGCCATGAATTGGGATATCGCATACCACAATCGATCAACAAGTACTCATACTCCCATAGAGCAGAGTGGAACTGGAACACTGTTCACATCTGGCAGGCCGATTCCTTGGAGGCGTTCACTGAGTGATTATGCAGTCATGCGGAATAGTACCATTTACTACGGAGGTGACGTATATACCTATGCTGGCAAACCGGAAGCTGGGGTTTGGGATATATTCCTCTGTGCCCACAGTCTGAACCCGTGTGCATCCTTGCATTGGTCAGACAACTTTGTGTGTATGGATATGTGTCTATACATGATTCTGTTCTAAAAATGGATAAGAAACAGCAGCTTGTATGCGAAATGTAAAAAAACAGCAAATATATCAATGATATATATATATATATATATATATATATATATATATATATATATATATATATATATATATATATATATATATAGGTTACTTAATGGTTGTGGGTGTGATATGGTTTTTATCGCGAGTGGCTGTTTGATATCACGAACGAGTGAGCGCAGCGAATGAGTGAGTGATATCATACATCCACAAGCGATAAAACCATATCACACCCACAACCATTACGTAACCTGTTTATTACATGCTTATTTATATTCAGAGAAACAAACTAAGTTAGAAATTATGTAACCTGTTTATTACCCGTGGGTCGTGCGTGTATGAGCGCCGCTGATATTCCAACACCTGATTTTCCAGGATGATATCTTGCAGCCCGCAGTTACAGAGGACACAGCAAGGAGAGTGGCGATAGCATGTGAGACATTCCAAGATGCAAACAGAATGAGATTTAACATGAAAAAGACACAAATGATGACATTGAGAGGGAAAAAGGGAAATAGGAACAAAATTCAGATAAACAAACAAGAGATGACAGAATGCACAGAATATAAATATCTAGGAGATCACCTAAATGAAAAGAACAACTACAAAACCACACTAGAGAAGAGAACTAAACGGGCAAATATTGACAACATGGAAACAATGGCAATAACAAGAGAAATGAACATTCCAGAAAAAGAAATACAAATAAGGCTAAAACTACTACAGACAATAACTATACCAAAGGTTTACTTCAACAGTCAAACCTGGACAAACCTCACAAAGTGGGAAATGGAGAAAATAGATAGCATAGTGAGCGGTAGCTTAAAAAAGCTAATTGGACTACCACGTACAACACCAACTCTTGGTATTTATGCAGAAAATGGTTTTGCTCCATCTAGACACCATATAGCTCAAAAGAAGCTTATGCTGCTACACAGAATAAAATCGGGTGAGCCACAAAAGCTGATCAAAAAAATATACGAGGAACAAAAAGAGATGGACCTACCCAAGTGCTGGTACCAGGAAATCAAAACAATAAAGCAGAAATACAAACTAGATGATATAAGTGACAATGAACTGGGTGCCATGAGCAAATCAAAATGGAAAAACATTGCCAAAATGAACTTCAAAATGAACTAGAGAATGCAAGTGAGGTAAATAAGAAATTAAGAGACATAAAGATATTTGGAAAGAAGGAATATATAGATTCACTGGAGTCTAGAATGGCTAGACTGGCTATTAAATATAGACTAAACATGACTCAACTGGCCACAAACTACAAGGTGGCCAGTACAAACATGTGCTGCCCTCTATGCAAGAGGGGAGAGGACAACTACGAACACATGACCAAGTGCTCGGAATATGGACAAATGGACAAAATCCTAAAGCTGTCAGATCTGTACAGTGAGGATGTACAGGAAGTGAAGCGGGCAACGGAGGCAATAATATGATACTTTTTCCACCCACCAGTACTTAAAGAAATATTTCCTACTCAAAATAACAGTGGCTTTATTTCTGTTATTTTTTTTCTTTACTTTACTAAAATGAAACGAAACGAGCTAATTTCGCAACATCATGTAAGTTCATAAGTTTGCTAAAAAAACACATTTGGAAACATTTCTCATATCCAGTAAATGCCTCTGCCTCCTGAAAGCAGTACAAGTGAGCAACAATTGAAATTCATCACAACCACTCTGGTTGCAAAGAGAGCAGATTGGGGAATCTTCCACATTTCCTGAAAAAATAAATTCACAGTGGCTTAATGTTTCTAACTCGAAATTTAAGCAGTTGGGAGGACAAACACCAAGAAATGTCTATCAAATATCTCTCCATTGCAAAATCATTTTTAAAAAGTCTATAATTAGTACAAGCCTTGTTGTCACACAGATCCCTACTCCAATCCTGAACATGCGCATCACTTAGTCTATTTTTATTTCCAGCTTAAGGTCTTACGATACTCTATACCGGCGACACCTATTGGGGATTGGACAAACTTAAAAAAAATATTACAATTTACCTGACATCACTGGAAAAATTGAAAAGAAATTGATTTTTGTTGAATATGTACCAATTCTGATTATACATGCTTATCATAAATAGTATCCTACAAGTTTTTTGTTTTTGGCTACAGTGATTTCCATATTCATTGAATTTGATGTTTTGACACATTTTCAGGAATAATTTGTGATAATTCATGTGTATAAAATGGAGTTCTCTTGTTCAACAATATCTTATATAAGGATGGGCATATACGGTAACAATTGAGTAACTCTTTTCTAACATTTTCATGAAAATTTGCCCCAAAAAAGTCCTATTTCACAAATTTTGACCATCTGTGGTTCGAAAACTAACGAGATGACCTATCATTTTCTTTATGTCTTCTTATTAAGAGCATCGTGAAGATAGTGTAGACAAAAATTGGTGAAAATTAAACTAGGCAATTCTGACTTATATCAATTTTGGGTTAAAAACTTGTTTCTCGAATTCCTTGATTTTGCCCAATAATTCCTATATAACAGCAGAAAAATGATTTCAACAAGGCAGAACAGTATTTCAGGCAGTGTCACTATCTCTGAAGGGATAAATCTATCAAAGAAAGACACCAATTTTGGAGAAAGTGATGTTTGTGACATAAATTGCTTTAATTTTTCAAAAATCTGTGAAAAAAAAACTAAGCTGATGACCCCATGATTTTAAGTTGTTTTGAAGATCACTGTGCTATGTTCTTTCCTTTGGCAAAATTTCAGGGAAATTAATCTGAGATTTCTAAAAGTGTCGTAAGACCTTAAACCAAGCTGGATTAATATTCCTTGCCTGTGAGTCAAAAATGTAAGACAGACCAGCTCATCCAGGCCGTTCTTAATAAAGTTAATCCATTGATGAGCATTGTTACCGTTTTGATATATTTCAAACATGTCAGGCCTTTAGCATACATCGGAAATTTGAAATGGCGGTAATTTCCACTTCGGAACTTCTATCAAAGATTATAAAACACAAAACCATTGTCACCAGCCGACTTGGTGCAAATCAAATAAACAAACATGTACATAATTGAATGGAACACGTCTGGATGGGTTACTTGCCTTGTACAAGCGAGAAATGATTTCTGATTGACGCTGTATTGCAGTGTCTATAAAGATATACCATATCCCCGGCAGTATTTTGAACAGAGCTCGACCAAAAGATTACATCATTGCTACTAGTGCCATCTTTTGGAGAGCACAACATTGAAATTTTGAAATAATTTCTAATTGACGCTGTATTGCAGTGTTTATAAAGATATACCATATTTTTGAACAGAGCTCGACCAAAAGATTACATCATTGCTACTAGTGCCATCTTTTGGAGGACACAACATTGAAATGTTGAAATAATTTCTGATTGACGCTGTATTGCAGTGTTTATAAAGATATACCGTATCTTGAACAGAGCCCGACCAAAAGATTACATCATTGCTACTAGTGCCATCTTTTGGAGGACACAACATTGAAATGTTGAAATAATTTCTGATTGACGCTGTATTGCAGTGTTTATAAAGATATACCGTATTTTGAACAGAGTTCGACCAAAAGATTACATCATTGCTACTAGTGCCATCTTTTGGAGGACACAACATTGAAATGTTGAAATAATTTCTGATTGACGCTGTATTGCAGTGTTTATAAAGATATACCGTATCTTGAACAGAGCCCGACCAAAAGATTACATCATTGCTACTAGTGCCATCTTTTGGAGAGCACAACATTGAAATGTTGAAATAATTTCTGATTGACGCTGTATTGCAGTGTTTATAAAGATATACCGTATCTTGAACAGAGCCCGACCAAAAGATTACATCATTGCTACTAGTGCCATCTTTTGGAGAACACAACATTGAAATGTTGAAATAATTTCTGATTGACGCTGTATATATTATTATATTTCTGTAAAGCATATTTTTCCAACAGCCAATTTGACTGTTCCAAATATCATTATAGATCAACCAATTAAGCTATTTGTTAAACGACATTAGATGTCAACCAGCCATTTGGCACTTCTTTCAGTTTTATTTGATACTAAGAAGCCCCTTCATGTGAACGTATAATACTTGATGTGTTTCAGTGTTGTGTGTATATTATACTTATACAACGTATTCAGGATGCAGTTCAATTTTCCTCGTGATATATGTACTTTGGGAACTAAAAGGTAGTTTAACAAATTGTCTTCTAACATGGTCAAATAGGAAAAAAATAGGACAAAGCAAAGATGAATTGAGTTACAATGAGTTTTTATTGTTCTAACCTAAACTGTACATCTCTTAAAGTATTTTACTTTCTTCTTAGTCACCAAATAAAGTGCGCCATTCCATTAACAGGAATTGGTCTTATACCATACCCGAATAAACAGATCGATATACAAGATAGTTTTACGTTAAATGTTTGCATTAACCAATTTATTCCATTCAATGTTATTTTCCAATAACGTGAAAAAGGATTTCCATTTGGGCAGCCCCATTCCTGTGTTGATGAGAGACAGCGAGCAGTCAGACGCAATGCCCTAGACCACTCAGCTATTTTGGCAGGCCCGATCTTGTGTTGATGAGAGGCATAGAGGTTCTTGGACGTGTGTGCTAGAGAATGATATTTCTTACACGAGGGGACAGAATTTTCATCTTGGAACGAGCCTCTGGCGAGTTCCATGATGAGAATTCTGTCCCCGAGTGTAAGAAATATCATACTCTAGCACACAAGTTCAAGAACCTATTTCTGCCACGTCCCATAGATAAATAAACAGTAAATAATTGGGGAAGCTTCACATATAATGAGCGTCCCTGACCACGTGCCTGGCATTTCTAGGTCACGTTGCTAAGCAACGCATTGTTCCATATATGGCAATCTTTACCAAATATGGTAATAAAATCAATCCAAATGCCATTGGGAATCGAATTTCTTCAATGGTTATTTCAGCCCCATAGTGGTAGAAAGCGAGCAGTCAGACGCAACGCCCTAGACCACTCAGCTATTGTGGCCGGCCCGATCCTGTGTTGATGAGAGACAGCGAGCAGTCAGAGCCAACGCCCTAGACCACTCAGCTATTGTGGCAGGCCCGATCCTGTGTTGATGAGAGACAGCAAGCAGTCAGAGCCAATGCCCTAGACGACTCAGCTATTGTGGCAGGCCCATTTCTGTGTTGATGAGAGACAGCGAGCAGTCAGACGCAACACCCTAGACGACTCGGCTATTGGGGCATCCCCAATTCTGTGTTGAAGAGAGACAGCGAGCAGTCAGACGCAACACCCTAGACGACTAGGCTATTGGGGCAGCCCGGCCCTTCTACCATTTAGCCCCCTAAGCCTTGTTCGTAACCAACATGACGGAAGGTATATAGTTACAATACTTATCTTGCAGAGAACAAACTCACACATACTCATCACCTGAAGGTGTATTGCTAAATTTTGAAAACATTAAATATTCTTTGATCTAATCTAAAAAGTAAACATACTATCAAAATGAAGTTTTACTGAGATATTTACTATTCCATGTTTAAACAAGATAGAGAAAACCTCGCTTACCACGGACAAACAGCGACCAAGAAAAAGAGTTCAAAGTAACTGAAATCCAAGTTAGGTTATTAACATTACATACCGGTAAATTGAAAAGATTTGGGATCAGTGATTTTGTCCGTGATGCTTGAATTTCCGAGGTAGTCGAGTACACGGTAAGCGAGGTTGTTTTCTGTACATGGTTAAAGGCCTATAAAGTGAATATGGTGTGCATTAAAATCTCAAGGGAGCACTCTGTTACCGTTTTGATACATTGAAGACTTTGCTATCATATTTTAAAAAGAACAGAATATTCCAATAATTTATTTTGAGGTCAAATAGCGTTTGAAGGACGCAACGTCTGCAGAGTATTCTCTAGCCCTCCGAAATAGAATATCGTATAACATTCAAATAAAACTGAGTGATTAAAAGTATTGTTGATACAATTTTGATAAAATATGTTATTATATACAATGGTTTCGTATAAATCTGCGCAACAAATAATTAAGGGAATGTTTTACCTGAAATGTCGTAACTAGAATCTTAATCAAATAGTATGAAAAAATGTGTTATTATATACAAAGATTTCAGATAAATATGTACAACATACACTTAAAGGAATGTTTTACCTTCATCGTCATAACCAGAATTACAATCAAATAGTATAATAAAATGTGTTAGTATATACAAAGATTTCAGATAAATATGTACAACAAACAATTAAGGGAATGTTTTACCTGCCATGTCATAACCATGATTTCAATCAAATACTATAATAAAATGTGTTATTATATACAAAGATTTCAGAAAGATCTGTACAACAAAAAAATAAGGGAATGTTTTACCTGCCATTTGATGACCAGAATTACAATGAAAAAGTGCGGTAAAATGTGTTGTTGTATACAAAGGTTTCCGATAAATCTGCACCACAAACAATGATGGGAATATTCACTTATTACGCAATATGTCTGCTTTTGAGAGAGCCATTGCTTTTGCCTGGTACTGTCTAATGACGTAAACAGTGCTCTCCATACTTACACAAACTTGCCACAACTTCTAGGCAAAGCCCTTTCACTTTTAAACAATTATGCTTGTTTTTAAAAAAATATTTTACTTACATGATTATGGAAAATAAGACCGCAACAATGTAAAGGTATTCACATACAACGCGTCAACAACCATGTCGATGGTTGGCTGAATTCATTCCAAATTAAATAGAAATGCATGTATTGAGTTATTATTATTTATTTAACAACAGAAAGCTTTCACAGGTTATACTATGCTAGGAAAGTGCCGCATAACCCTTCTCCTCCTCCTAGAACAAATAAACAGTTATTTACATTCCATTCGTGCCATTCCATGGCCTAACTATTATTCATATGTGTTAACTAAGAAATATTCTCTTATATAATACATTTCCGTTTGAAATACCTTTATAATTCAGAATTCTTAATGTGTAAGTTACTAAATTACTTACAAATGGAATCTTTGAAAATGTTACTGTTTGAAAAGAAAACAGCTGATCTGTTGAATATCTAGACATATGGATCTTATTTCAATAGCATATGCATAATGACACAGGTATCGATACTACAACCAGGAATGGCTATTTCTTATCATACGACACCAGAATTGTGTATTCCGTGTTGTGCTACTTTCGTTAACAACACTTGAATATATACAAATAACTTTGGCATATATAATATTCTGCATTCAGTTCGATATTATATATGCACACGACGTCTCTAAAATGTCGTCGAGAGCAAAGAGATACATTACACAGATGATTATATAGCATGATATTGACGATATATATATATATATATATATATATATATATATATATATATATATATATATATATATATATATATATATATATATACATATATATATATATATATATATATATATATATGTGTGTGTGTGTGTGTGTGCGTATGTGTGTGGATGTACTGTAGCAGTTATATTTCCCTATTTTAATTCTACCGACTTTGCAAATTCGAATGATTTTTCGATGCTCTTTTTCCCGTTCTGAAAGCATTAAAAATTTACTTCTATCTTAATATGCCTCTTTCGAATGCAGCCTTTCATAACTGGTTAAAGCAAGGACCCTATAGTAATCAATCAACGCTTCATCAGGACTGCAATAGTATTTACAAGCAGCCCCGCCACTAGTGTCTGCTACAAACCGTAGGTACTGTGACATGTAGCACATATCAGCATAACAAGCAGTCACAATGAGCATTGTTAAGTACTGCTTAGCTGTCAACTACCCTGATAGTGTTTAAATTGCTGTTATTGCCATGTAATGATAGGAGTTGCTTACAGACCTACTTTAGTACAGGCTGTGATTGGTAAACATGTATTTTTGAGATAATCAGTTAATATCCAACTGTAACTGTTTGTAAAGTTTTAACTCACAACTATTTTCATAAGTTTAATTTCTATTTGACAATAATTTGTAACGGTTCAAAGTCTTACTAAGTCATGATACACGGTGCAACGATTTCAGCCTGTACTGGGTTCATCTCATTAGAATTTTCATTGCTCTTATTATCATTCGACAATTAATTCTATCAGATCAAAATCTGGTCTTTTCACTACTCGGGATGCAAAGGTTCCAGCCTGTACTGTGTTCAGCTCACAGGTATGTGTACCGTCATCATTGACTGACCTCTGGTAGTTGACAGACAGACATCTCGGGTCAAGTGTGCATTTAGCACAGCAATCAGCTTGAGTGTAGGCATATTCCACTCGCTCAATGTAGTTGGCTATAGCCTGATCTGTTCCATAAACCGCAAAAAGAAAGTCCCCTACAAAGAATAAGTTTATGCTTAAAAATGGGTCAGAGTGTTAAAGACCAACTACTACCTCCATATAAATCCCTAGTGAATGACTCCAATACAAATCAGTATTGCATGAGGGGTACACCCCTGTGTGCATGGTGATAGTAGTTCAAACGAGGCTACATTTCATTGCTTCCCAAGCATTTCTAAATAGCACTCATGTTATTCTAAGGCATAAAGGCTATAGCGAAGCATGTGATGATCAGTGTTTTTGGAATTTTCTGCTGTATTGTGTGACTAGCCAGTTGTGACTGGTGGAGTGAATCCAAGTACCCAGCAAAATCCACCACCTAACCCCAAATTATTGGCAACTTTCTCACATGTCCAGGCTGGGATTCGAACTTGGACAGTGGTGAGAGACAGTCAACGGCAACACCTTAGACCTCAAGGCCATCAGGTCAGGCCCCATCATTATAAGTGAAACCAACTATTTCAAATACATCATTTTTAGGAAAAAACATACAGATTACTCATTAATTTATAATCTAGCTAAAATCTCTGGAGATTGATCATTTTTGATATCATGGCAGCCTAAAGCAGGTCTGTCCTCAACCCGGCGCAGTGAGACAGGTATCATTTTCTAGATTTTCGGATTCGGAGACATATCCTTTTTCAAAATGTATAGATATAAGAAGAAATATACTGGAGCAACATTAAACATGAACAGTGTCTATGTGTCATTTAGTCAAAATGTCAGCAATGAAGTGCACCTCTACGCCTTTCGAAATGTGACAGCAATATATGTTATTAAAGAACACATCAGAAAGGTTCACTGATTCATAAGGTCTTTTCTATTAAAAGTGTAACTGATACATAGCCTTTCCAATAAAACAATCAATAATAGCCACAGATTTTGCAGAGGGCATCTAATTACGAATAAATGAATACACTTACCAATTCCATCGCTTGTCTTAACCAATTCTGAAATAAAGTAAAAGAGAGACATGTCAGAATGAACATGCTTATGTGTATTGTATCCGTTGTCAGTGGTGAAGGGGGAAAGGGATGGTGTATGGGGAATTTAGCAGTGGTCAGAGACAGACTGTTCTTACACACAGCACATTCTAATATCCTCCTGAAGTTCTCTACTCATCTCGCCGTCGTCTATCTCAAGCAGTGATTCCTGTTCCCCATTTCATACTTCCTTTATGCATTGCACTAGTATGTCAATGTCGTTCAATTGTGCTTTTATATCCATTAACAGCCCAATCACTTTCAACAGTTGCTCATCTACCTGGCCTTCGTGCAGTCCCGTGGCTGCTTTTTGGCACAATTTCTCTGTTGATGGCAAGTGTGCCATGTGGCATTTCTTGAAAACGTATATCCATGGCAGTTTGTAATGCTTATGCCAAATAAAAAAAATACCTAAATATGGCAAGGCGGAAAATCTGACCACTCACTGCTTAATACTTGAGTAAACTCTGTCAGAGTGTTGACCTTGCAGTTAAAAAGAAAGTGTTTAAAGAATGTATAAAAAAGAATTCCCGCAATCATGCCCACATGCGCAGTTTTCAACATTTCATTTCATTATGGTTTACCTAGCCTGTAAGTCTGTTATAGAAGTTGTTTTTACGGTACGAGAATTCTCAATTCTTTCCCTAAAATTAATTGTTCAAATGGGGAATACGTATATCATCTATTATAACATCAAAATTATCCGGAGGAATGGTTTGATAGTTCATTTCGTTGCAGCCAGTAGGTAGCAGATGGTCAAATCGTAAGCTGCACGGGTAACAGGCCCTGTGGGAGCAGACAGAACGTCGTGATCCCTGTTTATTTCTTTATTGATTTGACAGTAATAAAGGTTCCTGGAGATAAGGTCAGCAAGGGGCTACGTCAGGTTATCACACGATTTCGTCAACCTGACTTAGTGAACCTCTCTATATCTCTGAATAAATCTATAATGAATTTGCATGAAATATTTTGAAAACGTTAAAAACATTTGTAACGTTATACAAACTTAGTTCATAAGCACTTATGTTCGGAATGTTTACGTCTTTTTTTCGATTTATCTACTCTCACCTAACGTCATTGTTAAAAAAATATCTAAAGTCACCTTCATTTCATGACCTTTAATTAAGTGCACTTTATTTAGAACATAATACAGTTCAAATGAATTTCTACCATTAATGAAAATAATTGAAGAAGTATATTGATTGGCTCTTCGATTGTATAGAAATATTACCGGTGTCCAAAATTGAAACTGTACGGTGATAAAGTCATATGGTGACAAAATCGCTAGTTTCCATGAAAAAGACTGCTTTACAACTTTATTCTGTTGTTTGCATCTTTTTGCGAGATTCTGTATTTTAAAGAGATATACACCAGGGTGGGGGTCTTTAAGTTTATTGAACATTATTGATGTGTTTTTTCATTGTCTTCATGGAGTAAAAAACACACATTTTGTCTAGGGTCTAAACATTGGTACGTTCCTTCCCCCTCCTGACTGTTCTTTTTCAGATGCAATGAATAATATGAAATACATTTGATCAGAGATTTGAAAATACTTAAGATTTTTTTGTGATAAACCATATACCTCTTGCTGGGGATATTCATATTCATATGCCCACTTTATTTGGGCAGCTGAATTATGATAAATAAGCAATAATTGGTAGAAATAGCATATAAAATAAATATCATGCCTTACTCACCAGTCCTGTTCTCTCTCATCCAGTAGTATAAAGTTTTTGTTGGACCAAAACCATGAACCAGAGGTCCAACACCATAACCAGCAGTATCTTTTTCTTGCACAAGACTTCCAAACCAATAGTGACTAACACCATCATATGTTGTCAGGAAAACATTATCACAGTTACAGAGCCATGGCATTCGTCTGCTGAATGAGGTGGAAGAGTAAACCCAGTTGCCAAACTTCTTCAGTAGTTGCACGTCTGTCTGTGAATTGTTTGCACAGAGGAAGGAGTAGGAACTTGGCGCCTCCCAGATACCTCCCAATTGCTGGCGACCGTTTCCCTCTATACGGTACTGAAAATTTAAATGGTGGGGTTGTAATTACTATCTTTCAAAACCTTTAATGAACAAAATGTTTAAAACTTATTTTATGTTTAGTTATTTCCAAAAACCTGATGCGAAGTGGCCGAAAATGTTGTATTGTTTAAACTTCAAACTTCTTCTTAGAAATACCTGCAACTAACAAATACTTTGAGCAATTTCAAATGGCTCATTTAAACAATTGTTACATACTGGTAACGGATACATTAAGCATCATAAAGTTCGGTCCTAGCCGGGTGTAAGACCTTTTCAGCGTAAAAGATGAAAAACCATGAATATATTTTCAAATGAAGTTCCTACTCACAATTATGGATTGGGAACCCCTATATTTCACAGGGTTGAGGAGAAATCGATAAGAAACAAAGGGTACCACACATATTCCCAAGTTTTGTTCGGATCAAAGTTCATAAACATTTCTTTCAGAAATTTGTTAAAAAAAGAAGGAAATCCATTTTTTCAACATTCAAGTTCCATAACTTTTGAACAAAGTACATATGGAGAAAAAATATGATACCCTCCCCATAAACCTACTCTAAGCTGAAGCTATGCCCTAAGCCAAATTTCGAACAAATCGGTCAAGATTTTACACACAAAATGTATATTAAGAAGCAACCATTTTTTGATAATATTTAATATGGATAAATGGGTCAAAGCCTTTTCGTGCTTGTATGCAAGCCTAAAGGAGGTCCTAAGCAGGGTGACCTCTTGCTCTGCTACGAGATTGGCTTTATAGTCACAATTGAGCTGATGTGAGAAAAGGGTGCAGGCTTTTACCTAACTTTGGGGAAATCTCAAAATAGCCAACTATTCACTAATTAACCCCACCAGCCATCTAATAGTTGGGTAAGGTGAGATATATCTTTCTAAGGAATTATTTTAGTTAATGTTACCGTTCCTGATTTTTTGGAATATAGTGCTGATCTATTTCTTGCATGTTAGCAACATATCTACTTGAGAAATACATGCAGTGCCCTCTTCCCTTAATGGGTTATCAGAAATAGATGAAACATAAGTCATGTCTCAGGGTTTAAAAGGAATGTTGAATTCAAATATGTATATATATATATATATATATATATATATATATATATATATATATATATATATATATATATATATATATATATATATATATATATATATATGTGTGTGTATATATATATATATATATATATATATATATATATATATATATATATATATATATATATATATACATTACCTGGAATGTATTTTCAGTTCCCTGTTCTTTGATGGAGTCCCCGCGGTAGAGTATGGAAAATTCTGATATGATGCCAGGATTGTTTTCATTCCGACGCTTGACGTTTTCTGCCGTCCAGTTCTGGTTCACCACTCGGTTGTTGAGCGTACCAAAAAGAAGCAGTGTCCAACCTCCTCCATCACGTGACATATCACAATAAACAGGAAATGTGATGTTACCTACTGTCACGTGATAAACACCATCAGTAGGGATAAGGCCTAAAAGCCATGATTTGAGATACAGCTGCTGGCAAGAACCTGAAATATAGTAAAAAGAATAGCAATAATAACGCATAAGTTGCATAGCTTATATAATACAATGAACATTGCAACAATTCATCTAAGATCACTTGCAAATAGCAAATTCAGCCAGGTACTGTAGTAGGAATTAATCACAGGAGGTAGCTGATTGTGGCAATAACAGTGCCCGGCCTAGTCAACAGCCAAAACCGAGCACTCGCAAGGCTTACAAACATATTCTGGTCAAGAATTTTTGAATGAAAATCTAAACAAAACTTAAGCATGGGCAGATTGTTGTCACACTCTGGATGGAGCAACAATAAGAAACTTCATTTAACAATAGGATTTACTATTGTTGGAAGCTTGTGTATGTGTGATGCGCCCATTGTTAAGTGAGGAGGTTATTATCATACAAGTAAGACATCCCCGTGAGGGTAACATGATGGAATGGATCCCCGAGGGGGGGATGATTTTCCTGAGGGGAAAGCACTGGGATGTCATACCAGCTTAACTGGGTAGGTATTGTACTTTGTTCTCTGAATTGAGACACTCGCAAATGTTATTTTCTCTATCGTTATTCCCAATAATAAAATAACCTCATTGTTGACAGCGGCATTTTGCTCAGGCTGTTACCTAAGAACGTCGTATAACATACTTATTAAATTCGCCCTTTCGAAAAGGGCAAACTCATGGGCGGGGGTATTTTGAAATGCATGTCCAGGCTGAATCTAAGTTTGCCTTTTGCTCACATGTTATAGTTTTGAAAATAACTCCACATTCGTCTTTCCCGATTTTCAGTTCTCTGCTTATAGACTAAAAACAGCCTTTGTTGCATGAAATATTCCCTATTGTAGCTGATCTTTCATTAGTTTTATTTTTTCCAATTTCATTTAACTTCTTGTTTTCTTTTTTTTTCTTTTTCAAGTATCTTTTATCATTCATTTTTTTAATTTCACAAGGCCAAAACGCGAAAACACATACTTAGTTTCGTCCCAGGAAAGGCTGATGAGTTGACAGGCTCTACTGAGCGATCTTTCTCAGATACGCTTACAGCCGGCAATGTACGTTCACAATAAAAATTAAATTGCTCGCCATTCCGTGGGTCAATTTTAATGCAATTCAGACCGTTAGAACCGCAACAATGTATTACATTTGACTGACAATTCGCTTTTAAATCGGTTGCAAAATGTAGATTTTGCGACAGCTTGAAATTGTAATAAAGTGCTCGCTTCTTGGCCATGCCAGCATCATATTATTGCCGCTCAGGGTCACGGTCAAAGTAACACTGCACTTTGTGATCCGTGACCCATTTATGGCCAGCTGTGACTAGTTCACGTGATGTGATTGTTGCACGCTCAGAAACACGCAACAATCACATTGCGTGGTAGCGTCTTCTGATCTCGCGATTCTTAGCGAGACCGGAAGCAGTCAAAGAGATTTAGCTCGCCCTCTGTTGAGCGACTCATAGTTACTAGCAATCTCCCCGTGCGATGCACGGGTTTGGATTGTAATTCCAAATAATTGATAATTAGTGGAAGAAGAGAGTCAACATTTACGACACTGAAAATGAATACAATACTGGAGATAAAGAAGTTATTGAAGAGATATAGTGCAAAAAAACAAAGACCCAAGAAAGACAATAAATATGTGCAGAGAATTTTAAAAAGATGATTTTAAGATGCACAAAAAATGAGAGAATGATAAACCGTAAATTAAAGAAAATGCAATAATGAATAAACACCGAAAGGATGCACAGAAATATAAGAGAGCGAATTGAAGAGTGAAAAACAAAAATAAGTAGGAAGATAAAATGAAGAAAAGTAAAAAGTAAAACGGTGCAAAGACAAATATGAGAAAGGTCAAGAGAGAAAGATACAGGATACAGAAATAGCATGAACGAAAAAAGTAAAGGCAGGATACAGCAGAAAGCATTGGAAAAAGATCTACTGAGTATAAAAAGATTTCCAATACAGGATAGAGCATTGATAAAAAAGAAGAGAAAATGCAAAAAATAATTGAGAGAAGAAAAAAGTGAAATAATGAACTTCAGATGATATGAACAGCAAATGCAGAAAAAAGGAAAGGAGGATGTGGATAAGACAATTTTTGAAAAAAAAGTTAAAACGCAAAGAATCATGCAGGAAATTGAGAAAACAAAGTTAAATGATGAAAATCCGATGATATAAACAGCAAATGCGGAAAAAAGGAAAGAAGACAAATACAAACTATCAAAACTTGAGTGCTCCAATATTGACGCCCCTCCCCCAATTTCGAAATCTATTTTCTTAATTACCCCCCACTCCCTAGATTTCTGAATACCCATGACACCCCCGCCGCCCCCCCCCCCCCATTCTGAATTGATATTATTACTGACGTACCCCCTTATGCCGATTTGCAAATTGTTTTCCGCGCCAACTTTTTGCCCCTTACCCTCCTCCCCCTAACCCCAATTCTGAACTCCATTTATCTTTTTTTACCAGCCCCTATTACCCCAAGTTCTGAATACTAAGGACTTGCCACCCTCCCCCTAGATACTGAATTGTCAGTATGCCCCCCACCTCCCCAAACTATAAATTGTTTTCTACCCCCTCCATCACATTTTTAAGTGAATCAGCTCAGGGGACATGTGCCCCTTAACCCCCAAAATCTAAATACCCCCTAACCCGAATTTGGAAATCTATTTTTCTTTTTTTAACAACCCCCACTCCCCTGAGTTCTGAATACCCTTGACCCCCACCCCTATCCCCTAACTCCCCTTGCGGAGAAGGGAAGAGTGGGAAAGAATTTGCCCATACCTCCCCCCCCCCCCCTTCCCTTAATTCAGAATAGGCCTATCCAGGACCCCCCCCCCCCCCCCCTATGTATTGTTTTCCCTTCTGCCCCTCACCATTTAAAAAAAAAGGATCAAAGGAAATTCCTCCCCCCCCCCCCCCCCCAATTCAGAATACCCAGGACCACCCTCCACCAATTCTGAACTATTTTTTTAACGACCCTCACTCCCCAGAGTTCTGAATGCCAGGACTCCGCCCCCCCACCCCAATTCTGAATTGGTATCATTTCATCCCCACCCCTCCCAACTCCCCCTCAATTTGGAGGAAATTTTGCTCCTTATCCCCCCCCCCCTCCCCCTAACCCTAATTCAGAAGTTTGTTTCTTTTTTTAACAACCGCCATTCTGAATATGTATAACCCGTCCCCACACCCTTGAATTCTAACCCAAAATGTGAAGTATATTATTTTTTTAACGACCCCCACTCCCCTGAATTCTGAATACCTAGGACCCCCAACTCCCTATTAATTCTGAATTGTTTTTCATCCCCCCACCACTTTCTAAAATGCCCCCCGAATTCTGAATTGGTATTATTTCACCCCACCTTCTTCCGCTATATTCTGAATTGTTTTTCGCCCTCCTCCCTCAGCTTGGAGGAAATTTTGCCCCTTACCCCCTCACTCTAACGGTCTAACCCCAATTCTGAACTGTTTTTTTCTTATTTTAACAACCCTCATCAACCCAAGTTCTGAATACTCAGGACCTGCCCCCTCCTCCTAAAATATCAATTGATATTATTCGCCCCCCCCCCCTCCCCAAGTTAAGAATTGCTTCCCGCCCCCAACACGTTCTTAAGTTGATCAGTTCGGAGGATATGTTGCCCCTTATCCCCCCAAATTCTGATTACCCCCTAACCCAAATTCTGAAATCTATTTTTCATTTTATTCCTTTCTTAACAGATTTGAAGGCAAACTGAGGAGCATGTAGAAGAACTTGTGGCGGTTCTAATAATCTAAACCGCATTAAAATTGACCCACGGAAAGGCGTAGCTTCCGATGATTTCAGTTCATACTGGGCAAAATACAGCATAGATTCAGTGAAAAATATTGCCATAAAAATTACAATTTCAACCCGTCGCAAAATGTTCATTTCTTAACAGATTTGAAAGCAAACTGAGGAGCATGTAAAAGAACTTGTGGCGGTTCTAATAATCTAAACCGCATTAGAAATAAAATTGACCCACGGAAAGGCGTAGCTTCCGATGATTTCAGTTCATACTGGGCAAAATACAGCATAGATTCAGCGAAAAATATTGCCATAAAAATTACAATTTCAACCTGTCGCAAAATGTTCATTTCTTCACAGATTCGAAAGTAAATTGGGAAGCGTGTAGAGGAACTTGTGGCGGTTCTAACGATCCGCTTTAGAATTGACCCGCGGAAAGGCATAGCTTCGGATGCTTTCATTTCATACTGAGCAAAAGATGGTATAAGTTCAGCGAAAAAGAATGCCATAAAAATTACAATTTCAACCTGTCGCAAAATCTTCATGTCTTAAAAGATTTGAAAGCAAACTGAGAAGCATGTAGAAAAATGATTCTAACAATCTACAACGCATTAAAATTGTCCCACGGAAAGGCGTAGCTTCGGTTCATTTGATTTCATACTGACCAAAAGATAGCATAGATTTAGCGAAAAAAAATTGACAATAAATTACAATTTCAACCTGTTGCAAAATATTCCTTTCTTAACAGATTTGAAGGCAAACTGAGGAGCATGAAAAAGAACTTGTGGCAGTTCTAATAATCTAAACCGCATTAAAGTGAAATTGCAATAATATGAGAAAATGCATAAATGCAAGGGAGGATGACATACTAAAAGAGGATGAAATAATAAGCATGAAAAAAGACAATACAGCAGAGAGAACTGAAAAGGTAAAAAAAGAATGGAAAACATCTTAGATATAAAACAAAAGAATTAAGAAACCAAATACAGCTATTACAAACAAAACAAAAGATGAAAAACTATTAATCAAATAGACAGTAGATACAAAAAAGAATAGAATATGACAAATAGGTAGACATTCTGAACATGAGAGAATTAATCAAAAGAAAACAAAAGAGAAGTTTTAAAAATGCAGGACAGAACTAAGATAAAATAATGGAAAGGAGGAAGGTACATAGAAAAAGAATGCAATTTACCATGGGAACTGGAGTGCTACGGTGTTGAACTTGGCGTACTGTGTTCTGTACAGCACACGGTAGAATTTACCTCAGATGGCCTGTCAAAATTAGATCGTTTCTTTGGGAATTTGGTTGAATCAAAGGGAAGTTTAATAATTACCTTCAACTCGCGGCCAGTCCTGTGGCATTCAAAATAACGTGTAAGTTTTGACTAACAGTAAACTTTATACTCGGCGTTGGAACTTGGAATGAAAGTTGGATGGCTCCGAGTTCCGTGAACCACCTATCATTCACTGAAGCAACGTAAATTCAACTGCCCATAGGTAAAATCATCCGTGATCCGTGTATCAAGTAGGGTTCGCCGGCAACCTCAAGCAGAGGGCCGTGTGTGAGCCCAGCGTCACGGCAAGCAAGCGCGTGAAAAAAATTCCCGCCAATACCGAGCAGATGACGCTGCGAGCGGCGGACGTTGCCGAACATATCATAAATTGCATGTAGAGGAACTTGTGGCGGTTCTAAAAATCCAAACCGCATTAGAATTGACGCACGCAAAGGCGTAGCTTCAGATGATTTCATTTCATACTTCAAGCAAAACCTGACGTATTTTAGTTACGGTCACTGTCAATAGAGGGCGCTGCATAATTTCCCGCCAAACGCCGAGTAGCAGACGCTGCATGCGGCGGACATCACCGATCAAACGAAAAATCAGCAAATCATAAATTGTAAAGTTGGAAAACTATAAACTATGACTCGGAAAGTAATAATACAGGTATTTTGATATGAAAAATAAAACTCTCTGGGAGAAATATAAAAAAAATAGGGTACCCAGCTGCCTCGGCACCGGAACAAAATGGCGCGGACCATGAAGTGCACGGCGATTCATAATATAGATGGGCGCTGATACGCCCATGAAACTGTTGTTGGAATCAAGTGCCTGTGTGACGCTCCCATTGTTGAGGGAGGAGGTGTCACCATTGCCTCGTGAGGGAGGAGCCACATTGCCTCTACACTGCAGCAATGATTATTATAATTCGCGCTTCCAAAAAGCGCAAAGGCCGAGCGACAGCTTTATCAAATATTTTTTTACTTTTCTTTATATGATATTGGCATGGCAAAGAAGAGTGCGCATAGATTCGGATTTCATGATTTTCAAAATTTCAAAGCTTTAAATGCTTGCGCAGCTCGATATTTCTGCCTTAATAGGCGGATCCAGGGGGGAGGGCTCACCCGGCGCGCCCCCCTAGAGTCTGTCTGACTTGAGTTGGCTAACCGCTTTTTCCTCTTTTTTCCCACAAAAAGTTCGTTTTTGCCTTCAAAACTTGGCAAACCTCTTTGCAGCACCGCGTGTATGAACATACTTTTTGTCTCAAATTTTTGTCTGTTGATTTTGCTCATTAGGTCCCATGGTAAAATTTGCCCATTGCCAACTATTGACAACAGTACAAACACGCGAGATCGTCATCGTTGACAATGGGCAAATTTCACAATGGGATCAATGAGCTAAAAAGCTGACGGAGAATTCCAGCTTTCCAAAAATATAAATTTTAACTTTGTAGCCCATTTGGATACAGAGATATTGCCGATTGAAATAGACCAGCTCCTCCGTTTAAGGAGCAATCCTTTAAATGGTCTGGTATTACTTCCCTTAAGGGTCAAATGAAAGATCCAAATTGCACTACCCCCTACTGTGGGAATCCAAGATCCGCCGCTGGCATTCCCCCATCAAATGCAGTCAAAAAGTTGCGAACTTGATATCCGTGACGTCATTCTTTAATTATTCTTCGCGAAAACATATCGGGAGCTCCATGATATAAGCTTTATATTTATGCAATAACCCACCCAGTAGTAGTAGCGATTGACCGAAAATATGGCATGAAGTTACGATTTCAACTTGTTGCAAAATCGTCATTTCACAACAAATTTCTACTTGAATTAAGAGGCAAGTAGAATTAATTGTGGCGGCTCTAACAACTTAAACCGCATTGAAATTGATCTGCGGAAAGAAAAGTAATTCATTTTAGCAGTGTATCAGCATAACGTTGGCGCTAGTGTCGACATTTTCCCGTAGATGTCGCCACTCGTCGTTTGGCGGGATTCGATGACGTCATTTTTGTGCTATTTTCCGCCGATAGAAAGCGCTATTTGTTGCCTGGTCATCTGCGTTCAAAACGGTATTTTCCTACAATTTATACGATTTAAAGGAATCAATCGTTACATTACGGCATGAATGGTCTGGGTGCGACCTCTATTTAGTTTTCCCGCACACGCCAAGTGCGCTTATGCTAAAAGCTCTCGCGAGATTGTGCGTTTGCCGCCATTCTAAAATGGCGGCGACTGTAGCAGATGCGGCAATGTAATTCCGAGCTCACAAGTCCATTGTAGATGCAAGGCATCTATTAGAAATTTGCCGGGGCAAGTTATTCATTGAAAGAGAAAAGAACTATATGGAAATTAATAGATTATCATACAAGTATCTTTTGTCAATTAAAGGGTGATATTACTGTTATTTGTCATCAATGTGTTGACATATCGTGTGGTCTCTTTCATCTTTGAAAATGGCATTTTATGAAAAATGTTCGGGTGTCCCGATAAGTAATCTTTGAGGGAGTTGGTGTCCAAATGAGCCCAAGATACCTAACTGGCTAAGATTATATACCCATCTCTTATAAACATCATCCCTCTCATCAATATATATTGGAGGTCAATAAGGTTCAACAATGACCTAGTATTGCTAGTAGCATATATAATATACTAGTCCTTTTTAAAGTTCTTTGAGTCTGCCCTCATAAAACTTTTACAATGCGTACACCTCCTTTTTACTAGCTTCCATGCTACTTACAGCCTACATCGTGCCTGTGTCAAACCAAAATCATATTCGCTATTGTGATCATATCTCAGTGATCACATCTAATACTGTAAAGTTCGAAATATTAACGTGGAAGTAATATTAGCAACGTTAGCGAGTGGGTCCAAATCGCTAACATTACGATACGTTAACATTTGTTCTATTTTGTATTCAAAATGCGTTTCTACATGTAGTCACAATTACACGTGGTCAGTTGATAATCTCACGGTGTACAACCAAATTTGAATGATGCGCGTTAAATCACGGTGGATCTGAGTAACTTAACTGCAATATACCAAACAGGACGGACCTTAAATATCACGTGAGTACAATAAACAGCCGCGTGGTGATACTAGATTAGCGCATAAAATCTGCAAGGCTCTTATAAATTACTATTGCAATAGACCCATTTTGACGATCACTCGTACCGCTCATAGCCCGTCCTGAGTGTCTTGAACCCTAAATTTCACATGTTAGGTGGTTGCGTCGTAATAAAACAGCTAGGGTCTAGCCAGTATCGTCGGGCATGAGTGGTAGATAAGTATGTATGAATTAGAATACCACTACTCAGATATGGCGCTTTTGGAGATGGTTCACACTTGAATATTACGATCCTCTATTATGAAAAAACGGATCAATTTGCTAAGTTTTGTATCGCTAATTTTTCGAACTTTGCAGTATCAGAAAAATCATCATTCTGGTCTTCTTGTATAACCCTAATCATGCAGTATGAGATGTTGCGGGGGGGGGGGGGGGGGGGTCACTTCGGTATTTAAGGGAGTACATACTCTCGTTATCAAAATTCAAAAATACCCATAAAGCACTGATTTCAGGCCAAAAAAGCACCCTTATTTTAAAAGACGATAACTTTTTCCAGTAAAAAAACCCTTCTTTTATCAAAACACTGACATTGGATGAACGGGAACACGCATTTTGACTTTTGATGTTATAATTCTCTGCCTGTTAAGCGGCAGCAGTAGCGGCAGCAGACTTGGAAGCTCAGTCACTCGGCGTTAGAGCCGCATATATTTCGTGGATTGTAAGGGGATTTTCACCCCCCATACTTCGTACCTGGGTACAAAAAAGTACCCATCTTTTACAAAATCGCGGAAATGCGGAGGTCTCAAAAAACACCCCGTCTTTCGCGAAATATGTAACGCGGGTGCGGCCGCCTCTGTACCTGAGTGCCCCCGCCGGGTTGCACACTAGGTGATCTCGAGAGTTATGGAGATGCTAAGCATATGGTGATCCAATGTCATGCTCATAATGTTATTAGAGAAAAAATGTACAACGGATTGTCTGAGATCTGTAATGCTTTCGAGCTATGCGACTTCGGAGTACTGATGGCTAAATTTATAGACGGGTGGGACTTAAAAGGATCATCCCAATATGGCTCACATCTAGCAAATATATAACCCAGATGTACAAGAGCGTACTCATCTAGAGTACCAAAGGATGAGTATTATACAAAGTAGTCCTAACGAAATGCCAAAAAACCCTGAATGCGGGCATCTTTGTCTCACTATAGACTGACCTACCCAGTGCATCAGCGTCCAATACTGACGGGCAGTGATGCAATAAGTTATGATTTTGCATTGTAACTACAGTAGGACATTTTTGTAGTGACAAACTTACTGCGCTTCTCGTTTCTTTTTGACTCCCTTTGATGAGTCTTTGTGTTCATACTATACTTTGCTTAAATGCACGGCCTGACTATTATGCTCCGTCCCCTATATTATCTCTTGTTTTTGTTACCCTTTATGTGTTTTTTTGATTTGTTTTGTTTTTTATTTTTGTAAAGTATGTGTGCCACTTTTGTAAAATGATTTTACAGCAAATAAACATACAACTACATATATAAAAAATCTAATTACCATGGAAAATGAAAGAAATGAAATTAATATACCTCATAATTGCTCGTCAGAGTACTTTGAAATGGATTCACCTCCAGACAGCCAATTAGCAATTAGCCTGTTATCTCATATCTGATAAGCTGAGAGAGGAGCCCTCACCTGGGCGCCAGCCTCTTAAACTAGAAACCTCCAAATCTACTCTACTCTGGGGGGGGGGGGGGGGGGGGGAGGAGGGGGTGGTGAGAAAATAAAACTATTATTTTACTAGCAAAGGGAACCAATTAATTTGCGAGAATCCCAACAAAGGCCATGCGCATGATATATTTCCATATATCTTTCCTTTATATCTACCTATATGTGAACACACACACACACACACACACATACATGCATACATACATATAAGCTTGATAGATAGATAGATGGATAGATATAGATAGATAGAAATACGGACAGACAGGTATATAGTATAATATAGATGAATAACTACACAAATAGATAGATAGAAATACAGACAGATAGATGTTAGCTATTGATAGAAACGCATATATATATATATATATATATATATATATATATATATATATATATATATATATATATATATATATATATATATATATATATATATATATAAATACATAGGGTCATTTTACTTTTTGCACTCTTGATCGATATTCCATGATATACTGATGGACACACATATGGTCTTTGTTTTATTTACCCTCCCACTGGAGTGGTCGGGGGGAAATTTTTCTTTCCCCAAAAAACGGTTGTTAGAATAAAAAAGTGTTTTATTTACTCTTTCACATGGTCGGAAAAAATAAAGTTTTATTTACCCTCCCTCTAGGATGGTCAGGACTAATAGTTTTATTTAGTGAAAATAATAAGCTCTTTATCTGACTCTTCACACTTAGTCCATCGTAGTAGTTTTTTTTATGAAATATGTAAGCATCAATAGATATTGTGTCACACCTTTGATGAAGCCATGAGGTTGTTTGCAATAATATAGATATATGTATCACAAATTCACACCTCTGTATTTCGGCGCCACCCCTGGAAAGTTGTGACGTTGTCAAATATTAGGTTTAGAATATTTAACCTCTCCGGAATCGCAGCGTTCATAAAACATATAGTTTATTATGGTTTTCATGAACATAGACCAAAGTATTGGTCAACAATTGCATGAAAGTTTCAGTTAAAGTATGAATGTCCCGAGCCCCCTAATGCCCCAGTCACACTTACACTTGAGTTCGACTATCGCCCCATTTCAAAATCGGCTCCGATTGTACTAATTGACGTTGCGATTTTGAAAAAAGCCACATTTGCAGTCACACCAGCATGACTCATCGAAGCCGATCATATTGCTGGATAAACGCAAATCAATGATTTATATCTTGCGATTATCATGAAATCATCGTAAGATAATCGCAGGACATTCATTCAGCAAGTCTGGAGGGAAACGGCTTTCCGAAGTGCGAAGCACGTGATTCACTGTAAGTGATAGCAGGGTCAGGGGTCAGCCACTCCCGCAGATGGCTTTACAGGTATAGCGAGATTCAACTCTACTTAATTCGTCGTAAATAACGGTTTATGGCAGCGAGTTTATTGATGAAACAGAGCGGCCAAAAAACAAAGTCATGCGTGCGATTAAATGATTGTCTTAACATGATATATGGGAAAATTATTTGGATATTTTCGCGCTCGTGTACTTCTAGCTAATATGTCGCAATAGGGGAACGACTTTACGGTAATCCAGCGACTTTGTCTAACATCTAGACGTACACATCTATACAATAGTCTACGCGGCGAAGATGTACTCATGCTGAGAATATCGTTAAACTGGCCATAAGTTCTTAAATCATGGTACTTTTGCTTAAGGAGTGGGCCTTTACAATCGATAATCATGGAAACATATGTGAATAGCATAACTTTAATTTTATGTAGCAGATCATAATTGTTGCATGATAATATACACACACACACAATATTTCGACATTGTGTGATCTTTCAAGATCAAATACGTCTATGTTCAGCATATTATGAAATTCTTGGCTAGAAAATAAATTTATTCTTGAGGAATGGTGGATGATTTTTGAAAGTTGGCAAATCAGTACTTAGCTTATCTGAAGATGTCTGACCAAGTTATAAAATTCATACCTGTTAACATTCAACCATCCAAAATCAGGAGATTTCACACGGTTCCAATCCTGGCCACCAGGAGATAGGTTAGTATATTAGTTTAGGAGTGGGCTTTTATATTATACAGGTGTTGGCAAATTGATAACCATACACATATGATTATGAAATAACTTTGATTTTATGTAGCAGACCACACTTGCAGCATGATGACAGATTCCCAGTTATGAAAAACACACAGAGATTGCTTTTGAACTGAAAATATCATAATAGTCCATGACCCAGAGGGTTGGTCAGTATCATAACGGGGCGGGGGGGGGGGGGGGGGGCAAATTCTTATTAATGTTTTTGAATTCCCCATATTCTCAGCTTCATGGTATTTCAGTAACAAATATTTTCGAAATCAGACCTTTTTTTCTTTTCCCAGGTGAACTTAGCTTTACATATTTACACGATCACTAAATTGCTTTACTCACTACCCATATTCCTAATATATTTCATAAATATTGCATCTCTATCCATTCCCCTTGAGCTAGGATCCGTGCACCGGCCTCGATATTTTGGTGTTGCGCCCAGCGCCACTAGCTTCATACTATTTTCCACTCCTTTCATCTCCACTCCTATCACCTTGTATCGGACATTCCCTGGATCCGTCTATCGCACGATAGGTAAAAGTATCAGGTCGGAGCTGCCGACTTTGAAATGTTCGATGGTCTAAATATAGTGTGACGGGGCAGAAAGTACGTTGGATACACTGAACGCAACCATCCGAACGGCAAGTACTCGGAGAGCTTCGGGAAGCGCAGTATTTCATGGAAGCCTACCACGTAGTTCATTACCACTTAAGAAATAAACTCTTGTTCTCGGAAGTCCATATACAGAACGTGGTGGATTTTTTGCTGTAGAGCGTGGTGGAGTTAGACGCAATTACCCACAGTGCTCTGTGATTTCAAAATGGCGCAGACCGTACTTAAATTTTTTAAGCTCTTCTAGATTGCCGGGGCCTGAGGGCCCCGGCAATGACTTCGCTCGGAAATACCTCACGTGAAGATACTCTTATCCTATTGGATGAGAGTCATGTCAATACTGTGGGCTACCTCTGCCACAAGCAGTTCCTTGACATCGGTCACCAGTTCATGAAATGGCTCCCGTTATCATGACTCCCGACAGTGTTAATGACGTCATGTTTTTCAAGATCCCTGCAGGTGGTGAAAGTAGGTCACGGCCTCGGTGCAGACGAGTCTAAGTGTAAATTTCAAGCGGATATTACAAGACTGCGTGGTATATTGTTCGGTATAATAAAACAAATGCAACATCTCTGTGGTGTTGCCAACATGGTTGTATACCCCTCGGGCGACAAAGCTCCCTCGGGCGATGCAATCATGTTGGCAACCCCTCAGAGATGTTGCATTTATTTAATGGCGTACCTCAGTTAGCCAATCACGGCTTACGATCTTCACCTGAGGTATAATAAAATGTATTACATATCTACATCCTTTATCTTCAGATAACTGGTCATTTTAAATTATACAAAATGCTTTAATGTAGAAATGAATTTCATTGATCTTATAATTCAGTCCTCATACATAGTTGTGTATGGACATAGGTGTAAAATAAAAATACATAGTTTTTTACATTGTACCTTTAATTCAGGCAGTACTGAGAATATTCTGAATCAAAATCATTTATTACTTAGATCCATCTACCCAAATTAATTAAGGCAAAATACATTATTCCATGAATCTGCATAAATGTCTTTCAGGAAATTGACGTGGACATGGATATTATTATCAAAACCAACTCTGAAACAGATTTCTGAATACTAAAAAGAAGCTGTCCAGAATGGCATCATGAATAAAATTTGATTGTGCAATCTTCGTTGCTCAGAAGAAGTAACACATCGTGTGTTGCCACTGAAAAAAATATCCAATATTTTGACTGGACGCATTGTTCATACTTGCCCGTAGCATCCTTAAAAGTGAAACATTCGCAAATGTTAGGTATTGAACGCCTCCACAGTAGATATCTAAAATTGGATTTTTTCCCAGTTGCGGCTGTAAAGTTAACGACAATTAAGGCGTATAGCTAGAATTAGTATTGTTTGTCTATTAGCAAAAGAACTAGGTGGGTAGATCGAAGACGTTCCTTCAGCTGTTTTGGCATTTATAAATTATTCATAACGATATACGGCTAATGTACGACCGGTTGGCGGCATTAGATAGCCAGCAACATATTCATATATTGACAGCACTCGAAGGTTTGTAGAATGCATTTTGGGCCGTATCTTAATTTGGGGGGTAATTGGTAAAAATGGCCAAGTACAGTTTGGCTAGATAACAAATCTTACTCGACATTTTTGGCTGGGTCACTCAGCTGTATAGTCCTGAAAGAAACGAGTAGACCATGTGTGTGATGTTGTTCGGTCAAAATCGCAGATCCAAGAAAAGCTGCCTCGTAGCCTTTGGGGCCGTATCTGAATAGAGGGGAGGGGGTGAATCAGGGCCTAAACCTGCACCCTCTACCTCTACTAATCTGTACTATGGGCCTAGATTCGTGCCCCGGCCACTCACTTTTTTGGTGCATGGATCTTACTGTGTCATTTTCTACTCCCCTAGCGGCCTTTAGCGACCTTCCGCAACACTTGCCTTCCCCTTCTCTCTAGTTGTACTGTAATCCCAGTACTTCTTTCAACGGGGCCCTCTAGCTATGGATTAATAAACTAGTTTTAAGGCTAATGCACTAAACTAGCAAGTGGATTTTAATAGACTGCGAGCTTTGACAAATTTTCCTCATTAATAATTTTAAAAAGCAATACTCTTCATAAAAGGAAATTGGGAATTTTATAACTACCAAATTTGGGATTCCATCACTTTTCGTACTTAGAACAATATAAGTAAGTTTCCAGTGTTAAATCTTTCAAGGTAATAACTAACACTGTCTTTATCATATCATGAAAATGGGTTATAACGATTTTCTGATAACGTGAGACAGTAATATACTTACCATTCGGGAACTTTACTTTACCAGCGACTACCTGTAAAAAAGCAAATATCAATAAATTAAACTAAATGACCAATAGACCAAGCGTTAATCAAAGGTCCTAGTATAGAGAAACACCCAGGAAAAGGTGTCGCCATGACTGTAACCGACTTCTCAAGGATTTGTTGGCATTACATGCTGTAGACCCTTTGTCACTGTTAAGCGCTTTGATATTGAAAGCTTGAAAAATCCACCTGATAATAGATCAAACATGTAATCAAAGATTCTAGCACAAGAGAGTCCGCCACAAAATAAATAAATGTTTTGATGACTGTTACACACTTCTCAATCGTTGGTTTTCTGGTATAATTTGATGTAGACCCATATCCAGGGCATGACTTTTTATGTCGATAGCCTGGAAAAATATCACGTTACGTCGTCAAAAAGAAGTGAACACATGTACAGTACCTATAACGAATACCCCAAATGGAGTAAAGGGTTAATAATATGTTGTATTCTGGAGGGTTTTGATTTTCATCTTGACATTGAGTTTAAAGCCATATAGTATCTAAGTACTAAACAAGCTAGACAACATTTATTAGTGGAAAACTTGGGACACTAATGGCGAACAGGATTTTTCCTGATATGAATACGCCCCTTCCATCTTGGTATATATGGATATATGGATGACCCCACAACTGAACATAGTTTTGATTCGCAAGCTATGTGTCATTGATGTGCTTGGCTTATTTTTTGACTAGTTATCCATGGGTATCTGTACTATCAGGCACTGACAGACGTCTGGTCGACTGGTGCTGGAAATAGAGGTTCCATCACGAGTGGATGGAAAGAGGAGGAATCTTGCACGAGTGAGTGATTTTGTGTCTTGGGACGAGGCTTGCCGAGTCCCAAGACACAAAATCACTCACGAGTGCAAGATTCCTCCTCTTTCCATCCACGAGTGATAGAACCTGTTTCTCCCACGATAAAAAGGAGAAATTTACACGTTTTACCGTGAAGTTAGCTAGCTAAACTAGGTCAGCCAGAGGTCACCCGCGCACTAGTTCAACAATGGTAATACGCGTTTGTTGTGACGTGCACCGTTTGTTTCCCCAGAAACTGGCGCCAGATCACGTACGTGACGCTTGTTCAAATCCACGCGCGCTATTGTTGGGTCTACCTTTGACCCAGCAGCAGTGACCCATTGATTGAAATTGAGGGATCTGATTGGACAATGACACCAGTTTGACCTTTAACCCCATTGAAGAACACCCATTGAGGACGACAAATCCTTAACTGTAAAACACACCTCAGAGTGGGAGAAATAGAGGTTCCATAACGAGTGGATGGGAAGAGGAGGAATCTTGCACGAGTGAGTGATTTTGTGTCTTGGGACGAGGCTTGCCGAGTCCCAAGACACAAAATCCCTCACGAGTGCAAGATTCCTCCTCTTTCCATCCACGAGTGATAGAACCTGTTTCTCCCACGATAAAAAGGAGAAATTTACACGTTTTACCGTGAAGTTAGCTAGCTAAACTAAGTCAGCCAAAGGTCACCCGCGCACTAGTTCAACAATGGTAATACGCGTTTGTTGTGACGTGCACCGTTTGTTTGGCGCCAGATCACGTACGTGACGCTTGTTCGAATGCACGCACACCATTGTTAGGTCTACCTTTGACCCAGAGGCAGTGACCTCTTGATTGAAATTGAGGGATCTGATTGGACAATTACATTAGTTTGACCTTTTGACCCCGTTGAAGAACACCCATTGGAGACCACAAATCCTTAACCGTAAAACACACCTCAGAGTGGGAGAATTAAATGTCCGTACTGTAACTCTAAATATAGTAACACATTGTTGATTAATCCGAAGTGCAACAAGTACAAACCTTTTTTAAAACATAACCATTGCTTTCAAAACCAATGGATTGAAAACACTTTCTTCTAGCTAGTTCTGGTTCCGTAAACAAATGTTAGCGTAATATATGCGCAAAATAGTGATAAATGACTTTTGGGGGGATACTTTATGACTGTTCTGTTTATGACATTTCTACAAACGTAAGTTATTCTATAAGGAAGCAATTAAATGCCATTTCATTTCCACTGAGGCTACTTCTTCTGTTTGTGTTATTTTTAGTTCCTACTACTAACCGTTATTTATTGATTTACTATATTACGCTATCGCATACAGCAACGCATTACAGCAACTCATATACAGTCCGCACCTTTGATTATGCTCGATACTGAGAGACGTATGCTATCATCATAAAGCACACTTTTAACTGTTAGTCTAAGTTGGTTAAAGCAAGGACTAAAGAGATTTGCAGTCGTCAAATATACTTGTTTTACGCTTACAACTTTTACATAGTTCGTTGACGGGGTATACAGTTCGACCTTTTCATAGAAGAGATTATGGCACATAGACTGATGCTAACGACACCTATGTGTTTAAGTCTTCCAGTTTTCCATCTGCGATATTTTCCACACTTTTTGACATAAATAGTGTGAAGGGGCGAAGTAAAAACGTGCTGTTCAGTCACTGCAAACAGTTTTATTATTATCATTTTTTGGGGGGGAAAAGCCGCTCCTTTAATGTTGTTTCAACACAATGGCAATAGTGCTTTGGCAATTGTTTGAGGTAACAAAACCATTTTAGTTTCTGACTGAATGATAGGAGACGTGGGGTTCAGAGTTCAAAATCATCATCTTATATGTCTTTGATAATAGTTATAGAGGCGAAATCTTAAGACAATGTATCATCAGTGCGGGGCTCAAGGACTATCTCACTAGCGTTATTGGGAGATCAATATATTGAAGGCATGATTTCTACCACTATGGGGCTGAAATACCCATTGAAGAAATTCCATTCTCCCACTCTGGGGTGTGTTTTACAGTTAAGGATTAGTCGTCCTCAATGGGTGTTCTTCAATGGGGTTAAAGGTCAAACTGGTGTAATTTTCCAATCAGATCCCCCAATTTCAATCAATGGGTCACTGCTGCTGGGTCAAAGGTAGATCCAACAATAGCGCGCGTGGATTTAAACAAGCGTCACGTACGTGATCTGGCGCCAGTTTCTGGGGAAACAAACGGTGCACGTCACAACAAACGCGTATTACCATTGTTGAACTAGTGCGCGGGTGACCTTTGGCTGACCTAGTTTAGCTAGCTAACTTCACGGTAAAACGTGTAAATTTCTCCTTTTTATCGTGGGAGAAACAGGTTCTATCACTCGTGGATGGAAAGAGGAGGAATCTTGCACTCGTGAGTGATTTTGTGTCTTGGGACGAGGCTTGCCGCGTCCCAAGACACAAAATCACTCACGAGTGCAAGATTCCTCCTCTTTCCATCCACGAGTGATGGAACCTCTATTTCCCAATGGCCTTTCTCAACGGTCATTTGGAATCATTTTATGACCATATTCGGTAAAGATTGCCATATATGGAAGACTACACTACTTTCGTTGCTTAGCAGTGTGTGAAGTGTGTGTGACCTAGATAGTATAAAGGTTGCACGTGCTGAGATTGACCAATCAGCGTGAGTGTTCACGTCAGCAACGCTCACTTCCGGTTCATCATCACGGTGAATTCAGCACTCGTTTATTCAGAAACGTTTATTTACTGTTTGTTTATCTTATGGGACGTGGCAGAAATAGGTTCTTCAACTCATGTGCTAGAGGATGATATTTCTAACACATCTTGGAACGAGCCTTCAAGATGAAAATTCGATCCCCGAATGTAAGAAATATCATTCTCTCGCACACGCGTAGTAGTACCTATATATATCATTCTCTCCTATAGGTCTACTTCCTTCAGAAATATTGCTCAAGCGTTCAACCACCAATTTAATACAAACAGATCAAATGTTTATAAAAAAAAATAAACATTTGATAAATTATGTTTTTCATATTATAAGATATCGGACAGAAATAAAATGTCAAACTACCAACTTTCTGCGATTATGGCATCCAGTATATCAGTATCCTTTTGCTCGGGTTTTCCTCTGTTAGATGATGGTTAACTATGGTTGACTTTAAGCAAAAGTTTAAAAGTTGCGTCAAAGAGGCCCTCAACGTTATCACCTGGCAATCTTATACAATGGTCATTTAAAAAAACACATGTTATTGTGTAGATGGCTACTCTGCCAAATCACTCTTCTATCAACCTAGTCTTCCAGCGTGTAGGAATCCTAAACTAATTGATCCAATTTCACTTTTTAACCTTTTGGTGTAGTTAGACAAACAAGCCAAAATGAAAATAATAATAATTCAAACTTCCGAAAAAATCCCATAGCGTTTGTCCATATCAACTTATCTGAGGGGTAACTTTACAGAAGCTATACAGAAACTATGTGTATAGTTGCCACAAACAAAGATGTCATGTGTGACTCGATTAGATAAAAACCCTCTGTATTGCAATACGACTAAATGATAAATGTTAAAACATAACTGGCCAAAGTAATCATGAGCTCTTACTTACCCCATACGTAATACAAAGAGTGAGCGCAAGTAAAACACCTCCTGCTGAAATGGCCGACATGTCTGCACTGGTCTGTTTAAACTCAATAGCATTCGTTCAATATTGTCGCTAGGGAAGCAGTGGCATTCATATAGAAAAACAAAACGTTCTTAATTCAAGCCCTAACAAAAAGGTCACTCTGTAAGTGTAATGCACCATGGCCGTATAAAAGTGTACTGTGTTGTGTTGCGATTCCTCATCAATATATTGATCATAGGCATTGACGTCACAATCATGAGATTTCATTTCCTTATCACCTGATATCAAATACATACCTGTATTGTTCTTCGAACTGCGGAATGTTAGTCAGGGCTTTTGAACCCTTCTGATATGTCCATTCAAACATCACATGTAAGACAGTGTTTTTCAGACTAGGATTTTGAAAAAATTGAAAAAAATATTTCTGGGCTACATTCCACTATTAAAACACCAGGATGCCTTAATACATATCTCTTCTAATGGCATATTTTGTTTCAAGCTTTTAGAATAAAAAGATTGGGAGAAATTATCAAATTAAAGAAGAGTTGTTATGATACTTTCAACTTCTTACTGCTACAACCTAAAACACTAAGTTGTACATTTTTATAATCATAGAGATGATAACTTGATCTCAACTGGCTAACACAATTCATTAATAATACAAGTCTATCTACAACGCTTACTTAAGCTATGGTCAAGTTCGATCCAAATAATGTATGAATCCATAGTAAGTGGCGGTATAATTCGACTAGGTGCATCCTGTTTGTATGTACACCTGGATGCAATGCTGCTGTCTGATGTCATAACAGCATTGCATTCTGGGAGTTTTCAGGGAACTTCCAGTTTGCAAGAGATGGCAAATTTACTGAAGGAACTTGATTATAAGTTATGGACGATTTTACCCAAAACTGTTCAATCTACAAACTTCAAAGTTGCCACGTAATAAAACGACATTTGAGAGATTTCATTGAGGGTATTTTAATGAGGGATTTTAGTTTATAGAAATATTTTATACATATTTTTAAAAATCAGGCAGTGGCTTATTCTTTCCAATCCCACTAATCAACATCTCTGCTAAAATCCTAAAAATGTATATATCAGATTCAAACACCTACTTTCCAGGTTCTTAAAAGAAGTGGATATTTGAATGTTATCAGTGATACCTCTAATCCAATACTGAGATGTGAAGGACTTGGACTGGACTACATGCGTGTCCTTCAGTATATCATAGAATACCAGAATATTGATAGATAGATAGAAATACAGACAGACAGATAGGTAGATATATTGTAGCGGTATAGGTCCTTGGCCGAAGGAAGGATCCGACTAAGCATACAGAATCACCTTGCTTAAATAAATTGTTTCTTAGTTCTTGTTGCTTAATAAATAAAAGTTCAGTTGGATTTCTCAACTTGTGATAGCGTTTAGCATTGGCTGGGGAGATGGATGTGTTGTAGAGTGAAAACGGGACGAGCAAATACAAACATAAACAGAGCAGTTTTAATAACCATAGACAAAGTTATACATACCACTGCAGTCGTTCACCAACAGCAACCACTCCATAACAGTACAGTTCTACCTCATGTATAAATACACTCCAAAAATTCTTTAAAAGTCTGGTCTCTGATGGGTAAGTCTTTCTATACACAGCACATATCTCCAATGTAGATTGTCTCTTGATAATCTTGCACAGTACACAATAAATCTTGTAGTTATTCCTTATTCAGTTCTCAATAATCCTTTCTTGCACAAGTCTTGTTCACTTGATCAACTGGATCGACGTAATTAGACTGAATTCTCTTATTCCTTAAACTCTTGTTAGTCATCCATTACTCGACTCTCATTCTAACTCTATAGTTCGCCATTACTCCAACCTACTCTCTCACTTAAAGGGGTTATGAAGATTGTTTTGAAAAAATTAGTTAGATGCAGAATAGTAAGGCATACATGATATTATTTAAGTATGCCTATGCTATTCTGCAAGAAAAAGCCCTATTTTCGCAAAAAGAAAACTTATCTACACTGCCCGTATCGCCGTGGTCTGACGTCACATCGGGAACATAGGAGAGGCTGCCGCGCATCAACCCAATGGCTACAGTACTGGCGAGATATTATTGTCAAGCTTAGGAGACAATTGTGTTATCCTATATAAAGCAATTTCATGTGATGTAAGGACTACTCTAAAATGCTGACAAATACTATTTTATGTGACCAATCGTCACAAAAACTTCACAAGCACTTTTAATGCTTTAAAACAATATAACTATAATTGTAGAAATTGAACACTCCTGGGCCAAGAGGCAGCCCAAAGCAATATGTCAATATGTAATTTCCATTCGATATGATTTGACGCCATCCTGCATGTGGACCACTCGTGACGTCACACCGAAGTTTTCCCACCATCGGCGTATTTTATGGGTGTCAGAGCAATTATGCTCTGTATCTCGCTTAATACTGGGAATACTACACTTTTATTATGCGCTTTTAATCTACAAATACACGATGTATAACATCCCAGAAATGACCTGTGTACCCATTATTAGGACTTTAAGGATAAACACCTTTTGAGACAATGAATGGGGAATGAATGTATGGTTAATTTTCCAACATAGCTCGTGTTGGATTTAAACCGAAGAGTATTGACAGCGTTGGTCGAGAAACCAGCGAGATATTGTAGGACAATATTTTAACTACTACTAGGCCATCCAGGAAGTCCCATATGCAGATTGGCTGACACGAAATTATTGTGGCAGTATCATTGAATTCGATTCACCCAGGAGTTCGGACAGTGGTTGCCAGCATATTATGTTAAGGTTATTGAATGAGGGGAGGTGTTTGCCCCAATTGGAAACCCTGGAGTAGGTTCTGGTAGGGGATGCAAGAATGTACGAAGGCGTAGTCCATGTTCATTCATGCTACCCCTACCAAAGCCTACTCCAAGGGTTCCGGGGAAATATCGAACCCATATTCAATAACTTACATACTAAAAATACCTAACAAAAGGTGACCCAATGTAGTTTTCCATGAGTGTATTGATCTTTGGATCAGACACTATGTGCTTGTATCTTGGTGTACAGAATAAGTCCATAGGGAATAACATGGCGGTTGTATACTCAAGTGTATTCATGTGGCCTGCTTACTGTATTGTATTTGAGTGTTTTAGGGTAGTCTCTGAAGCTAATTTGAATATTAATACCTACTCCATCATTTTGGGTCGTTTTTTGCTGAGACCTGCACCGGGTAAAATGTCTAAAGAAAGAGGGAATGGTTATAAGGTTTTTTTTCAACTAAAAATGCAGTTATGAGAGTGTATGGGCTAAATTTGGAAACATTCTGGACTATGATGAAGGGATGGGATATTTCAATACCTCTTTTGACTTCATTTGACTTTATTGTAGACTCTGACAACGAAAAGTCTCATGTCAGAGTGCAAGAGGAGAGACATCAGAAAGATAACTACTGCTTAGAGGCTTTGAAGACTTGTGCAAATATTCAAGAACTTCATCAGGTTGCAGTGCCTGAAAATACCGCTGGTTATAGATGGCCCATTCGTGCTTTAGAAACTTGGCAGGAGGAGCACTGGGAAATGGTAAGTTGTGATCCACTAATGTCATAATAAACATTACCGAAATATTAAGCCAGGGCATGTACTGTAAAATTAAAAGAGTATTCCTAAATGCTGGTGACAAAAGTGAACGATTTGCTTATTTTTAAAGGTGCTTACGAAAGCATCAACTACAAATTAATTTTCAGCATTTTACTGTAAATAACGATTATCTTTTATTTTATTTTCACAAGCAAAACAATTTTTGGTAAACGAAGGCGTCCATGTTCGCGCGTTGCATTGTGGGATGCTTACCCAACTAACCCACTGAGGGAGTCGGTTAGTTGGGCCTGGCCCGAGTAAGCGCCAAAGTCACGTCATCGCCTAACTGGAACGATCTCGCGCTTACCCAGGGCTTACTCGCGCAAGTAAAGGAACGCAGTATTTATTCTCAGATTGGGGACCAAGCAAGGCCACTTAAGATTAAAAAACTACCAGCTTTCATTAGGTTTTTCATACTATCTGCTTCCTTGCCATCAAATCAAAATAAAACACTCAAGTATTGGCCACATACTCGAGTCTGTCGATTCCACTAAGTATCTAGGGGTAACCATCTCCTCAGATTTCAATGTAACCATCATATAGACAACAATATCGCAGACGCCAAAATAGCTCTGGGATTCCTCAGAAGAAACTTCAAAGTCAGATGGATCAAACTCAAAGAGAAAGCCATCAATATGCTGGTTTGGCCTTTTCTGTAGTTCGCCGCTATTAACAGTCTGTGATCCACACACAGCCCATATCCAAATGGTAGAGAGATGGCTAAATACTGCTATATAGTTCAATAATATTGAACCTTACTATATGCAACGATATCTTATTGTGGATGTTCTATGCTGCACATGTAAGGTTCAATTTCCGCTGGAGCAGAAAAGAGTTTGATATAGTCCGATTAAACGGCACTGACTTTTATTTATGACGGCATTACATACAACTAGCCGTCGGTAATTGAAAAGAGGAAATATAAGTTTCCCAGCTGTTTGTATTTGCCCAGATTATAGCAAAATGCTTCCGCTCAAAATCGGGGCGGAAGAGTGCTAACATGATTTCAACTAAACCCTACCGTCCATAAGATATGAGAAATGGGAAAATAGGTAGGGTTTATGTCTGAACTAACTGCTATACAGCCAACGTATACAGATACGCCTGGGTGATGGCCATTCTTCACAATCTAAGTTAGATCACCCTAAAAGAGAGAAGAACAATCGCTCGGCCGGTCATGGTGTATAAAATCACCAACTGCCATGTAGTAATACCAGTGGCCAGGTACATTACACCAGCAACAAGACCCAAAACGTCACTGCCATGAATTGGGATATCGCATACCACAATCGATCAACAAGTACTCATACTCCCATAGAGCAGTGTGGGACTGGAACACTCTGCCGGTTCACATCCGGCAGGCCGATTTCTTGTAGGCGTTCACTGAAGGCATGACAAGCTACTCTTATGCCTAAAACAAATATGATTATGCAGTCATGCGGAATAGTACCTTAACTACGGAGGTGACGTATATATCTATGTTGGCAAACCGGAAGCTGGGGTTTAGGATATATTCCTCTGTGCCCACAGTCTGAACCCATGTGCATCCTTGCATTGGTGAACGTTCAGTAACATTTCAAAATATCGCTTTTGTGTCAGACCATGTGTGTAAGCCAGATGTAAATGCTATTGGCAGTAGAGTTTTATCAGAGGCCATGTTGATATTGCTCTGTTGGATTGTGTTGGAATGCAAAGAATAATCGCACTTCATTTCCTGTACATGTATAGGTCCACGAACAGTCCATGTCCGGAGCGATGGGATGCCCGGCCATAGGCGCAGATACTAGGAGATACTTTTCTGTCGTTTTGCTTGTTTACTTTTTTGGAGACCATTGAGGGGACATGGGGATTCCTGAGATATACATGACTTCCAAGATTTTTGCGAGAGGAGCCTGTCTTTTTGATCTCGGAAACTTGTGTGTTTTCATTATCATAAAGTTATTCGTTACAGTCGTTGGATTTATACTAAGCTTGCTTTAAGTAGATCTCCGTTCTTTAAATACTTATATGATTGGTA
The DNA here is from genome assembly GCA_963942565.1 of Maea johnstoni. Classification (NCBI taxonomy): domain Eukaryota; kingdom Metazoa; phylum Annelida; class Polychaeta; order Spionida; family Magelonidae; genus Maea; species Maea johnstoni. Next base: position 38,277,520 of record OZ012690.1, read on the forward strand.
GAAGTACATGTAGAACAGCAGGATTTTGGAGTTTCGATTATCGACACGTTTTCTATCATGTTGCAGCTACGTCGTTACTAGACTAGGTTCCTAGTCCCTAAAAAGTTGACATCCCTCCTGTGCTTGCCAAGCAATGTGGTGTAGTACCAGGTATACATGATAGATGGCACCACCTCATCCTCAGAGCTCTATAGGTTTTAGGTCACACACAAACTGAATCCTGGTGAGATAACGGTAAACTAATTTGACCAATGTGGCCACCTAGAATATTTGGTACATGGTAACAGAAAAACATAGCAGGAAAATACATATGACAGCCTAGAAGTCTAAGCTACGTCGTTACTAACTGGTTCTAAGTGACGGAGTAAAACTGGAGTACCCAGCAAAAATCTCCCCACCCCCAACCCAATCTCACTGGTAACTTTTTCACATACCCAGCCGGGATGGGAAACATTTTACACTGAAAGATAACAAGAGCTGATATTCACGTACGAGCATACTATGCCCGGGGGATGAAATACCATTCTTTAAATTAAGTCACACTTTCTTTTAAAAGAAATATATTTTTGTGTTTTGTCAGTTGCAGTCTTTAATTTGCCTCAACTTGAATGCACAGAATATCCTCATTTCACTTCCTGTAGATCCAGCTATGTACAGTCGATCTTCTAAATGACAGGACCTCAATATCCCACGACATTTGGATCTTCGTTTATATTTATAAACAGATGATAAACTGCAATTTTATTCATAACGATCATCAAAATACGTAGATGGTTGCAAACAGTAGGAGAACATTAATTCGGAACTTCGATTACAGCGACTTTTAGCTATATTGCGGATAAATTGTGATTTGAGCCAGGTGTAAGTGGTGGAGGAAACTGGAGAGCCCGGTGACAATCACCGCCTAACCCTAAGTCACTGGTTACTTTCTCACACGCCCAGCCCAGAATATGAAAAGAGTTGCCGGTGAATTGGGGTTAAGCGGTGGTTTTCGCCGTGAAGTAGATCTTCAAAGCGGCGAGGAGTCAATTTCTCACACCGTCGACATGTCATCCTGGGTTACCGCCAGTCTTGTATATGTACTTTCAGGAGCAGACGTCGTTGAGGTTTGCAGGGTTGATGACCTGTCTGGCGCAGCAATATTACTACTAGCGCCATTTTTTGAAGAAAACAACATTCTGATTGACGTAGGCTGCATCCCTTTAGGACAGATAGCAATGCTGTTTGCTAGTAGGGTATTTGGAAACACTGCCAGTACAACCCCCGCGTGTGGCATTTTTGTGAACAAAATGAAGAACAGTAAGCCACAAGCCGGTATAGTCGTAGTATATAGATGCAGGCATAAATTTATACATGTTATATATTCATATATCATATTTCATTTCCATGTTTCGTGACAGCAGATGTGTTCTCAGTTAACAGGTGTGATCTAAATTAACTTGGGCCACGGTGTGATCCATCAATACAATGCATAAAGAAAATAACCTTCTGGACTGCGTGTTGTCAGAGATTAGCGTCTTACCTTGGTGGCGCATTTCAGACACTAACCCTGAGGTTGGGTCTACGGTCGTGAATGCTTAGCTAGGGATGTGTGCCATACTAGCCTATTAACGGTTGCTGATTATAGTTTTATAAAGGAACTTCCCTCCCAGGCATAAGGTATGTTACATGCGAGATTTTAGATTGTAAAGAGCATCTAGCACGTGCTCATGCAGTGTCCAGGCGCGTAGGAAGAGAGGGATAATGTGTATAGATAGTTAAATGATTCAGTACCTATTCTACCTACTGTACGGTACATTTTTGCTGAAAACCCTAGTAAGGAATTTTTCTGGTTGTTAGGATGCCATATGACCATGACACAACCAAAGTACTATGCATTGCAGGTAATGGGATATGACCTGGTAGGCCATCTCTCGCACATACTAACACTGCTAATCTCATAATCCAAACACCCCACTCTTGCACCCCTATTAAGCTAACATAAGCGCCGGCGCATAATCATCAGAATTGATGGCAGCGTAACGTACAGATACCGGTACTAGTAGATAGACACCGTGCCGCAGTGTTGGTAGATCTATTTAAAAGATCATATGATTACTACTAGCGACATCTTTTGGAGGACACTACATTAAAATATTGAAATAATTTCTGATTGACGCTATATTGCAGTTTTTATAAAGATATACCGTATCTTGAACAGAGCTCGACCAAAAGATGACATCATTGCTACTAGTGCCATCTTTTGGAGAGCACAACATTGAAATTTTGAAATAATTTCTGATTGACGCTGTATTGCAGTGTTTATAAAGATATACCGTATTTTGAACAGAGTTCGACCAACAGATTACATCATTGCTACTAGTGCCATCTTTTGGAGAACACAACATTGAAATTTTGAAATAATTTCTGATTGACGCTGTATTGCAGTGTTTATAAGATATACCGTTTCTCCCCCTCTGAGGTGTGTTTTACAGTTAAGGATAAGTTGTCCTCAATGGGTTGTCTTCAATGGGGTTAAAGGTCAAACTAGTGTAATTGTCCAATCAGATCCCTCAATTTCAATCAAGGGGTCGCTGCTGCTGGGACAAAGGTAGAACTAACAATAGCGCGCGTGGATTTAAACAAGCGTCACATAAGTGATCTGGCGCCAGTTTCTAGGGAAAACAAACGGTGCACATCACAACAAACGCGTATTACCATTGTTGAACTAGTGCACAGGTGACCTTTGGCTGACCTAGTTTAGCTAGCTAACTTCACGGCAAAACGTGTAAATTTCTCCCTTTTATCGTGGGAGAAACAGGTTCCATCACTCGTGGATGGAAAGAGGAGCTAGCTTGCACTCGTGAGTGATTTTATGTCCTGGGACTCGGCAAGCCTCGTCCCAAGACACAAAATCACTCACTTGTGCAAGATACCTCCTCTTTCCATCCACGAGTGATGGAACGTACCTCTATATCTTGAACAGAGCTCGACCAAAAGATTACATCATTGCTACTAGTGCCATCTTTTGGAGAACACAACATTGAAATTTTGAAATAATTTCTGATTGACGCTGTATATATTATTATATTTCTGTAAAGCATATTTTCCAACAGCCAATTTGACTGTTCCAAATATCATTATAGATCAACCAATTAAGCAATTTGTTAAACAACATTGAATGTCAACCAGCTATTTGGCACTTCTTTCAGTTTTATTTGATACTATGAAGCCCCTCCATGTGAACGTATAATACTTAATGTGTTTAGGTGTTGTGTGTATATTTAAATACACTTATACAACTTATTCAGGATGCAGTTCAATTTTCCTCGTGATATATGTACTTTGGGAACTAAAAGGTAGTTTAACAAATTGTCTTCTATAGTCTGTCTGACTCGAGTTTGGCAATCACTTTTGCCACTTTTTTGTGATAAAACGTTCGAGTTTTCCATCCAAACTTGGCAAACATGTTAGGAGCACTACTACGTATATGTGTAAACATATTTCTTGTCTCAACTCCGCAAAATGTTGATTTTGCTCATTAGGTCCCATTGTAAAATGTGTCCATTGCCAACAATACGATCTCGCGTGTTTGTATTGTTCGCAACAGACACACACGCGAGATCGTAGTGTCGGCAATGTGCACATAATCAATAGGAACAAATGAGCAAAATCAACATTTTGCGGAGCTGAGACAAAAGTATGTTTGTACACACACGTAGTAGTGCTCCAAAGAGGTTTGCCAAGTTTGGATGGCAAACTCGAACGTTTTGTCACAAAAAAGTGGGAAAAGTGATTGCCAAACTCGAGTCAGACAGACTATAACAGGGTTAAATAGGGAACAAACAGGACAAAGCAAAGGTGGATTGAGTTACAATGAATGTTTATTGTTCTAACCTAAACTGTACATCTCTTAAAGTGTTTTACATTCTTCTTAGTCACCAAATAAAGTGCGCCATTCCATTAACAGGAATTGGTCTTATACCATACCCGAATAAACAGATCGATATACAAGATACAAGTTTTACGTTAAATGTTTGCATTAACCAATTTTTTCCATTCAATATCATTTTCCAATAATGTACATACTCATCACCTAAAGGGGTATTGCTAAATTTTGAAAACATTATATATTCTTTGATCTAATCTAAAAAGTAAACATACTACCAACATGAAGTTTTACTGAGACAAACAGCGACCAAGAAAAAGAGTTCGAAGTAACTGAAATCCAAGTTAGGTTATTAACATTAAGTACCGGTATATTGAAAAGATTTGGTATCAGTGATTTTGTCCGTGATGCTTGAATTTCCGAGGTAGTCGAGTCCACGGTAAGCGAGGTTGTTTTCTGTACATGGTTAAAGGCCTATAAAGTGAATTTGGTGTGCATTCAAATTTCAAGGGAGCACTCTGATACCGTTTTGATACATTGAAGACTTTGCTATCATATTTTTAAAAGAAAAACAATATTCCAATCATTTATTTTGTGGTCAAATAGCGTTTGAACGACGCACCGTCTGCAGAGTCTTCTTTAGCCCTCAGAAGTGGAATATCGTATAACATTCAAATAAAGAGAAAACTGGGTGATTAAATAGTATTGTTGATACAATTTTGCTCTTCTTAATGTGTTAAAATATGTTATTATATATAACAAATAATTAAGGGAATGTTTTACCTGAAATGTCGTAACCAGAATCGCAATCAAATAGTATGAAAAAATGTGCTATTATATACAAAAATTTCAGATAAATATGTACAACATACACTAAAAGGAATGTTTAACCTTCATCGTCATAACCAGAATTACAATCAAATAGTATAATAAAATGTGTTAGTATATACAAAGATTTCAGATAAATATGTACAACAAACAATTAAGGGAATGTTTTACCTGCCATGTCATAACCATGATTTCAATCAAATACTATAATAAAATGTGTTATTATATACAAAGATTTCAAAAAAATCTGTACAACAAAAAAATAAGGGAATGTTTTACTTGCCATTTGATGACCAGAATTACAATGAAAAAGTGCGGTAAAATGTGTTGTTGTATACAATGATTTCAGATAAATCTGTACAACAAAAAAATAAGGGAATGTTTTACCTGCCATGTGATGACCAGAATTTCAATCAAAAAGTGCGGTAAAATTTGTTTTTATTTACAAAGGTTTCAGATAAATCTGCACCACAAACAATTAAGGGAATATTCACTTATTACGCAATATGACTGCTTTTGAGAGAGCCATTTCTTTTGCCTGGTACTGCCTAATGTTGTTAACAGCGCTCTGAATACTTAAACAAACTTGCCACTACTTCCAGGCAAAGCCCTTTCAATTTCAAACAATTATTCTTGTTTTTGAAAAATATTTTACTTACATGATTATGGAAGATAAGACCGCAAAAATGTAAAGGTATTCACATACAAAGTGTCAACAACCATGTCGATGGTTGGCTGAATTCACTTCAAATTAAATAGAAATGCATGTATTAAGTTATTATTATTATGTATTCAACAACAGCAAGCATTCACGGGTTCTACTATGCTAGGAAAGTGCCGCATAACCCTTCTCCTCCTCCTAGAACAAATAAACAGTTATTTACATTCCATTCGTGCCATTCCATGGCCTAACTATTATTCATATGTGTTTACTAAGAAATATTCTCTTATATAATACATTTCCGTTTGAAATACCTTTATAATTCAGAATTCTTAATGTGTTAGTTACTAAATTACTTACAAATGGAATCTTTGAAAATGTTGCTGTTTGAAAAGAAAACAGCTGATCTGTTGAATATCTAGACATATGGATCTTATTTCAATAGCATATGCATAATGACACAGGTATCGATACTACAACCAGGAATAGCTATTTCTTATCATACGACACCAGAATTGTGTATTCCGTGTTGTGCTACTTTCGTTAACAACACTTGAATATATATACAAATAACTTTGGCATATATAATATTCTGCATTCAGTTCGATATTATATATGCACACGACGTCTCTAAAATGTCGTGGAGAGCAAAGAGATACGTTATACAGATGATTATATAACATGATATCGACGATAAATATATATATATATATATATATATATATATATATATATATATATATATATATATATGTATGTATGTGTGTGTGTGTGTGTGTGTGTGTGTGCGTATGTGTGTGGATGTACTGTGGCAGTTATATTTCCCTATTTTAATTCTACCGACTTTGCAAATTCCAATGATTTTTCGATGTTCTTTTTCCCGTTCTGAAAGCATTAAAAATTTACTTCTATCTTAATATGCCTCTTTCGAATGCAGCCTTCCACAACTGGTTAAAACAAGGACCCTATAGTAATCAATCAACGCTTCATCATGACTGCAATAGTATTTACAAGCAGCCCCGCCACAAGTGTCTGCTACAAACCGTAGGTACTGTGACATGTAGCACATATCAGCATAACAAGCAGTCACAATGAGCATTGTTAAGTACTGCTTAGCTGTCAACTACCCTGATAGTGTTTAAATTGCTGTTACTGCCATGTAATGATATGAGTTGCTTACAGACCTACTTTAGTACAGGCTGTGATTGGTAAACATGTATTTTTGAGATAATCAGTTAATATCCAACTGTAACTGTTTGTAAAGTTTTAACTCACAACTATTTTCATAAGTTTAATTTCTATTTGACAATAATTTGTAACGGATCAAAGTCTTACTAAGCCATGACACACGGTGCAACGATTTCAGCCTGTACTGGATTCATCTCATAAGAATTTTCATTGCTCTTATTATCATTCGACAATTAATTCTAACAGATCAAAATCTGGTCTTTTCACTACTCGGGATGCAAAGGTTCCAGCCTGTACTGTGTTCAGCTCACAGGTATGTGTACCGTCACCATTGGTTGACCTCTGGTAGTTGACAGACAGACATCTCTGGTCAAGTGTGCATTTAGCACAACAATCAGCTTGAGTGTAGGCATATTCCACTCGCTCAATGTAGTTGGCTATAGCCTGATCTGTTCCATAAACCGCAAAAAGAAAGTCCCCTACAAAAAATAAGTTTATGCTTAAAAAAGGGTCATAGTGTTAAAGACCAACTACTACCTCCATAGAAATCCCTAGTGAATGACTCCAATACAACTCAGTATTGCATGAGTGGTACACCCCTGTGTGCATGGTGATAGTAGTTCAAACGAGGCTACATTTCATTGCTTCCCAAGCATTTCTAAATAGCACCCATGTTATTCTAAGGCATTAAGGCTATAGCGAAGCATGTGATCATCAGCGTATTTGGAATTTTCTGCTGTATTGTGTGACTAGCCAGTTGTGACTGGTGGAGTGAATCCAAGTACCCAGCAAAATCCACCACCTAACCCAAAATTATTGGCAACTTTCTCATATGTCTCGGTTGGGATTCAAACCTGGACAGTGGTGAGAGACAGTCAGTGGCAACAGCTCAGACCACAAAGCCATCAGGTCAGGCCCCATGGTTATAAGCGAAACCAACTATATCAAATACATCATTTGTAAGAAAAACATAATGATTACTCTTATAGCTAGAAATCTTGAAAGATTGATCACTTTTGATATTAAGGCAGCCTGGCGCAGGTCTGTCCTCAACCTGGCACTGGGAGATTATTTTCCAGATTTTCGAATTCGGCGACATTCGTGTGTTGTCGTGATTTATCGCGGTTGTGCGCAGTGAGTCTTAGGTTTTTGTAGGCAATGCTGCGAATTTAAAAAAAAGTTTTACATGTAAAACTTTTGGGTGCGACAAAAATTCTGTCGTAGGGAAGTATTTTTTGGCGAACATTGTCGACCATTGTCGTACATTGTTGAACATTGTCGTACATTGTTGAACATTGTATCGCAAGATGTCGTACATAGTCGTATGTAATCGTACATATACGTACATTTGCGTACACTCATTAAAAGTACCGCTATAAACGTGACCTGCTTCAAAATAAAAAAATAGATTATTGGCCAAAATGTATCATACAAAGCCACGAATTGCCGGTGAATTTACCACATACCGTAGTGTACTTACGCATTTTGCCATTTTTAATTTGAACATATTCGTAATTAATCGAATATTGTCGTAAGTAGACGAACAACTGGCGTATATATGCGTATGTATGACGTAATTATACGTGTTTATGTCGTACATATTCGCACATACTCGCATACATACGCACCTTCATATCCGTAGCAAACTACGAATATGTTCGCCTACTTGCGACTTACTATAATAGAAAACGTACAGTATCGCACATCTGATGTTGCAGTAGTACATCAATCGTACATGCTGTCGTGGGATGGCGTATACTCTCGTAGTTGAACGTGCATATCTCACGACTGAAGAAAAACAGCAATTTTGTAGGCAATTCGTGGCTTCAAGCGGACACTTGAGATCGTGTATGTTCGCACATTAAATGCGTATGTGGGAGACCGGCATTAGCCTTTGGAAATGTGGCAGCAATATATGTAATTAAAGAACACATCAGAACGGTTCACTGATTCATAAGGTCCTTTCTATTAAAAGTGTAACTGATACATAGCCTTTCCAATAAAACAATCAATAATAGGCACAGATTTTGCAGAGGGCATCTAAATACGAATAAATGAATACACTTACCAATTCCATCGCTTGTCTTAACCAATTCTGAAATAAAGTAAAAGAGAGACGTCAGAATGAAAATGCTGATGTGTATTGTATGCGTTGTCAGTTGGTAAAGGGGGAAAGGGATGGTGTACAAGGAATTAAGCAGTGGTCAGAGACAGCGAGAAATCAGTGGCAACGCTTTACCCACCAAAGTACTAGTAGAAAATGAAATGAATTTTTTTCAAATTCCTTTTAGTCAGTAAAAACAATAACTATTTCATTTTTTTCATTATTCAAAATGTAATGAAAAACGTTCTATCACACAGCACATTCTAATAACCTCTTAAAGTTCTCTCCTCATCTCCCAGTCGTCTATCTCATGCAGTGATTCCTGTTCCCCATGTCATACTTCCTTAATGTCGTTCAATTGTGCTTTTATATCCATTAACAGCCAAATCATGTTCAAAAGTTACTCATCTACCTGGCCTTCGTGCAGTGCCGTGGCTGCTTTTTGGCACAAGTTCTCTGTTGATGGCCACGTGGCATTTTTTGCAAATGTATATCCATGGCAATTTGTAATTCTTATGCCCAATGAAAAATACCTAAATCTGGCAAGGCGGCAACTCTGACCACTCATTGCTTATTACTTGAGTAAACTCTGTCAGAGTGTTGAACTTGCAGTTAAAAAGAAAGTGTTTAAAGAATGTATAAAAAGAATTCCCGCAATCATGCCCATATGCGCAGTTTTCATCATTTCATTTCATTGTGGCTTACCTAGCCTGTAAGTCTGTTATAGAAGTTGTTTTTACGGTACGAGAATTTTCAATTCTTTCCCTAAAATTAATTGTTCAAATGGGGAATACGTATATCATCTATTATAACATCAAAATTATCAGGAGGAATGGTTTAATAATTCATTTCGTAGCAGCCAGTAGGTAGCAGATGGTCAAATCGTCAGCTGCACGGGTAACAGGCTCCGTGGGAGCACACAGAACGTCGTGATCCCTGTTTCTTTCTTTATTGATTTGACAGTAATAAAGGTTCCTGGAGATTTGGTCAGCAAGAGGCTACGTCAGGTAATCACACAATTCCGTCAACCTGACTTAGTGAACCCCCCTACATCCCTGAATAAATCTATGATGAATTTGCATGAAATATTTTGAAACGTTAAAAACATTTGTAACGTTATCAAAACTTAGTTTATAAGCACTTATCTGAGGAATGTTCACGTCTTTTTTCAATTCCAATCGATTTATCTACTCTCACCTAACGTCATTGGTAAAAACAAATATCTAAGGTCACCTTCATTTCATGAACATTAAGTGCACTTTATTTAGAACTTAATACAATTCAAATGAATTTCTACCATTAATGAAAATAATTGAAGAAGTATACTGATTGGCTCTTCAATTGTATAGAAATATTACCGGTGTCCAAAATTGAAACTGTACGGTGCTGAAGTCGTATGGTGACAAAATCGCTAGTTTCAATGAAAAAGACTGCTTTACAACTTAATTGTGTTGCTTGCATCGTTTGCCAGATTCTTTATTTTAAAGAGATATACATCAGGGTTGGGGTCTTAAAGTTGATAAAGCATTATTGATATGATTTTTTCTTGATATTAAAAAATCATTGTCTTCATGGTGTAAAAAACATATTTTGTCTAGGGACTAAAACTTGGTGCGTTCCTTCCCCCTCCTGCCTATTCTTTTTCAGATGCAATGAATAATATGGAATACATTTGATCAGATATTTAAAAATGGTTATGACAATTTTTGTGATCAACCATGTACCTCTTGCTGGGGATATGACCATTCGTATGCCCACTTTATTTGGGAAGCTAAATAAGCAATAATAAGCAATAATTGAAAGAAATATGATAAAAAATAAATATTATGCCTTACTCACCAGTCCTGTTCTCTCTCATCCAGTAGTATAGAGTGTGTGTTGTATTACCCATAATAAATGGTGTAAGACGAAAATTACTGGTGTGTTCTTGCACAAGGCACCCCCACCACTTGTTAGTGATAACTCCATCATCTGTTGTCAGAAAGATATTATCACAATTACAGAGCCATGGCATTCGTCTTTTGACTGAATAAGTAGAGTAGACCCAGTCGCCAAACTTCTTCAGTAGTTGCACGTCTGTCTGTGAATTGTTTGCACAGAGGAAGGAGTAGGAACTTGGCGCTTCCCAGATACCTCCTAACTGCTGGCGATCGTTAGCCTCTATACGGTACTGAAAATTCAAAAGGAGGGCTTTATAGTTACTATTTTTCAGAACCTTTGATGAAAACAAATATTTAGGATTTCTATGACGTTTAGTTACTTCCAAAAATAGTTGAAATGGTCTAAACTGTGGTGAACTTCCATCTTCGAAATCCCTGGAAGAAAAATCCATATGATGAACCAAACAATACTGTGACTAAAATTTTAAATGGTTCGTTCAATCAATTGTTATGTTCACCATTAATTTAATTCATATTTAACTGAAATATCTGAAATCTTATTAAAATGGTACAAACGCATTTTGGAGCTTTTTGTCTACTAATTCAGGCAAGCCATTTGATTCCATACTGTGTGTGCGTTTGTGTATGATTACAATAAAGTCTACGTTGGGTAGCGATGAATATATATACATGTATATATATATATATATATATATATATATATATATATATATATATATATATATATATATATATATATATATATATGTGTTTATTGACTGTAGTATTTCAACTACAAAAGCAAATTATGTGCAAAAGGCCCTCTAGGAATCTTGGTGTACGTCGCCATGAGAGAGTTTTATAAAAAGGCATTCTTAATGGTAAATAACAGCCCAAAAGCCCCGCACTATAAACTCAACAGTGACGATGCCCTCCATAAAGAACATTAATTAGACATAATTAATTGTTAATTTAATTGCTCTCCTCTGCTGTTTATGGACCAGCCATCAACACGCCCTTATCAATTGGAATTCTTCTCATGCGCCCTGGCTTGAAAAGAAGACGGGGATGTGGTGAGACAAGCACACAGCCAAGAACTGCGCTTGACTCAAACCATCTTTGCATTAAGTAGTAGGTATTTGTTTGTATGTAATACTTTTAGGGGAAAATGTTACAGCTGGTGCTTGCTCTCAATTCAAGGTAGAAACTGAAATGACTAGAGATGATACGGCAGGGAACCACGGACTTCTCCTGAAAATGTGTCTTTTAGCATAGAAGTGAAACATATCACTTGAATAGAGGTACTATGGAGCGCCATCTGACAAGATCCCATGACGCATGCGACTGTTATATACATATGAAACGTATTTTGACTACATGCGATATTAGAGCACCACTTAGTGACGCTGTAGCGTAATAATACTTAGCGTTTATCCATAAGTTATTGGACAATAAGTTATTGGACAACTGTGAGTGACAATCCAACGCTAAGTAATCTGGGATGAAACCAACCAGACGATTACATTGTACCCGAATAAACGCATCTAAGGAAATATAGAAATACCTCCTTGACAAATTAATGCAGTTACCTCTTCCATAAATGGGTTATCAGAAATAAATGAAATGTCCCAAGTCATGTCTCAAATTCAGTATTTTTCATATATATGTAAATTACCTGGAATGTATTTCCAGTTCCTTGTGTTTTGATGGAGTCACCGCGGTATAGTATGGAAAATTCTGATGTGATACCAGGATTGTTTTCATTCCTACGCTTGACGTTTTCTGCCGTCCACTTCTGGTTACCCACTCGGTTGTTGAGCGTACCAAAAAGGAGCAGTGTCCAACCACCTCCATCACGTGACATATCACAATAAACGGGAAATGTGATGTTATCTAATGTCACGTGATAAACACCATCAGTAGGAGTAAGGCCTAGCAGCCATGATTTGAGATACAGCTGCTGGCAAGAACCTAAAATATAGTAAAAAGAATAGCAATAATAACGTCATAAGTTGCATAGCTTGTGGAATACAATAATAATTTCAGAAAATGCATAAAGATCACTTGAAAGGGTAATTTCAGCCAGTTACTGAATTATATATCTCCATCCCATACCTTCGGATAATTGGTCTTTTTAAATGATAAAAAAATGCTTTGATGTAGAAATGAATACCATTGATCACTCTTAAACTTAGAGTGATCATATGACATGGGTTAAAGATAACAATATATAGTATTGTACATTGTACCTTTAATTCAAAGAGAACAGAAAGTTCTGAATGAAAACCATTTATATCTTAGTTTCATCTGCCCAATACAATTATGCACAATACAAAACTCTGGTTAAGCTGCTTCTTTCAATCCTCATGAAATTGACTAAATATCAACTAATGTACTAACAAACCAGGTTAAATGTTAATGCACTAAACTAACAGGTAGACGAGACATCTTACAAGACGGCGAACTTTGACAAACTTTGCTCATTTATAAATTCAAGAACGCATGTAGAGGTTGGAGTGTTAGTGAAAGGAAATTAGGAAGCTTATAACTACCAAATCTGGGATTCCCACAATTTCCATACTTAGAGCAACACAAGTAAGATTATGCTGTTAGATCTTTCAGGGTAATAATAACTAGTATCAGACGGTAGCCAAAACCCATTTTGGGGGTGAATCTTGTTTTGTCAGGTATAGTTTTTATGATTGATTATGCGACAATAAGGCATGCCTTTTCAGAAAATACCAGATGACACCCAAACATCCTTGAGCATTTTGAGATATTAGCCTCTCTAACCCACCCCCTGTGGATAAAATATGAACAAATCAGCCTATGTCGCATTTTCAGATCCCTGTATTTCAAAAACGAAAAGACTTACAAAGCTGGAAAATGTGTAGTGTTCATGTATTTGAGCAGCTATAAAACAAGATGGGAAGACGCCCACAGAGGTGCAAAGAGTACTTAATTCCGCAATGTGACAAACTAAAAAATATTTCTTTCAATAGAAATATTCTAAACTATTTACGATTTTGTAAAAGTTTTATTCAATCAAATAAATTGCAAAGGTTCAAATTTGGTCAACTACTCTAAGCAGATTACTGTATTCCAATCTACTTACAAATAGCATCATTGGCAAAGGTGAGTCAAGCACAAGCTCCGACTGTGCGCTTCCCTCACCTTTCTGATTTTAATCAGATCGTGAGCGTGAGGAGATTGCTAATGAACAGTGAGGGCATGTTGATGGTTTGCCCCGGCACCCTTCACTACATACCCCTGGCCACTTTCTAAGTGGCCTGTGCCTATGGCAGTGTGGTCTAAGACGTTCCCACTGCCTGGGTTTGAAGCGCGACTGGGGCATGAGAGGATGTCGCCAGTGACTTGGGCTTAGGCAGTGGTTTTCTACGGTTTTCTCCGCCAGTTACAACTGCCTAGTCACAAGGTAGCTGCAATACGGCAGAAAAACTGCCGAAAAATGAAAATTCCAAATTCTGGTCTCAACGTGTTCCTGAGCGGCAGTGCAGGCAGGGTTTACGAACTGCAAGATTGCAGTTCGTGTAGAATGATGCATTAGAGACTTATGCCTGCGATACCTTCACTACCCTACCCTCGAGAATACTTGTAGCAATAAGAAATTATGAACAAATATGCAAATTTTACTGAATGACCAAAGTTTGTGGAGAATAACTAGGACAAGTGCGAATGACATACGCTACAGCCGGTTTAATATCTGATTTATCAATTTCATATATGTTAGCCAAGCTTTATGAACTATTGATACATAAGTTAGCTAGCCCTAAGTGTGTGGCCGCAGGGATATCTGGGTGCTCTGATATTTTTGTCATTGAAATAATTGCCAAACGAAAGATGAGGGTTGAGACGATAGAACTAGACATGTGTGACGAGTAATTGATGCCAAACTAAAATGTGATTTCATAGTGTAAACTTCTCCCAATATTTCTGAAACTTTGAGGATTATAAATGAAGGTATTGAAATCTTATATTTTCACCACTAATAAAAGTAGAATGATTTGAAACGGTTGCTATGGCAACAAGAATTTTACAAAAATTGTTGCCATGGCAACCTGCATATGTGCTCCGATTCGTTTATTTAAGGATGTTTTATGATAAGTGGTATCACTAGATAATTTCCTCAAAATTTCATACATATTGACGAAGGAATTGAAAGGATAGAGACAAAAGAACGAACAGGGTTGAACTTTCTATGACATGTTCATTACAAGAATATGGCAAAGAATGACGTCATGATGAGACGGCATCCCGGCACACATAAGTCATAACTTTGTGACTGCTGAATATTACTCGCCTTTCAGTGGGTCAATTTTAATGCGGTTTAGATCATTAGAATCACCACAATTCTTTCTATTTGTTTACCATCTTTTGCACAAATATAAAGGTCATATAAATTTCCAATATGTCTCCGCAAAGAACAAGCAAAGAATGACATCAAGGATATTATAGCACGTTGCTATGGCAATAACAGGGATAGGGTTATACACTGAGAAGCTGTTTCTGTGACTTTAGAGTGCTCCCGGTTCCGTTCCATAGCAACCAACTGAGCCAGAACCAAGTCCCTGCTCATCAACCATAAGAAAACATAATATTTGTGTAATGTCTAAATGACATATTCAGGAGTACCAAGTGAAAACCACCGCTTAACCCAAAGTCACAGCAAACTTTGTCCCATGTCCCGGCTGGGATTAAAACCTGAACACAGTCCAGAGACTGTGGCAATGCCTATGACTACTTACATTAATGCAGCAAAATACCTTGCATTACAGACTTTCCCAGTCATAGTAATGATGGACCCACCGCTAGGAGCGCGCTGTAGTAAGCGAGAACACGCCAACTAAAACCTCGTTAGCCAATGCAGGACAACTTAAAACGCGTGTAAATTACGTCACCAATCACTCAGGCGGATAGACAAAATCTACTAGGATTGAAATTCATCTGTGTAAGACCAATTAATATTTCAAATTCTGGCACGGATGATGTCTTCACGCCTGTTGCGTTACTGCACATTTGCATTATTGTACTTGGGCATCACTCCCATCACTCTGATGTGGTATAAATTTTTAATGGCCACTCTCTGTTGTTATGTGGGGCCCTTTAGTGCTCATAGCCGTCCACAAACTATAGGCTATTCACCTCACCAAGAGCCAGCATACTTGGAATCTGAATAATTGAAAACTGTACTAACTTGAAAAAGTTGTTTTGTAAGATCAGAGACAAAGGCGCCGTGTGCTTTTCGTCTTAAGAAAGACTATTCGCCAATTCACAGATACCATCATATTCATTTCACAGATTTTTTTAAGACAAGAGACGTAGATATCGTGTTTTTTCAGTAACAATATTCGTCATTTTGCAGATGCCACAATATCCATTTTCTAATTTATTTGCATGATCAGAGACGTACATGTAGACATCATGTGGTTTTTAATTTAAGTATGAGCATTACAGGAAATGCGCACACTGCCTATCGTCCTGGAGACTACACTTGTGGAGTCCCCAGTACTGTAACAGGCTATGCATCCTGTCATTCGCTCTCAGAGAACGCTACCCACCTGGCAGGTACTGGCATGCAGGTCCTTATCTATATGGGTCAAATGCGGCCAGCTAGTAGCAGTGTAGGAGGGAGTGTTGACGCAAGATTAGACAGCCATACAGATTTCCACTTGCAGCAGAAAATTGAGTATAAAAGTGGTTGTAATGGAAATGACTACAAAAAAGTGGTATATTTAGGTTAGGAAGTATATGATACTCCGGCGTGCAGCTTAATATAGGAGCTTTAGCGTGCTCTTGAGGGTTGAAAGTTGTAACTAGTGACTTTAAAAAGTTCTATGTGACCATTTCCTGTCATGAGTATTTGTCATTTCATAGATACTACCATATTCATTTCACAGATACCACCATATGTGTAAGGAGTGGAGCAGTGGCAACACCTTAGAGCACTCATTTACCTTGCCGAACCATTCAGTAACTTCAGATACAGATATCAATAGTTTCTGTATGGGTACCCAGTACAATAGCCTTCAATCATGAAAAACAATGTTCCTATGTGCCTCACCATGCTTGAATATGAATTATGTATTTATTTCTTAAAGCTCATGCGCATAGTTTAATATCTGCTGTGCTTAACTACTCGAGTGTTTAGAAAGGACATCGACCTATCGGAGAAAATGATGGCAGACTTAAGCTTGTGATGATCTTTAAAAGCAGGTTAAGCCTACCTCATCACTGCTGATAACCTACAAAGATGTATTTTTCCTGGATGAAGATGATTTCCCCAATGTTGTCTGTGAGTGTATTTATGACTTTGTTATTTGAGGGGGTATACTGTGCCAATATCAGGCCACTCGTCAACCCCGGGTCTTGTCTCTCTTCGTGTTCCCTGCCCCCGTACTTTTGTCATACATCCTGCATCAGGTCCGTAGCCTCGCCTGTCCTCCTGTCCTTTACATATATCCTACCAAGTATCTGGTCTGTTCCTTCCCTGTCATCCCATCATACACATATGTTTAAACCCCACAAAAATGAACCCCTCAACAATCATCAAACCCCACATATTAACTGTGTTACTGTATTATTTCCAACAAAACAAAAATAACTCTATTAAAATGGAATGAAAGTTAAACGAAATCCCCATGAAAATAAAATTCATAATTTGGCAAAAAGTTTCGAACAAAATCATTTATACCGTGCAGGAATTTCCCGGTATTTCCTGTCTCCGGGAATGAAATCACATGATTTCATACAGCAGAGTGATTGACTCAGTTGAAATATGCACATTTCCATGTTACAAAGAGCTGGCTCAATTTCAATTTGTACCTACTCAAAGGTAATTTCCTTTTTATATAAAATTTTAATCAAAAAAGTGCTTGGTGAATATTTTCATTGAGATGACTGGCTTCTTAATGCTTCTATTTCCATAGAAATTCGAAAAAAATGAAAA
Source organism: Maea johnstoni (assembly GCA_963942565.1). Taxonomy (NCBI): domain Eukaryota; kingdom Metazoa; phylum Annelida; class Polychaeta; order Spionida; family Magelonidae; genus Maea; species Maea johnstoni. The sequence goes on from OZ012690.1 coordinate 38,295,016, forward strand.
ATAATACTTAAATGGTCTTAAAATGGTATAAATTTTCCAAATTTGACTATTTTCCTTGAATCAAAATCTCCAGAAATTATTTTTCAAGAATGTCTCTTAATAGTTTTTTTTAGCCTTTGGCTGATCTTTAATTGTGCCAAATTTCGAAAAGAATGGATCGGCCGTTCTGAAAATTCACCGTAGGTGATATTTACTGCTAGAAGCTTCACTACGGCAAACGACACAGGCCGTTGCAATGTTGCAATATTGCACGCTTGACGGGAATCCCCTATAAACTCCCCGGGAAGTTCCCAGATCCCACAACCCACGTCCTAATAGCAAAATTCACGTTCATGTGTTGGCGTCAATTACTCATCACACATCTCTAGTATTAAGCATGAGTGATTTCAAAATCGGATATCTAGGCTCTCTGATCTTTATTGCCATTATGAATAGTTTCATGGTTACTGTCCGTTTAATATCTTATTCATCAATTTCATATATGTATATATGTTTCATATAAGTTTTCCGAACTACTGATACATAGGTTAGGTAGCCCTAAGTGTGTGGTCGCAGGGATATCTGGGTGCTCTGATATTTTTTGTCATTAAAAGAATGCCAAACTAAAAAATAAGGGTTGAGGAGATAGAACTAGAATTAATCATGAGTGATATCACAATCGGATATCTAGGTGCTCTTATTTTTTTTGCCATTATGAAAAATTCCATGGCTACTGTCCACAGGGCGGATACTATCTAGTTAAGTATAGATTCATAAATCAATAGTTGTTGTTTTGTTTTTATTTTTTCATCTCCACAATTTGAAATTAGTCCAAAGTATGCCATTATTATACAGACATTACATTACCTGGATGGTAGGGTCTTTTGGTAACTATGGTGAAAGCTTTAACATGTCCAGAGCAGAACAAAGTAACCTCTGGGGAAGGGAATGGATTCAGATATCATCGTTGATTGTTAACCCAATCTAACCAATGTTAAGAGATAATTGGTTTCGCATCGTTTTTTTAGTGTTGTCCTGCCATTGAAGAATCAGTGACATTTATTTTTCATATTTTCTATTCAATGTAACTCTATCCTCTGAATGCAACTTAACTGCCAGCAGACTCCCCGCAGGGCTTGTCGTTTTTGAAAAACAGGGGCCTGAAAATGCGACATAGGCTGATGTGTTCATAGTTTGTCCCCATGGAGTTGGGTTAGTGATGTCAATATCTCAAAATAATCAAGGATGACAGAGTGTCATCCGGTATTTTCTGAAAAGGCATGCATTACTTTCTCATAATCAATGATAAAAAACTATACTTGACAAAACAAAGTTCACCCCCAAAATGGGTTTTGGCTGCCGGACTAGTACTGCCCTTATCATATTATGAAAATGGGTTATTACGATACTTACCATTCGGGAACTTTACTTTACCAGCGACTACCTGTAAAAAGCAAATACCAAATAATTAAACTAAATGATCAATAGATCAAGCGTAAGTCAAATGTTCTAGTATAGGGAAACCCCCAGAAAAAGGTGTCGTCATAACTGTTACCGACTTCGCAAGTATTTGTTGGCATTACATGCTGTAGACCCCTTGTCACTATTAAGCGTTTTGATATTGAAAGCTTAAAATATTCAAATGATAATAAATCCAGCATGTAATCAATGATGCCAGCACAAGAGAGTCCCACACAAAAGAAAGAAATCGTTTCATTACTGTTGCACACTTCTCAATGATTTTCTGGTACAATGTGATGTAGACACATGCCCATGGTACTGTAGATTCACAAAAGATTGTGTAGAGAAGGTTTTGCGAATTTACAGAAAATCTATTTTTGCGTTTTTTAAATTTGCGAATTGGCCGCAACATGGAGTGCCAGCTATACACTTCAAGTGGCTGGACTAATAATTGCGATTTTTAATTTTGCGTCCGAGGCTAAACGCTAAAAACGCAAAAATTAAACAGACGCAATCTTTTCCGAATTTACAGTATGCGTTTCGATGTAAACAGCCTCCGAAAGTCATGTGTTACTTGTCAAAAAGAAGTGAACACTTATATAAAATACCTAGAACAAATACCCAAAATGGATTAAGGGGTAAATAATAGATACTATATAAGCGCCTCGTGCAATATCATTTTTCAGGGTGCAACACAATAAAAATTGATATTGCACTCACCCAAGTGCCATATTTGTACAGTAATCTGGAATGTTTTAATTTCAATCTTGACATTGAGTTTAAAGCCGTATATCATCTAAGTACTAAAGAAGACACCTTTGTTTGATGACAATATGTATCATTAGAAAAAAAAGGTAGGGCACTAGTGGTGATAAACATTTTTATCTAAGAGGATGTACTGTAATACGTCATTATATTGATGAACTGTATACCAATATCAACGTATATAGTCTACGCCTTCGACTAGGGTCGACATTGAGAGACGTATACAGCCATTATAAAGCACACTTTTCGCTGTTTGTTTAAAGTGTTTAAAGCAAGCACAGCATTACCAAATTACATGTTGATGCATGAAGAACTTACCATCGCTAAATATCCCTATCATACCGATGCTTGCAAGTGTTTACGTAGTTCGTTGACGAGCTGAACAGACCTTTATCACATAGAAGAGATTGTGACAAATAGAATGATGGTAACGATACTTATGTGCTAAAGTCTTCCAATTTCAAGTAATCATGAGTACCATCTATGTCATCAGCATATACCAAAAGCTTTCCTTCCTAGATGCCTTTAATAAAAGTTATGGAGGCGAAATCTTAAAGAAAACATTTCATCAGTGCGGAGCGCAAGGACTATCTCACTCGCGTTATTTGGAGATTAATACGTTGAATGCACGATATCTTATTCTCTCCCATGTGCCTACTTCCTTCAGAAGTATTGCTTAAGTGTTCAACCACCATTTCAATACAAAAAGATAAAAAATGAAATGCTAAAAAGATATAAAAAAATATAAAAAAGTTAAACATTTGATAAAGGATCTTTTTCATATTACAAAATATTGGACAAAAATGAAATGCAAAACTATCCACTTTCTGCGATTATGACATCCGGTATATCAGTATCCTTTTCGTTAAGTTTTCCTCTGTTTTGTGATGGTCAACAATAGTTGACTTTAAGCAACAATATAAAGGTCGCGTTAAAGAGGTCCACATCGTTATCATCTGGTAATCTTGCACAATGGTCATTTATTAAAAAAAAAATGTTTTATCATGTAAATGGCTACCCTTTCGAATCATCCGAACCACTCTTTTACCAAACCTAGTCTTCTTGCGCGTAAAAATTCCTAAACTGAATTAATCTAATTTTACTTTCCATCTTATTTGATGCAGATAGACTAATAAGAATAAGTCAAGATAAGAAAAATTCAAACTGCAGAAAATATCCCATAGCTTATGTCCTAATATCAACTATTCTGAAGGCTAAGTATATAGAAGCTATTTCCTATAGTTGGCACACACAAAGGTGTGTGACGCGATTAGTAGAAAACCCTTTGTCTTACAATACAACTAAATAATAAATATTATAACAAAACTGGCACACACAATCATGAGCGTTTACTTACCCCATACATAATACAGAAAGTGAGCGCAAGTAAAACCCCTCTTGCTGTGATGGCCGACATGTCTGCTATGGTATTCGTTCAATAACTCCGCTATGGAAGCAATGGCATTTATATCTACAGAACAAAACAATACGTCCATTGATTAAAATATGACGGCCCAAACAAAAAGGTCGCTCGATATGGTAATGCGCCATGGCGGTATAAATAAAGGTGTTGTCTTGTAATTCCTCACTAAATGTTCGTTTATAGATATTGACGTCACAACCATGAGATTCCATTGCCATAAATAACAACCTGATCCAAAATACATGTACATATCCGTATTGTCTTTTGGCTTGGGGAATGTTAGTCAGGGTAAGTGAACCCTTTAGAATGAACTACCAAAATATCTATATCTAAATGCCAAAAATGTGTATATCAGATTCAAAAACTTAAAAGAAGTGAATCTTCATCTGTTTTAATGATACCCCAGATCCAATTCTGAGATGTGAAAGGCAAAGGACTGCTTGCTGTCTCACACTTACTGCCCAGATTCGAATCCTTACCGGGGCATAGGAGAGAGTTCGCAGTAAATTGGGGTTATTCTGAGGTTTTCCTTCACCTCCTACAACCTGCTAGTCTGGAATTCACCTAAATATGACAGAAACAGTGACTATGATTGAAATCCAGACCACACACCGAGGCTAGACTACATGTATTTAAGACAAAAACAACTCTCAAGAGAAACAAATGGTGCATTTTTAGTGTTATGAAACTTAAGTCTAGGATTTCTGAAGTGCTCATTTAGGCGACATATGGTCAGACCAAAGGTTTCTTCATATACATGCAGAAGTATATATCTGACAACTCCTATTCTGATAAAAGTGTACATGCATCAAAACAGGATGTTTTGATGTATGTACATGATGAGAAAAAACTAATATGCCACTTTAACGACTCAGTAAGGTTCCGGATGACAGTATGGGTGATCAATATTCTGTCTCGGTAGAGCTTTCGAATTGTAGGAATTGTAGAGAAATATTTACATTGGAATATGGTGGTTGCTAGGGGACGATTAGATAATCGATGTTTTATTCTTAATTTGTTTGCGTATCTGACAGTCCTAATCTGCACAGGAAAGGTTAGGTTATTATTAATTCATGATATATCGAATCTAGCAGCTATATAAACATAATTCACTTGCAATCTAAATGTAGCCCCAAAATATCTTTTTCTGGCTATAGTGTTATAACTCTCAGCAACAACATATTGATAGGAGTACATGTGCACCCGATACAAGGAGAAAATAAATATCCGTAGGAAGCCACGTATTCTTCGCACAAATTACTGGAAGTACTGTAGGGCAGCGAGAAGCAAAGCAAACGGTGAACATTGATCCATGCGCCAAAATAACGTGCCGGCGCACGGCTCGGGCCGGGAAGGGGAACATTTCAGACATTTGCTATTTTTTTATTGTTCATATACTTCTATCCTACGCAGCGCACGCCCTGGTTCAAATTGATTTAAATGCCAAATTTTGATTTAGTTGGTGCGCTGATTTAATTGCATTTATGGCAGTTATGACTATATTTGTTTCGCAATTCGATACTGGTTTACGGAGCAACTCTCAACCTGCCACGAATGTACGTTATTTCGACCATCGTTATTTCAACAGTAGTGGAAATGCCCTTGATTCATCGCCCTGCTCAGGCGTAGACTGACGTCTAGTATATTATTTTTAGTAGTAGTAGTAGTAGTAGTAGTAGTAGTAATAGTAGTAGTAGTAGTAGTAGTAGTAGTAGTAGTAGTAGTAGTAGTAGTAGTAGTAGTAGTAGTAGTAATAGTAGTAGTAGTAGTAGTAGTAGTAGTAGTAGTAGTAGTAGTAGTAGTATATTATATTATTATCATATAAATTAACGGCTCAGGCGTATACTATATTATTATTATCATTATTATTATTATCATTATTACTATTATCATTATTATTATTATAATTATCATTATTATTATTATTATTATTATTATTATTATTATTATTATTATTATTATTATTATATTATATTATTATCATATAAATTAACGGCTCAGGCGTAGACTGTATATCATTATTATCATTATTATTATCATTATTATTATTATTATTATTATTATAATTATTATTATTATTATTATTATCATATAAATTAACGGCTCAGGCGTAGACTGTATATTATTATTATCATTATTATTATTATTATTATTATTATTATTATCATTATTATTATTATTATTATTATTATTATTATTATTATTATTATTATTATTATTATTATTATTATTATTATATTATTATCATATAAATTAACGGCTCAGGCGTTGACTGTATATTATCATTATCATTATTATTATCATTATTATTATTATTATTATTATTATTATTATCATTATTATTATATTATTATTATTATCATATAAATTAACGGCTCAGGCGTAGACTGTATATTATTATTATCATTATTATTATCATCATCATTATTATTATTATTATTATTATTATTATTATTATTATTATTATTATTATTATATTATCATATAAATTAACGGTACAGGCATCGGACTATGACGTAGCCATGAGGAGAGACTTCTGGCCCAGAGGGTCAAGAGTACGCCCATAGAAACAGAGACCGAGAAATGAATCTAATGATAATGACGATGGGAGCAACACAGAGTAAACCTTCACGTCCAATACCCAAACAATGTATACATAGTGATAGTTTGTTCATTGTGTTCTACTAATATTACCAATGTTTCTATATCTGAGATTAGTACAGAATCAGAAGGCAGAGCATGCCTAAGCGAGATTCGTTTTGTGAGTGAGTATGGTAGCACGTGGCCATTGTCAATGGCAACTGTCACTCTGTAACCTGATACTGTATGACACGAAAATTTGTAGATCGAATATATGTAGAATGCTGCCACATTACTCTGTATATATTTAACCCAGAGTTCTGCAATGTTAAACCATGCTCTAAATATAGTGTTAACTGCAGTTATATGAGCCTTTCCTGTACAGAGTGGTATCAAATCTTTATGAACATCGACAACGGTGAGAAACCCCACAAGCAAGATGACCATATTTTTTTTTATAAACTGTAAGTTTACTGGACAGAGAAATGATTGCGGTCTACATGTTATACCTCCCGTAATCATAGATTATGTTTTACGCTAAAGAGCACACAACGTGAATATACCTAAATCGCTGTGTATACTACACCTTGATTATGATAAAAACCCGTAGAGGGGGAAAGCCCTACAGTAGAAATATGAACCAATATTGTGAAAGTATGTCTGTACCCCTTACCATAATGATGTATTACCAAGGTTGTATTATCTTATATCATTCAGTACGACCGAGATGATGTCAGAGACGCGATGCCGAGCTGGGAACGTTACTGCACCGGGTCTCGCCGAAACCCCTTAGGGATCAGAGACCGCCGTTACTATAACAATAAATGGAATATCAACTTCAGCAAATACGGATGCAGTATCGCCCCTACCCCAGGGCCAGGTATAGAGACACTCGATGGCGCGTCTAACGCATATTACTGTGAGATGGTTCTCATGATATTATATATGGACCTTTGGAAATATGAATTCAATTTTAGAGATATATATAGACTAGCAGTTAATAATGACTTAGGCAATAAAATTGCGCAAGAATACATTATAACAATATATGGACATGTTTATATTATAAGTGTGATATGCCCAGACAAAATGGAGATTGCTCTTAAACGCAGTATTAGTTGTATTAATACAACAACGCATAGCTCAAATGACCAGATTAGCATCGGTTACATTAATTGTGTTTTTACTAATGATTTAATCAATATCTGCCGTTCTCATCAATTCACCATGGAGACTAAAGCCTAAAACACACTTGAGCAGCGCGACGCAGCGCAGCGCAGCGCGACGCAGCGCAGCAAAATATAGTTTGGTCTTAATACCTTAGACCTAACACACTTGAGCAGCGCAGCGCGACGCAGCGCAGCGCAGCGCGACGCAGCGCAGCAAGGTATTTTCTGGAGGAATATTTTGCTGCGCAGCAAAAACGCTGCAGGGCTTCAGCCAATCAAAATACGGCAAGGCAATGGTTATAACGTAATAACCGGGAGATTGCTGCGCCCTTTCTCCACGTGGTCGTACAACGTGGTCATGGAGGAAGAGCTAATTGCCGCTGCTAAAGTTTATCCTTCCACGTATGAAGGCATGAAAACATATATCATACACTGAGGAAATCAAGGTTTTAACTAGCATTACGTGAATAAAGCAATAAGTTATTTGCGGGGGGGGGGGGGGGAGCTTAATAATGATGTGCTCTGAAACTATTATGTGGAGTCATATTTACACAAGGTACAAGCCCTGCGGGAGGTTTGCTGGCAGTTACATTGCATTCAGAGTTACATTGAATGGAAAATATGAAATATAAATGTCACTGGTTCTTTACTGGCAGGACAACTCTAGAAAAACGATGCAAAACTAATCATCTTTAATCAATCAATAATGATATCTGAACCATTTCCCTTCCCCAGAGGATACTTTGTTCTGCTCTGGGATTGGACATGTTATAGCTCTCGCAATAGTTACCAAAGGGCCCTACCATCCAGGTACATGGAATACCTGTCTAATTAAGGCATACTTTTGGGCTAATTTTAAATGGTGGAAATGAAAAAATAAAGACGAAACAGCAACTATTGATTTATGAATTTAAACTTAACTAGAAAGTATTGCT
>OZ012690.1:38304833-38326451 GCA_963942565.1 Maea johnstoni
TATTATTATGGTTCTAGGACAATATCCCCCCGGACAATATCCCCAAGGATGATATCTCTAGTAAAACATGTGTTAGTGAAAAAAATAAATAATTCTAGTGTTTTAAATTATCCTAAAACATGTGTTAGTAATTTATTTTTTAATTCCAGTGTTTTGAATTATTCTTAAACAATACTTTTTGAATTTTTTAATTTCAAAAAAACAAACTTTGCTGGAATTTTGTAAAATTCTTTTTACCAACACATCTTATTAGGTTAATTTAAAACACTGGAATTAAAAATTAAAAATACCAGCACATGATTTAGGATAATTTAAAACACTGAAATTAAAATAAAAAAAATAAAAATTACTAACACATGTTTTGGGATAATTTAAAACACTGGAATTAAAAAAACTTTTTTTTACTAACACATGTTTTACTAGAGATATCATCGGGGGTAATATTGTCCGTTTTTTTGTCCTGGGGGGATATTGTCCTGATACCATATATATATATATATATATATATATATATATATATATATATATATATATATATATATATATATATATATATATATATATATATATATATATATATATATATATATATATATATATATAATATATATATATATATATATATATATATATATATATATATATATATATATATATATATATATATATATATATATATAATATATATATATATATATATATATATATATATATATATATATATATATATATATATATATATATATATATATATATTATATATATATATATATATATATATATATATATGTATATACACACACACACACATATATATATATATATATATATATATATATATATATATATATATATATATATATATATATATTTATGTATATCTTTATATATATACATATATCTTTAATATATATACACACACATAAACTCAAACGTATCTATTTTGTTGCAGTAATGTTACAATAAGAGGCCCTCCAAAAAAAAGTATCTTCATCATACAAATCCCAGAATGACCTCAAACATATGTAAAAGAATACTGAAATCCAGTCAATGATGGGAATGCATACAAAAGGATCCCAGATTTTTCAAAGGATGTCACTAGATATTTTTGAGATATCTTGCAGAAAAGTTAGTCTTGAGCAGTATAGAGATATTTATACATAACAGCCGAAAGTAAAGTTTGAAATAGATCAAGGTTTAGCAAAATCTAAGTGCAATGGACCATGAATAGAAGTGGAGAGCAGTTTGATTTAAGAAAATTCGGAAATGCATTTTGCTGTTCAATAACTCAAAGGTTACCAAAACCTAATCAAGTCACGTTTTTGCCATAAAAATGGATCACTGAAAATTTGAAAGGTTACATGAAGCTGTTCATGAGGTATCTTGCTGACAAGCTAGTCAGGCGTCAGCATAAGAATTTTGATCTAAAATGTCCAATAAGTACCAAAAAGTACCTAAAAAAATCAAACCTGATCAATTCTTGTAATTGCTATTATACAAATATGATATCCCTGTTGGGTGTACACCAGTAATAACTTCCACGAGAGAGGATTGTCGCTTGAGGGCGGCAATCCTCTTGAGGGGAAGATACACCCAACCCGGGGGGGGGGGGGGGGGCACTCGGGTATTTAGGGGGGGCGCATACGTTCGTTATCAAAATAAAAAAATACCCCTAAAGCACTTATTTCTGGCCAAAAAAGCACCCTTATTTTGATAAAAACGCTGACTTTTCCCACTAAATAAACACCCCTTCTTTTATCAAAACACTGACATTGGATGAACGGGAACACGTATTTTAACTAAAGTTAGATTTTATAATCCTCTTCGTGTTTAGCGGCAGCAAGTGGCGGCAACAAACTCGGACGCCCAGTCACTTCGTGAGTCAATCGAAAGGTCAAGCGATTCTGTTCAATTTTTTCGGCCACATTGACGTAATTTTAAGGAAAACGATTTTAAACACTATTGTGCCTTTTTGGCGGTAAAATTTCGCTGCAGCTTGCTGCGGCAGCAAAACGCTGCTACAGTGTGAATTGCTCACACTTTTGCTGCGCTGCGTCGCGCTGCGCTGCGCTGCGTCGCGCTGCTCAAGTGTGTTTTAGGCTTAATGGTGTCAGACGGACGGCCGTCAGCGAGAACAATGCTGAGTTGACTGTCTACCTCTTCCTAAATTTACCCGTCCCAGTTTTTTAAGGACAGCTATCTGGGGCATGATGCCATCTCTAACTGCCTGTCTAAGTTTTGGTGTGTACAGGCACGGATCAGCTCTCAGATTTGACCGGTGCCAAACATCCACTTTTTGAACTGAGCGGTGACATGGCACCGAAAACACCAGTGTGGATCCGCCGGTGTGGAGTGGTCGGGTAAAATAAAGTGTTATTTACTTGCGCGAGGGAGGGCAAACATTTTCATTTACCATTCCTGTGGAGTGTTTGCGTAGAAATAAAGCTTTATTAACTCTCCCTCGGGAAAGTTTCATTTACCGTTCCCAAACGACGGTCGTGTAAAAAAGTGTGTTTTTTCTCTTTTACATCTGGTCCATCGTAGTTTGCTGTTTAAAAGTGTTTTAGTTATGACAAAACTTCTTCTGTTAAGACAAAAAATAAGAAAAAAATGAAAAGTGAAGTCAACATAAAATCAATTTGGAGAAAAGACAAAAAACATTTTTTAAGAACATATTCCCCCGCATCTTCCACTACATGCAACGATTCTCCTTGACAGAACGGGTTGTTATCTAGTGAGCTCCTCTATTTTCCCCATACTGCAGAAGAGCCCGGATAAAAACATCAACAAGCTGGAATGTCACGACGGGTTATATGGCAAGTTAGAGGGGCGCAATATTGTACAATTGAGTGCACCACAGAGATCAGTGTTTTGGATGCTAGCATCATATAGGTGGAGTCTTAGAGAGATGATTGGGACAAATCGTCAAAATGGCGCTTCAGTTGATTTGGAGGTGATAGTTGCATCACAGGTGGAGAGGACAATCACAGAGTGAGAGAAGTGGTTTGCTTAATTTGGAGATGATTACATCAAAAGGTTGATTCAGCTTTTGTGATTAAAGGGGACGATTGCATCACTCAGATTATTGAGTATGTGTGTGTGTATGACTGTATGTTCTTTTGTTTGATTTTACCTTTTGAAGTTGCTATACATTTTCACATTGAAATTTTAACATGTTTATACCCTAACAAGGTATGTAAAACTAGAAGGGACCCTACAGCTAACAAACACTTGTTCAAATGGAATCACAGTCAATGTGATGGAATAAGTGACAGGGAAAAAATGTGATGTATGTGAGAAGGGCTTTCCTAACCACTAAACGGGGGGTAGGGGAGTAGGGCGCCACCCCTAGGTCAGGGGACACAACAGTTAGTTAGAGACCTGGGAAAGGGGACCACTCGGTAGCTCCCCTGTAGTGGGGTGAGCCCGCGAGCCAAAGCGGTTGCCGATCATTACCTACCTACCTTGTTGACAGAGCACACGCATACAGAATTTTGAGTTTGACGTAAGAGTGGTAGTTTTGTTAAAGACTGCAGTAGTGTATGGATTCCCAAATCCAGAGACTCAGAGTTGTACTTGTCTCTGCCAAAAATAGCTAAAATAGTTAAGGTAGGAAGGTGATAGTTCAATAATAGTAAACCTTGATATATGCAACGATATCTTATTGTGGATGTTCTATGTAATGTTGCACACGTAAGGTTCAATGCTAGGCTTCTTGGTCCTGACAGTGTCATTAACTACCATATTATATGCCTTCTTCCATCAAATATTCTGGATATTTCGTTATAGAAACAATACATACTATTTAGGTTAATAATATACTTGTTGCATTTGCGCTAATCAAAATTTCAAATTAAATCTGTAATTAATTTGTGGTTTTACCAAACCAATATGGCGGACATTTACAACCTGTCCCACTCGATTGCCGGCTGGGGCAGAAAAGAGTGTTATAGTCCAATTAAACGGCGCTGGCTTTTATTTATGACGGCATTACATAGAACTAGCCATCGGTGATTGAAAAGAGGAAAAATATGTTTCCCAGCTGTTGTATGGGCCCAGATTATAGCAATAATGCTTCCGAACAGTGCTAACATGATTTATAAGATATGAAACTAAACCCTTAAGTGCAATAGAAAAACATAAACTGGAAAATAGGTAGGGTTTATGTCTGAACTAAGACTAAACCCTAACATCCATATGATGTCAGAAATGGGAAAATAGGAAGGGGTTTATGTCCGAACTAGGAAGGTGATCGTTCAGATGTGAGATGATCTAGTAGAGCCTAGAGGGAGTATATATATATATATATATATATATATATATATATATATATATATATATATATATATATATATATTTATATATTTATATATATATAAATATGTATGTATATATATTCATACACACATCTATGTATCTATATATCTGTAGAAAAATATTCCGATCAAATATTCATTTGATAACTATGGAGAACAATCTTGTGCTTCTGATGGATCACAATTATGCACACCGACTGTCAGATACAAGTATGGACAAGAATCTGTTGTTGAACGCCAATCATGTCACTACCGGCCCTCAGCAAGTAACTGAAGGACTAGTGACTAAATGCAGAAAAAAAGAGCTATCAAGGAATCATAATTCTGTGGAGGGACATGTAAAAAAGAAAAAGGTTAAAAGGAAATGTAGAAACAAGAGCAAGGAAAAGACTCCTACTTTTCGGCCCGATGGTGAAGTGGATTGGAGGCCATTGGATGATGTGATACTGGCCTATATGTCTGAGCAAGGAGTACCTGGATCCAGTCTAGTCATCAGCTACAAGGGAAATGTCATACACAGGAAAGGTAGGGTTCCTTGTACCAGTATAAATGTATGTGTGGGGGTTTGGGAATATATCATACATCAAGTTACTATTTGTATTGCAAAGTGGCACTTTCATGCATTGAAAATGGTAACTTTAAGTTGATGTAACTTTCTTATCTAATCGTGAATCTACCGTTTGAAATAACCAGGGATGAAGGGACCTTTTTGGAAGAATGTTTTTAGATCGGGCACAACTGTTTATTTGGCATACATGTGTATTAAACACATGGACTTGGGATTTCTCACTAGTCTTCATAAAAAGTAAATATGTCCTGTCAGTTAAAGCTGACCCAGGGCAATTCCAGAGTTCCTACAATCTTTAAATAGTTATTTTGCTATAAACTGCCACTGCATGTGTAAAGTTTGGTTGCTTCTATCTATATAATGTTCATGCTTTTATATCTTATTTGCTTGACCATTACATACTATATGCCGTTTTTAACCCTTGTGTTGCTGGTGGCTGATTCGGACATTTTGAAACAAAATAATTTGAAAAAAAGCTTAAGAATGACTAAAACCCTGGCACATGGGTACTCATCTGAGAGTACTCAGTGAGAGGTATCTGATGATTTATTTTATTGTTTTTAATTATATTTTGTACATAACATTTGATTTCCACATGGCCACCTGATTCTAACCACTTTCTGGCTGAAAAGCTACCTCACTGTTTCTGTATACACAGCTTTCTATTTTTAATCATAGTTTGTACATTATATATGATTTTTATTGCATTAGTGCATGATTAAACTACCCTCCGTATAAAACACCATGTCATTAATTCTGTTCATTTGATACTTTTGTGTTTAATTATAGTTAGTACATTACATGATTTCCAGCATATGCCCAACAGTCAATAGACAAACAAAATAAACACCATGACAATATTGATCCAAGGGAGCTCAAATCAATACAACTTTTTCAGTGGATCAGCTGTGCATAATCTATACACAGTGTATGCAAACATCCTTTTTATTGTTAATCACCATAATTGGTACCATTCTATCTACGTCAAAATGTTTACTGAGCATAGAAATCCATGACTTTGTTGAATTTCTACTTAAACTGAGCTTAGAGTGCAATTCAAGACACAATTGTGTCTTGTGATTGCATGTTGCCATTGCAACTGGTAATGGTTAAACATGTATTGCTATTTACAACATTCCATCAATACCAAATGTGTTCTGACATTAATAATCCCTCATTAAATGGTATTTGACTGTTTAAGCTAAACATGGAGCGCAAACGACAGCCATTATGGATATTTGCTGTTGCCATGGCAGCGTTTTTATTTTCAAATATAGGTGAGAACACGCCATTCATATCATAAGCTCTATGATACTAAAAAAATGTGATAAGGTGATTCTTAGATACTTAAGGTAACCTTTAGAAGCCAATGGCGGCCTTTTGAGATTTTTGCCTGTTGCCATAGCAACCAATGATATTTGGGAAGATCTCCTATGCAAAAGTTTATTAGGTGGACCTAAGGGACATACTTGCCAAACTTGGCACTTTTATCCACTCTATAACAATAAAAATTAATGGTAAGCCACCAGAAATGTACCTAAAAAAATTAGGATAGAAGTTTGAATAGACCATTGTGTTATTAGCGTCCAAGCATAAGGTTTTAGATATGGCAAATTAGAAGAAACATCAGCTGTTTGCTTGACCATTCCTTCCTTATTTTGATTTATTTTGATTCTTCAGGATATGGTGAAGCTGGGGGTGGGTGCGGTGTGACCCCAGGGTCAATGTTTCGTATAGCTAGCATCAGCAAACCCATCACTGCTATTGGAATACTCACACTCTATCAGGAAGGGCACTTACAACTTGAGCAGCTCGTATTTGGACCAAAAGGTAAGGTATACAATGAATATTTTTACTATATGGTATTGTATTTAAAATATGGATTAATTTACAACTAGAGCAGCTCGTATTTGGACCAAAAGGTATAAGGTATATAATGAATATTTTCACTATATGGTATTATATTGATATGGATTAATTGTCCATTAAAACTGGTTGACTAAGCAATAAAAGGATAATAATGTATATATGTGCTCATCATATGCTATATAATGGTAAAATGAATTATCCACCTGTTATTTATAAATTGCAGTTGATTGATCAAGGAATAAAGCCAGGCAAATTGATGACAACAATCATTGTTTTTGCATGCCTAATATTTTCGTATGGATTTATTGATTTTAGTCATTCCAAGAAATCACGCTTTATGGAAACCTCCAATACTTTCTGAACCTGTGTCTTTCAGTGTACATATATATATATATATATATATATATATATATATATATATATATATATATATATATATATATATATATATATATATATATATATATATATATATATATATATATATATATATAAATATATATATATATATATATAGATATATAGATAGATAGATAGATAGATAGATAGATAGATAGATAGATAGATAGATAGATATTTACATATATATATATATATATATATATATATATATATATATATATATATATATATATATATATATATATATATATATATATATATATATATATATATATATATATATATATATACACACATATAATCAAGGATGTTGGGTTCCCATGCTTTACACTCTTGTTATCACTAGTTAGGAATTGATTAATTTGTCAGGCATCCTCAAGGAGTACAGCCCTACAGTGAGCGGAGACCGCCGTTTATTGAGGGTCACAGTGCGCCACCTACTGGAGCATTCTGGAGGCTGGGACATGGAGGTGGCCGGAGACCCCATGTTCTACACACATGTTGGAGCAGCAATGGGAGAGCAGGAACCGGTCACCAAGCACACCCTTATATGCTACATGATGACAAAGAAACTACAGTTTTCTCCAGGTAAAGTAATGACATACAGAAGTTCCATTTTGTTAGGGCTGTTCCACTTACAAAAGTGGTTAGGGGGGAAACTATTTAGAATTCAGGTCATGGATATTCGGAATTAAGGGCCACTGATCAGCCTTAATTCATTAAATTTACCTCAAAATTCCCTCAGGTCCCCCCTCCACAATTATAAATGGTCCAGCCCTAATTTTTTTAGATGCACCATAAATTCCCAGTAATTTTTACCGTACCCCAATTTGGACAACCATAATTATTTTGTGAAATAGATACTGGGAAATTTGGGGCACTCAGCTTGCTTGCAAATGTTTATGAATTTATTGTTCTTTAAAAATCAACCTTGTTACTATTAGAATAACCTTCTATGTATGTACAATAGATATACTAAAAAAAGAAGATGTGAAGTATAGATATCTATTAGCCCCTTAAGGTTTATTTTTTTCTCACATTTTTCTGCTGAATTGCAATGAAGTAGTTATGATAGTTTACTTCAACTAAACATTGTGATAAAATTAAGGGCATTGGACCTAATCCACACAGGCACCAAATATGGCAATTATGTGGCAGCTTAACTATGCAGAGGTATATACTTTCCCATAAATTTGGTCCATCCCTGCTGCCTAACCAGAGATCACAACATGGAACGAACGGGGTCAGGCTCGGTTGAAAACAACTCACTCGGTTACGTAGCGGATTATCTTTAAAAGTATGCAAATGACCTTTTCCTATCCATGTACGGATTAATTATGCATAGTGCCTTATAATTCAATAATATCAAACCTTACTATATGCAACAATATTTTATCGCGGATGTTGCACTTGTAGCCCCAGTAGGCAATATCAGAAATCAATAGAAAGGGTGCTAGGTACTGAACTAAGTGTCTTTACAGGCAAAGAGTACAAATAAACAGATTTATTTGAGAGAGAGAGAGAGAGAAACAATGTCCAACTCCCCATTTTGTCTTTCCACTCATGCGCAGAAGAGGTGGCCCTGTCACTTGTTTTTGGTGGCATTCCGAATCATCTCCATGACACAACTGTCTACCTATCATTTTACAAAGTTCCATCATATTTTATTTACTCCTTGATGATGTGATGATGTAGATCCAGACTATATGTTATAAGTATCAATGGGTTAATGAAGGCATCAACAGTATATATCAGTTTGGTGAAAATGTATTACATATTCCAAACACAGTGTTTACGCTATAATACGAGCATGCAAAATCATTAAAGTTAGTGGGAAACGAGATTTTATTTTATTGATGGCTGCATCCCCGCTCACGTCACACATGCATGCAATTCTACAATAGGTGCTATTTATCAAACAGAATATTCAACAATGTGTGACATCAAAACGTTGCCTCATTACCCTTGTACAAAAGGTAATGAGGCAATGTTTTGATGTCAAACATTGTTGAATATTCTGATTGATAAATAGGCGTATGGCCAAATGTCAGCATTACACTTTTGATGGCGTTTTTTGTTACAAGTCGTCATTCATGCTTATTCATCTCTACATAGGGTGGGTTTTAGAGTACGGGTGGATAACCCATCTGATTTTGCTGCATGAAGGAATTTTGAGGCATTTTATGCAGAAAAAACACTAAAAAGCATGATTTTTGGGATTTCCTTCTAGAAAGTTCATTTTCCGTGATAGAAACTCAAACCTTGCTACAAATGTGTTCAAGAGGATGCTTTTGATCTTAGAACATGTTGCATTAGGGTGACTTCAAAGTACCCCCTGCTATGAGTGATTTTGGGGCAAAAATCATCAAATGAGTGATTTTTGTAATTTTCCACAATTTGAATGTTATACTGTAGACGATTCCAACCTCGATTTTTTGTAATAGGGTAGGTTTTGGGGCATTTTACCGAAAAATGGCTCAAAACAGGGGAACAACTTGCCACAGATAAGCTCCCGAGGATTCCCAAGGTTTGACATCGTGTTATATTATTGTGAGATGTGTCTGTGTCCTGCTAGGAGTATTTTTGGGGTAAAAACATAAACTTGAGTGATTTTTGTAATTTCCCGCAGTTTGATTGCAATACTGTGGACAATTCCAATCTCTCATCTACATACTTTTATTTAGCTAAATTACTCAAGAGGGTAAGGATATGGGGACACAGTCATATTTTTTTATGAAATGCTAGGTTTTGCTGCATTTTACAGAAAAAATGGCAAAAACGTCCTCTCACATCATCACTTCCAACTGAGTGATGCATCCTCATCAAGGGTCCACCAGGGACAGTGCCAATCTAGGCTGAATGGCAATCTTGATGGGTGACCAAATATCATCTAATAATATGCGTTATGCCAAATATGAATGGTTAAATGGGGTTGGATGATTGTGTTTCTTTTTTCTCATAATCAAGCCTTTGCAACACAACGAACATAGGGACCCCTGTTTCTTATTAGCTTTTGATGAGCATTACATACAGAAACTTAGTAGTCTCAGAACTTTTCTATAACATTAATTGTAACAAATAAATGAAAAATATCTTGTTTTCATGAACTATGAAATAATTCAAAATTCGTTCAAGGGTGCTTATGGGGTATCTTTGTGAACATAGGGTTTCTTCAAGATTTTTACATCAGTAGAAGCCGACGCACTTTTCCTCATAATCATAGGCACCTACAGGTTTGCACACAATTAGGAAATGCCCTTTCTTATTGTAGAATTTCATTCAAAACGTAATCGCTTCAAATTAACATGCATGTTGAATATCAAATTTCACTGATTTGCTTTAAATTTGACAAATTTATGGAAAAGGGTTTCACATTTTTTTCTAATTTTAACTTCGTTGAAAAGGTATGGAATTGGAAAGGTGAATATTGAATTTTTCTCATTTTCAACAGCAATTCCAAATTAGATTTGAACGGAGTAAAACTTAACCTTCCCTCCACATCTGTGAAATGTGAAGGTCTCTGATTCATAGTTTGCCGTTGTGGCACTAATCATTTTTTAAGTTTTTAACCTCCAAAATTCTGCATCATGC
This sequence comes from Maea johnstoni, assembly GCA_963942565.1. Classification (NCBI taxonomy): domain Eukaryota; kingdom Metazoa; phylum Annelida; class Polychaeta; order Spionida; family Magelonidae; genus Maea; species Maea johnstoni. The sequence continues at coordinate 38,315,580 of OZ012690.1, forward strand.
TAAAAGGGTACTTTTGCTTAATGTATTCAACATCAGAAGACCCTTCAGACATTCTTTGTATAGGTTAAAGTGTCAAATAAAAGCGGGATATAGGAACAACTAAAGAAAGAAATTTAAGTTAAAGAAATTAACCCCATATGCTATCTTAATACCCTCATGACCAGTTTTGAATTAATTCACCTAATAGAAATAAACAGTTAACAAAGTCGTACATTTTAAGTATCTAAAGATGAAGATTAGCATGCCAGTGGCTAGTTTAAATAATGTGTAAACCTTAATTTACCAAAACACCCTAAAGATGGCGTTGTTTAACTCAAAAGATGGCGTAGGGACTATTCTTTTAATTTTTAGAATATGTATAAAATATTTATTATTGAAGGAACCATCTTGAAAAGTGAAGTAAATAGTCCTGTCTGAAGGAAATGTGTGCCATTGTCCTTTATGATTCCTTGAAGAATTAATTAGTTTCCATTTTTAAACATACATGTTATCGTTTTGCTTTACAGCATGTAAATACTGAAACTTACAAAAGAATCCTATGCACTGTTAAATGATTGAATAACGTAAAATACCAATGAGAGAAGTAAGAATAAATTCATGAAACCTTGGGCATTTAGATGAAGAAAATATATGGTGATCTTTCAATAATCTGATGGTGCATCGGTCAAATTCGGAAGCTGGATCCGCCCCTGAGCTGGTTCTCCATTTTCCTACACATCTTTAGCCTAAATATGGCAAAAAATGGATGATAAGTTCCTTACTACAAACCTTTATGCTGCTACAGGCTTGAATGGCTTTATAGGGCTGTTTGATTTAATTCAGAATTCGGGGGGAGGTTGGGGGTGTAATAACAATTCATAATTCTTGGGGAAGGGGGTATTCAGAATTCTGGGGAGGGGGATAATAAAAAAAGAAAAAATTGAGTTCAGAATCTGGAGGTGGTGGTCGCAGGTATTCAGAATTGTTGGGATGGGAGGTCAAAATTTCCTCGGGCCTCCTCCCCACCTCCACTTTTTTAAAAACTAGAACAGCCCTTTGGGACAGTAAACATGTTTTCTTCTCTCCCTAGGCACAAAGCATAGCTATTCTAACTTTGGCTACCTGGTCCTCGGCCGCGTGGTTGAGAGGATTAGCCGACAGAGCTATGAGAGCTTCATCCAGGAGATCTTACATCCGCTCGGAGTGTCCAGCCTGAGACTGGGGGCCACAAAGAGATCACAGGCGCACCCAGATGAGGTAATATCTTCTTGACTGTTCGTTGAGTGCCCTAGGCTAGTTGTATGATAAACAGAACGAAGAGGGGAAACTCGCAGCCTCTTTGAGTTCTTTAAGATTGTTTAGAATTAAACAGCCTGCTCAACAGAACACAGGATAAAAATCAACACAAAAATGTATCTTCACTGAATCCAATATGGCTTCTGCTAAGCCCCTTTTATTTTACCTCTAAGTTGGGAGACCTATAGTCAATGACATGACCAATGCAAAACAATATATAGATATATATGTATACACTGCATACAGCATGGGTCAAGTAATATTAGTTAACATACCATTATATAGGTGGAAGCACTGGTCACATTACATAACAATACTAAAACTTAAATTCACCTAATAAACTCCAATAAAGATAATTGTTGCCTAGATATACAAAATGTTTGATTATGATGTTACCAAAATATTTGAAGGAAGGAAATTATTTCCCAACTTTATTTTCACTTTTAAGATTTGACCTAAATTGTCTGGCTGTTTTGACTGCTGTGAGCATTAATGGGTTAAGAAAATATCTAAGGAAAGAGTATGAATTCACAAAACGTTAGGATAGTTATGGTTATGTATTCAGATGAACATTTTCCTTTGGCAATTTTCCATAATATGCTTTTAGAAGAAAGAAAAAATAGCCAGGCTGCTTTGAGACATTTTGGACATGAATTGCAATCAATTAATAATTAAGTCCTTAATATAAATTTCCTTGCTGACACCACTGCTCTGACACCACTGTTTTGTTCTCACAATGCCCCATGAATCTTAATTATGATAAACTATTTGAAGGAGAGTTGTAGGCTGAATTCTTGCCAACACATCTCCTTAAAATATTTTAAAAGATGTTTTTGTTTGGGAGATATATCACCAAAATAGTCTGGCCTGGCCTTTTTGGAAGCTACAAGCATAAGTGGGTTCAATCAATGGGAGTTCATTATCATTATTTGCTTAACCCTTCCAATGCTAAGGCTTCTTTTGTCCAAAGCACATGAACATCTTAACCCTGTCATTTTGGTATTCATTGGATAGCTCTCATTGAGTACTCTCAGATGAGCACCCATGTGCCAGGGTTTCAGTCATTTTTCAGGTTTTTGCATCATTTTGTATTGGCCAAATTAGCCACCCGCTGCATAAGGGTTAATCCCTATTCTCCCCTTATTCTTCAGGTTGAGTATTTTGCCCCAATTGGTGGTGACCAAGTGGTTGAGTCCATCTATCCAGGTGAGGGGAGGGTCAGAGCCACCTATGGGGGATTCTGCATGGAGAACATGGATGCCAATGGAGGGTGGACCGCGACCGCCGATGATCTCACATGCATCTTCGACCATCTCAACGGTTACGCTGAGCCACGCATACTGAAACCTGAGACCCTGGAGCTGATGCTCCAGCGGCCATCGTTCAACAAGGGTGCTGATTGGTACGGACTTGGTCTTGACGTGGAAGGCGACCGGAAGTCCTGGTTCCACAGTGGAGCACTAGATGGCACCTCTGGTATTCTCACTCATCACGCAAGCGGTCTAACATGGGCCTTCCTCTGCAACTACTCTGTTGAGGATACTGATTTCAACAACATGATAACATATGCAATCAACAAAGTTATGCCGTTTGATGGTTATTTCGCTAACTTAGTAGAAGGAGCAGTTGTTGCAGGAAAAGATGAGTCGCTATTGGTCTTATGTGCGGTCTCGGCCTCTAGTGTAAAAGAGAATATTAATAAACTAGCGTTGCGGGGATATCGTCCAACTTGGATCAGTGGCTACCAAGTGACAAAACAGACCTTCTTTAATGTCATATGGATAAAGGATGATACACAATGGCACTGTGAGGTGCTTGTTGATAAATGGGTGCTTTCTCAGAAAGAAGATGAGCTCAGACAGTTATCTTATGATCTTGTATTTATCGATTCTTGCCTCCACAATGATGAGCTGTGCTTCTCGAGTATCTTTCTGAAACAACCCCCATCGGTAAATGTTCGGAAACTCCATGTTGCTGCGCCATTGAAGGAACACTATCAACGTCTTGAGAAACACATCAGTGAGGGAGTCATCCCTGTGGTTAGTTCAGTCATCCACCACAAGGGGGAGGCACTGGTGACCTCATTGTATGATCACGGGCACCCGGAGAGCATTTGGGCAAACTGCGACCTCACAGTCTGTGAATATCAAACTGAGTTTCACAAACATGCCCGCCATGGGCATCTTTTATCTTACATAAAAGCTTATGAGGTGAATGACGAGGTCAAATTTAGTGCAATTTGGACAAACCCTGGGCCATACAAATACATTTCAACATATGATAATTCTAAATATAGACTGTATAATGAATTGGTCCTCCATGCACATCAGAACTTTGAGGTGAGATGCATTAGTGGTTACGATGTGGAAGGGATACATAACTTTGTTGCAGTATGGAATAAATATATACCAAAATAAATATGTATTATATGAACTTAAAGTGGTTGAGATTTCATCCCTATAAGCAGCTAAGGTTATATTGTTACAAAATATGAACCCAGAACCCAGAGGATTTTCTCTGTTCATATGTAAAAACATTCAACATTCTGTCTCAAGAAACTAGTTTCTATTTTTACATACAAAGAACCTATTTGTTCATATTGAATCAAAAAATCTATGAAAAAGTATATTGATAATTGAATTGAAAAGAGAATTCATACCAATCACAGCCCTACCTAAGATGAAATAAAGTTGTATGTCATTTCCTCTCACTCATACATATTCCAGCTTGCCTACAGGGGGGGGGGGGCACTTGGGTTAAAAAAAGAAATTAAAATATACCCCCAAAGCACTGATTTCTGGCCAAAAAAGCACCCTTATCTTGATAAAACGCTGATTTTTTCCACTAAATAAACACCCCTTCTTTTATCAAAACACTGACATTGGATGAACAGGAAGACGTATTTTAACTTCAGATTTTATAATCCTCTGTGTGTTTAGCGGCAGCAAGTGGCGGCAGCAAACTCGTAAGCCCAGTCACTTTGGGAGTCACTCGGCGTCAGAGCTGCATATATTTCGTGGATTGTAAGGGGATTTTGACCCCCATACTTCGTACCTGGTAACAAAAAAGTACTCTTCTTTTACAAAATTGTGGACATGCGGAGGTCTTAAAAAAAGACCCCTTCTTCTGCGAAATACTTAACACAGGTGCGGACCCCCTCTGTACCTTCGCACTCATACTTTGCAAATTTATGTTGAGCAGTGTCGTTATAGATGTCGCCACCTGGTCTTAAAAATCTATATTATATCTATATTTCATACCAGCATACATTTCCATGCTATATCATTACAGGAAATGTGCACATAGAGCACCGTCGCGGCCACCCCACTTGTGGAGTGGCGCCGGCGATGCCACACTGTGCTACCGCTGTGCATCCTGCCGTTCGCTCTCCCCAGAGAATGCTATCTATCTGGCAGGTACTGGCCGTGCAGGTCCTTATCTTTATGGGTCAAATGCATTCAGCTGTGGCAGTGTAGGAGGGGTGTTAACACAAGAAGAGACAGTCTTACAGATTTCCACTTGCAGTAGGAAATTGAATATAAAAGCGGTTTTATTGGAAATAACTACAAAAAAGTGGTATATTTAGGTAAGGAATTTTATGATACACCGGCTTGCATCTTAGTATAGGAGTTTAAGCGTGCTCTTGAGGGTTGAAAGTTGCAACTAGTCACTTTAAAAAGTTCTATGTGACCATTTCCTGTCATGATTCAGATAACAGATGCCATTCCGTCTAGAAAACAGTAGACGTCACTGTGGTGGAGAAGTACCCCCTCGTGTGGCAAAAGAATAAACTAAATAACCAAATCATACATATAGAGTAGGTTCCCACCAGTAAATGCGCTGCGAGCATCAGGAAATAGCTCAAGAATTCACCTTAAATGTATACCAAATGAAAGAAAAAACGAATCATGAAATATTAGTGCCTGCCTGAGAAGAGCAATGATTATAACACACATCCGTTTCGTGCTGAACCTTCAAAGTTTTTTTTTCTAGAATATAATGTTATTATCTATTTCAAAATATTATTTTAGTTTTCACAGGATTTTGAGTTATCTCCTATGTTAGTCTTTTTCTAGAATATCGTGTTGTTATTATCTATTTCAAAATAATTATACTGTATTGTTTTCTCAGGATTTTAAATTATCTGTGATTGATTCGTGAACATCCGTACTAGGCATCGCATGATCCTGAGACAGTACAGTATGCGTATTAGTGCCTGCGTATATCTCGTCAAAGAACTACCGTCCTAAACTTCCCTGCCCAACTCGTCTTTTAGCAACCGGGGACAGGGCATAACCTTTGGAGCACCCTATCTATGCAATTTTAAAATATAAGCGCAAATGTCGGTGGTTTAAGATACTAGAGAGTAAAAACGTGATCAAAAGTTTCAGGTGCGTATGTTCACACACACACACACACACACACCGGATCGAAATCTTAACAAAACAAAGATATATTCATGTTCCCCGCCTAAATCAGGATGAAATAATAAAAAAAAATCCCCACTTTTCAGCCCCCAAACCCATACTAAATACCGGAACTATATTTCGTATGCCTTGTCCCTCGGCTGTGTAATCTTACCCATGGATGAATGAATCTAATAGCTCTCTGATATAATCGAGACAAGGTGTAACATATTTCCGGTGTTTAGGACGAGTCTGGGCGTGAAAGGTGGGAAAATGTTTATTTTTTTCTCTTCCAGATTTAGGTGGGGAACATGAATTTACTTTGGTTTTAGCTTTCATATTTCAATCCGGTGACCGGTGACCTGTGAATGGAACTCTTTGCCCACAAACCGATGTCTCGAATGGTAGACTCTTTATCCGCGCAGTCCTCAGCAAGGAGGTGAAGGAAACTTATGAGCTTGGAATACCCTAACTAGGGTTAGGATTAGGGTTAGGAAACAGGTCCAGGGTGAGGGTTAGTGTTAGGGTATGGTAACCCTAAACCTAACCCTGGACCTGATTCCTAACCCTAACCCTAATCCTAGGTTTAGGGTTAGGAATCAGGGTTAGGGCTAATCTAGTTAGGGTTGGGTAACCCTAACCCTGGACCTGATTCCTAACCCTAACCCTAATCCTAGGTTTAGGGTTAGGAATCAGGGTTAGGGTTAGGGCTAATCTAGTTAGAGTTTGGTAACCCTAACCCTAACCCTGGACCTGATTCCTAACCCTAACTCTAACCCTAACCCTAGTTAGGGTATTCCAAGCTCACAAGTTTCCTTGACCTCCTTGCTGAGGACTGCGCGGATAAAGAATCTATACAGAAATTTAGTTCACTTAATGTTCGCTAGATGTCAGCGCTGTATTGACCAAATACTGGAGGGTGATGATGGACAGTGAGTTTGGACCGACTCTAAAATGGTCAAAGTTTGTATAATTTTGGTGCTTTACCGTGTTATCGGTAAATCTGTATTTCAATTATCTATCTTGACACTATTTTTTCATTGTAATATGATGTTAACTCATTTTATATAGGAAGTAAAGATCGCATTCCTGCGTTTACATACACAGTTCCCATCAACCGACATGAGTCGAGTTCGAATCCCGACGGGGCATGTGGAAATGTTACAGGTGACTTGTATTAAGGCGGTGGTTTTCGACGGTCACTCCGGTTTCCTCCACCACTTACAATAACTAGCTATTCACGACTACGCCGCGATATGGCGGGAAGTTATACGGTCAAACACAGTGTTTTTAATCCTCAGTAAGTGGGATAAATTTGAAGTCATTTGAGACAGTGAATAAGCACATACTATGAGCACCTGATGACACTATTTGATGTAATATTGTAATGAAGCAATAAATAAAGTCCATGTAATATTGTAATACATGTAACATGTAGTTTGTTGATTTTACTTGGTTGTCAAATGCATTATTTATTTCGTGTTGATGTTTTTGGTATAGTTAAAGGACAATTCCACCATGGATAAAACAGAGGCCCGAATAGTTTCTTATGGTGTTCTCTACTTAAACCCAAGTTCTCACCAATGCCAACCTTCATACAAGAAGTATAATGATGTTTAAACACCTCCTAACAGACACAAACTGGAGGCACTGGGGACGGCCATTTTAGCCTGTTAATAGCCTCTAAACTGGCTGTTGGTGCAACTAAGTCATTAACATTAAGGTAGCTGCTAATGACTTAGTTGCACCAACAGTCCCATTGTCCTTTAACTTGATTTATGTGTGATGTATGATTGTGTATCTCTGAATACAGCCAATAAAGATACAATACAATGCAATACAATGACAGAAAACGTGACAATAACCGAAATTCCAAATTCCTTTCAGCTTAAGATTTTTTTCAGATGTACCTGGAAGCATTCGTCCAACCATTCTTACACAGGACTGACAGCTAGAGAGGCGACGACTGATAACCTTTTCACTAGCTAGTGGAGTGTACACGCAGTATATGGCAAGTCAATGTGGGGAAATACTGAACGAAAACCGTTGCATTTTAAAGATGCATTTAATTCTCTGGTATAAAATATATTTTACTGAATGAAAGACTTCTGAAATGAAAAACGTTTTACCGCATGATACTTTCCCTTCGACTTAACATTTTACACAAATATTTCTGAAAAACGTGATGTCAGAGGAGTTGATCACTGGTGGGATATATAATTCCGTGCTTGCTATACCCTGAGAGTTGAACAATGGGCTATAACCATCTGTGAACCAGCCGCTCCTTTTAGCGCACGGTTCTGGTCGAGGTGAGTGTAAACACGCTTGACCACTTAGACGACTCTACGGGCCTGTCCCGATGGTCGAGTTGTATTGTACGTTCATTCCCAAAGGCATACAAAATCACACTATACAGAATATATTGCAACGTTATGAAAAGGCAAAAATGCACAAATTCCATTGGATTAGGCAACTTAAACATCTAATATGTATATAGGATTATTAATAATATGTTCTTCGAGATCTGCAGTTGGGATAAATTGGTGCTGATGATTAAACGAATATGGTTATTTTGCCTATAGTTGGAACCAGAATCCATTCCCTTTCGGAGTGACCATTGGTTATGTTTTTCAGCTTGTGGGGTTAGTTTCTTTAACTCAGTGTTTCCTCTATCCCGAAGTGCCCTCGCGGCAGTATTTAATATTTTGGGGCAGATCTAAAAAAGAAAAACGCACATAGTGTTTTCAATGGGAGCTCCTGTCCACAAATTTGGAAAGGGAACCTTTAACTTTTACAAATGAGGAGAATATATCAATACGGAGAAAAGGGATTATTTTCGGATTTTTGTTGAAAATGAAAAAAGGTGCATTTTTCAACTTTTAGATTCCATAACTTTTCAATTAAGTCAGAATTGGAAAAACTGTGATAGTACTCTTGGCTATAACTATGCCAAATTTCAACCAAATTCTTACAGATTTGATAACTAAAATACATGTTGAAGGCGACCGTGGTTTTGTGAAACTTGATATGAAGAAAGGGACCAATAGAATGTCTCTCACTCTGCTCGGTGATCGCATAGACATTCGCAATTGTTCTGATAATGAGGAAAATGGTATAGGCTTTACCATATATATAAAAATCTCAAACTGACCCGATATTCACAGATTAACCCCCACAAGCCACCTTTAAGTCTATGTCAAAGAAAGGCTAAACTTTTTTTTCTTTTTCGAACTTTATCGGTAAATATGTGAAATATAAAAATAAAATCACAATCAACAGTACTAGTGCCATAACAAAAAACATTGGCCTATGCAGTTGAACTGTAGTATCTGATGTTGTTGCTGCCGGTCGATGTTTATGCATATATAACTATATATATATATATATATATATATATATATATATATATATATATATATATATATATATATATATATATATATATATATATATATATATATATATATATATATATATATATACGTATGTATGTGTAGTACTATTCCGATCTTAAGTTTGTAATATCCGGTCGGGATGCCACATAAACCGAACAATAAATCGATGGATCAATTCTTAAATATTATCTTTCAGAATCTACCTTGTTTTGGTATTTTATCCGTTAAGGTCTCATGATCGTGATTTAGATTGAACAGATAATCAATTATAGATTTAAAGCTATGTCCGAAATGCACCCTTGGAGACTTCGCCCTTTACGACCTCATTCTACTTCTAACTTAGTAAGTAGTAACTAGTCTGACCTTACTTAGTTTGCTACGATGGTGCAGATGTGAACGACAGAAATAATATTTAAAAATCCGCTGTTTTTCTGGAAAACGACATACTTTTTTTCTGTCGTTTTCCAGAAAAACAGCGGAAAAAATAACTTTCTTTTTCTGCCGTTCACACCTGCACAATGGTTAGCAATAAGTCCACTCTAAGACGTTTTTCCACTTATAGAATCCATGATCATGGCATTGGGTGCAGCAGCGAATTTCCTGCAGCGCACCTGTAATGAAAGTGCGATCAATAAATGTTTCGCAACGTTCTGAGCGTCGGTGCGCATGAACGTGACCATAACCAGGTGGTTGCGCGGTTGTGCGGTGGTTACTAGGCAGAAGTAGGTAGGCTGGTGGGGGAAGCTGTGTGCGTGTGTTTCGTGTAGTATCAGCGGCAGCGAGCAGCGCTTGTGTAGAGTCTACTCTGGCGGGAGAGAGAGCTCGCCGCGTACATCTGGTGCCGCGACAGCCGGCCGAATCTCTGCACCACACCCCTCCTATGGCGAACTCACCACCGCTCCCCATGTCGTCACAACGAGAAGTCAGCCGACGCAAAAATGTCGACGTCCAGGAGCAAGTGGGGAGGCAAAAAACGCACGGGAATCATGCGTTTTTTCGAGAGTAACGGGAATTCGACGCTCTATCCGGCGTGTGCGGATAATATTCACTCTAACAGTACTACTGGTGTGAGTCGGCCAAGTAGCAGCAGTGGTGGAAGTACTAAATCTAAGAATAAGGGAAAGAGTCGTCCGAGTGTTTTCGGATTCTTCAGTTCGTCCAGCAGTGGCAGTTGCAGTCTTCCGGTTAATACGATGTCTGCCAATAATAATAGCAACCACCCGCAGAACGGGCACCACCCTCACCTCAACTCTATCCCCGAGGGTGGGGACGTCACCCTCACCAAGCTAAGACCCTTCAAAAACGGGCACCACCACCCGACGCAACCCCCCGACAGCACGGACCCCGAGAATGGGGAATTGATGCAGCAAAGTCAAAATGGATTTTCTCCGTCGCAGATTCCGCCCGAAAAATTCTACATGAATGTGAAAAGTGAAGAAGTAGCTTCGGCAGATATCCATCCCTTTTTCGAGAGACGAGATTTTAATGAAGAATTGAAGATTGTCAGTTCTAAGGGGACAGTCCGAGGATTTAGGAACCGCGTCCGCGCAAGTATAACTTCATTCCTGGAAACTGGAGAAAAAAAGAAGGTAGGTCGGAATTTATTGATTGTTGAGAGATCATGAACTAGGGGAAAATGGGTTGTGAATTTAACTTTTATATATTTTATTTTGATGATACATCAAACAAATATATTCATTCATACATATTTTGACCCATCTACAGATATATATGAACAACGCAATCAAAAGTTCATGTATATATGTATGTACGTATGTTTATATATATATATATAT
>OZ012690.1:38331651-38349464 GCA_963942565.1 Maea johnstoni
TCCAATCAAAATATGGTATGGGTTGATTATAACTCTGAGGGATTTATTACCTTGACTGCATCCCTTGTTTATAAACAAAGGTTTTAAGGAATGGAATCTAACTACATTATTTCCTCTTAACAACAGGTTTTAGTCCAAAGACGAATAATGCTGAACTCTGAATGCTGCTGGCACCACTACACACACACACACAAACACATATATATATATATATATATATATATATATATATATATATATATATATATATATATATATATATATATATATATATATATATATATATATATATATATATATATATATATATATATATATGTATATATGTATATATATATAATATATATATATATATATATATATATATTTATATATATATATATATATATATATATATATTATATATATATATATATATATATATATATATATATATATATATATAAAGTTACTAATAAGTCACGGTGTTGAATTAACCTGTTAAATAAAAACATTTAAGCGCCTATCAATCACATCTAAACTAGATCAGGAAACTATCTGTCACGCTAAGAGGATTACACATGACATTTCTCTCTGCATCCATCACAAAACATCCGCTATAAATGCCTGGTTGCCAGGGGCAACAGTGTAAAACAAACCTCATTTTCAGGACATTGCCGAGTGGAGAATAATTAATCCAGATTTCATGATCATCCTGACATTGACAGTCTGGTGGTGACTGTGTGTTCAAGGACATGTAATGTTTTATCACACCAGATTAAAGCCATGCTAATTGGTTTCATCAATTCACATTAACGGTACAGGACATAAAACTTTGAAATAACTGAAAATTAAGACATTAATGACTAGTGACATGTTGAAACTGATTGTTGCTTATAGGCCCAGAGGTAGCCTTTATACTTCAGGTAACAAAAATTTGGTCAGTTGTTTCAGGGCAGTGATTAAAATTTGGTGATCTGTATCAAAATTATTCAAGCAAAACATCAAAAGATAGATTGAAGTGTTAAATTTGCATTTTAATGATATTCTTGAAATTTGCTATTGTTTTATCTCAAGTTCAATTAAGGTGACCCCCCTACAATGTCTGCACCATAACATCTTGCCGTCTTGAATGACCACCATTTATGTACAATTAGCAGAGTGATCAGTACCTAAATTGCTCCCCTTTTATTACCACAATTACGGGTGATAATCATAACTGGAAATTATGAGTGCGGCAGATCTGCTGAGGCAGCCTGTCCTTATGATGTATGGAGCAATCTGTGGTATCAGCTGGTTCTGGTAGACTCAGGTAATTGGGTCACACCTTGATGTTACCTGTAATTAAACTTGAGGATTTCCTGTCTCAGTGATGGCTAACATCTGCTTCAAGGCTTTACCTGTACGGCATACTAATGCAAATAGGTGTTAAAATGGCTGTAAAGATACACATTAAGAAAAATCTGTTCATGGATGGATAGTGTATTAAGCTATTAAATCTTGATGATGTGTCTTAACATGGTGTGGGTATAAGTCCCATTGCCAACTGACTAGCTGACACTTCATAAAACTGAGAAATGGCATGTCAAGCGAGAGAAATCCTTTACTACCCACACTTCAAGGGGTATTCTCATGTTGTATATACTAGCTTTTAATAAGGGGGAATCTTTAAGTAGCAAAAGGGAATATGTGCTGATTAACTGATGAGTCTATTGAATTGCCACTATAATAGGACAATTACACTATGAATATAACATAGCTGCTACCTTTAGATGACAAGTATGAACCAAGCAGCTTCAGATAAGCTATTTATAGACAAAAATGGCCGCTGCCAGTAGCCCCATTTCTTGTGTGTTAGGATGTGTTTAAACAGCAACATACCTCTTGTATGAAGGTTGGCAGTAGTAGGGTTTTGTATTTAAGTAGATAATACTCTAAGAAACTATTTGGGCCTATGTTTTATTCATAGTGTAATTGTCCTTTTAAATTTATATATGTGATCAGCTATTGATTTGACATTCTTTAACCCATTGATACCCAGGTGATCAGGCAAAAAAGAGGAATATTTTGTCATAATGATTAATCTAGCTTTTTTACATAAGATACTTCACAATGAAGGTTGCTTACCATACTTATTGAAAATACCTTTAGTTATTTCTTCAAAACTTTAACCTTATATTTTTGGGGTTAACAAAATATTCATTATTTATTTTTTTATTTTTTTTTATTTTTTTTTAGTTCTCAGATGAATGAGTTGATTTAAATTTCTGACATGTTTAATGCATGCAGTATGGGAATCTCTACATGTAGATAAAAAAGGTAAAAAGAAAATAATTTTGAAGGTTACAGGAAGTGACATTATCAGTGTATAATTATTACATAATCTCCTCTCCTCTATATGAATAATATATTAACCCATTCATGCTCAGAGCGGCATGGTGAGGGTGACACGTTTGCATGCAAGTTGAAAGGACTAAGGAGTGATAATAGCCTCTATGGTATGATTAACCCTTTACAGGGGGGGGGGGGCGGTAGATCCAGAGTTTCTATGTAAGGGGTTCACTTAGTATGAGGGGTATTATTTTTAACAGAGAGATAGATCTATCTCATTGTTTTAAAGCAAAATTAAAGAAAAACAATTTTGAGCAAGAAAATTACCATTTTGAATCGTCAAGGTAGGTTTGTCACACCCCTCAAACTTACACCCCTCTGTATTGGTAACTGCTCTATATCGAGACCGGCTTGCAGGGCCAGATACTGAGTTACAGAGGACAGGATTTTTAATTTTAACCCTTTCGATGCTGTGGCTACTTTCGTCCAAAGCACAAAAATGAAAATTTTTTGAAAAACGCTTAAACCCTGTCATGTTAGTATACCTTGGATAGCTCTCATAGAGTACTCTCAGATGAGTACCCATTTGCCAGGGTTACAATCGATTTTTCAGGTTTTTTGCATCATTTTGTATTCACCAAATTAGCCACCAGCAGGATAAGGGTTACCCCTTTTATTGCTGCTGGCTAATTTTGCCAATACCAAATGATGCAAAAAACCTGAAAAATGACTGGAACCCTAGTACATGGGTACCCATCTGAGTGTACTCTACAATGAATATCAATATGACAGGGTTTAGATGGTTTTCAAAAATCCTTGCATCCAGGTGCTTTTAACAAAAGTAGCCATAGCATTGGAAGCGTTAAAAGAATATGAAAATTGTAGTTTTTGGACAACTCTTACATCATTACTAATGCTGGTTGTCTGACAATTCTTTCACCCCTATAAAAGATTTTATTCAAAAGTAAAATTATTAATTGATTACTGTAGATTTGCCCTACAAATTTCCAATTGCTTCTCTATTGAAATATGAATTTCATTCAGTTTTTTGCCTTGTTAATATTTGTTTTTTGGATAATTGCACAAGACTTCTCAGTACCCGCAGGTGATATTAGGTTTCTTCCCCCTCTAGGTGTTTAGGTACTACACCCCCTCCCACCCCTCGTTCTATTAAAGGAAATATTCTACAGATGGAGGCTAATTAACAACCTATTTTTATGTTTGTTGGGCCATCTGGGAGATGAATGCACTAAGCTGATGTGATGATTTTCACATGAATTGTTTCCGGTATTCAGTTCATTGCACAGCTATTTCTGTGTGGAATTGAATTAACACCTGTGGAATCATTGAGTTTTCTGAGGCACCATGGAACCCAGTGTCCTGGATATATGTATAAAAATAATTTCTCAATATTGATTTTATATATTTATACCAAAAGTAATTTTGTAGCAGTTGAAATTTAGTCATGTGTATTAAAAGATGATTTTGTATTATTGATATTATGTACACGCAATTTCCTAACTATAAAACTTAATTTCTCTATAGGATAATTTTATGATAATACTTAGTATGATAATAATATTGATGATAATAATATTGATGATAATAATAATAATGATAATAATATATTATAATAATAATAATAATAATAATAATAATAATAATTATGATAATAATAATAATGATAAAAACAATAATGATAATAATAATGATAATAATAAAAAACAATAATGATAAGAAGAAGAAGAAGAATGATAACAACAATAATGATAATAATAATGATAATAATAATAATAATAATAATAATAATAATAATAATAATAATAATGATAATAATAATGATAATAATAATAATGATAATAGAAATAATAATAATGATATTAATACCAATCCCTAAAGGGGCACTTTGAATAAGCCCCATTGTCTTTATGATTTAGTTCACAACATGTTTGAAACAGATTTGTTTGTTTGGATTCTGATCAACATTATTCTATCCAAACATTTTACAAAAAAGATATTTTGCTGAAATCATATCAGGCCAAGAAAAAAATAGTGTTTGTTTCCTGTAACGGTCTGAAAAAAAAAGGGTAGGTAGGTCGGTGAAAAAAAAAATTTGCATTATTTTTTTGGTCAAAAATGTGTGTTTTATGCATGTTTTACATTGATTGGGAGTTGGGAGGGCTGAAAAAACTTGGGGGTTGGGAATTTTTGGAATAAAAAGTTGTTAGGGTAGGGTTACAGGAAACAAACAACTTTTTTTTAGGCCTCACCAAGAAAGTGTGTACCCTTTTGAGTGATATGGGAGCAAATGCGTTTGGGTAGATGAGACCTAGTTAACCCCTGTGCCTTAAGTAGTGCATCAACGCACTGAGATTAATAAATCATTCATTATTGACCCATCTTTGAATTATGCAACTGACCTGTAGACTCTATGGAATGTAACTGCAATCTCCAGTATCCTAGTTTATTGCCTAGCATGGTTTCCTTAGGCCTAGAATTATGTTTGTTTGTTTCCTGTAACAGTCCGAAAAAAATAGGGTGGGTAGGTTGGTAAAAAAATGGTAAAAAATTGGGTGTTTTATGCATGTTTTACATTAATAGGAATTGGGAGGGCAGAAAAAACTTTAGGGTAGGGATTTTTTAGGCCTTATGTAAAAGACTCCTTCAAACCATTCATGCCTGCAATGGAAAAAGAGCCCTAACATTTTTGACAATTTCTTCTTTTTTCTTTTTCATTAGAAAATGTTTAACAGAGAAATGTTCATCAGAGCTGAAGTGACAATTCCCCTTCACTATATCCTATGAATTCATGCTTCATTACTTAAGGCATAACAAAAGTAGTTTGTCTCCTGTAACCCTACCCTAACAAGTATGTACTAAGAAAATCCCTACCCTACTAGTGATTCCATTCTTCCAACTCACTATCAACTGCATTAGAAACTACAGCTGCAATAAAACCTGCATTGTTTGAAAAAAATAATTCAGAGAAAATGTTTTTACCTACCTATCTACCTACCTACCTACCCTAATTTTTTCAGACTGTTACAGGAGATAAACAATTTTTTAGGCCTAAGTTGTATCCAAGGGTATATAGATCCAGATGAAGTACTTCAAGGTGTGGGTGGGCAAACAAGGGAGGTTTCACATAGTTCACTCATCAACACCAGGTGTCCTCGGCTGATTTGGCTATGAGTCATGCACAGGGATATCTAAATAGTTCAAGGTTAATGGGTGCTCCTTGCACTAGAAACACTAATAGCTGAGTATAAGGATTGGCATTTAAAGTACCGATACAATATTGATAATTCCATGATGATATGATACATTGATAATATTTTCAATGATACTGCCTGCTTCCCAAAGATCTTATTTGTGAAATTTAGCACTCTCAGCTTTGGAAATTTCACTAGTAAATAGCAAACTGCCTTCATACAGAGACGTCTGGGTAGCAATTGAGTCAGTTAAGATAAATATCTTAAATCTTGATACAATATGATACTTTACTTTTTTGATACAATACCTTTTCCCATTTGATATCAGTATTCGGTGTCTATCGAGTACCGGTACCTATCCCTTTAGCTGAGTGGTTTGAAGCATTGTGCATGAACTGCTCACTCTCTCGATTAAAACAAATGCCTTATGTCCTGAGTTCAAACCTGGCGTGTGGCATGGGAGAAAGTTGCCAGTGACTGCGCTGTTAAGTACCCTGTGCACTCCTTTTCCCACTACTTTAACTATTATAGTCATGATTAACATGACAGTTAAAGTGTTGATAAAAGAAATCCCAAACCCACTCTCTATGTCTTTATAGTATAAGCATGCAGTCTCTAAGTATGTAGTATACCATGCTTGTCTCAGACAAATAGGGACCAAGCAAAAGTGTTCAAGGTAACCAAAATCTGAGTTACATAGGTTATCAACATTTAACCCTTCCAATGCTGAGGCTACTTTCTTTCAAATCACAAAAACGCAAAAAGTTCTGAAAACCATCTAAACCCTGTCATGTTGGTATCCATTGGAAAGCTCTCGTCGAGTACTCTCAGATGAGTACCCATTTGCTATGGTTTCAGTCATTTTTCAGGTTTTTTGCATATTTTGTATTGGGCAAATTAGCCACCAGCAGCATAAGGGTTAAGTAGATGGGAATGATTTGGGATGAGGGCTGTTGTCAGGGATGTGTAATGATCTGAGGTAAGTGAGGTTTACTGTATTCATGTATAGATCCTATACAAACTAGCTCATAAAGCATTATCCTTAACCATGTAACCTGAGAATTAAACCTAGTTTTCCTTGGATATTTCATAATGGTATGAGCTCATGATATAACCCATCTTTAAGTACTTCTGTATTGATCCTATATGGCCTAGCCCCCAGCCTATATTAACCACATAACCCGAGACTATACTATGTTATCATAGGATATCTTACTTGGCTATGAGTAATATAACCTGTCTTTAGGTGTGTTGATATATATTGATCTTATATGGACTAGCTCCTAGTCTATTCTTTCTTTACACTGTAACCTGAAAATTACACCTAGGGCTGTCCAGGTATATTTCACCCACCTATGAGCAGTATATCCCATTTCTGAGTATTTCTTTATCGATTTTGTATAGACTAGCTCCTAGTCTACTCTTGCCATAAACAATGTGAATTCAAAGGATTTCCCTAGCCCTAGTTATAACTTAGAATTGGCAGAATTTCCATGGAAACTTAGCTCACTGACAGAAGAAACTGATGTTATCGTCCTCATCCTCAGCCAGTTTTTCTGCAATTCTGAGGCTATTTAGTCATGACTAACCATTCATATTTGTTCGGTAGACTATAGAGTTCCTGAGAAAATTACCTGCTTACCTTCAAGTCACTAGCAACGTTGACATGTCCCAAGCCAGAATCAAACCTAATCTGAGTGAGAAGCGACAGTGTGCAATCAGCAGTGGTAGACCACTTGGCTATTGGGGCAGACCTCTTGAAACTAAAGTAATTATTTCCCAGCTGGTAGTCCCAATCTCATCAATATGTGAGGATGATAGTACTCAAAGAAGCAAACAAATGAAATTTTGAAATATAGGTGGCAATTACGTGTATTCCCTTGTTGTGTGCCAGAAATAGTCACTCAAATTCAATATGGCTAGCTTGACTTTACGCCATATTTCACCACTTATAAATTCTCTCTCCCCCTCTCCCCCGCCCACAGATCTCTCTCTTATATACATATAAATATATATATATATATATATATATATATATATATATATATATATATATATATATATATATATATATATATATATATATATATATATGTATATATATATATATATATATATGTATATGTATATATATATATATATATATATATATATATATATATATATATATATATATATATATATATATATATATATGTATATATTCTGAAACATGAGAATGCATTAAAGAGGAATGCACTTAATGATGTTTTTGTACCCAGTCTCATTGTGAGTGCTCTATTATTCCTGCATGAATCATGGATGTGCCATGCATGGCCCGTGCAATATTGATGAGGGGCTGACATTTGCCTAAGTGGGATACCATTAACATGCCATGTAAACAATTTAAGGTGTTGTCCTCGGTGTGTCTCCAGTCATCCTGCTGGTGAGGCCAGGACCCACCATTACAATACAAGACCAGCCAGGGGTTCCTACATAACCTCTAATGGTGCTCATCATTTTGCCAGGGAGATTATTGCCGAATTTACTGCAATCATCGCTGCCAGGACCCACCATTACAATACACAACCCGCCTCGGGTTCTTGCATAACCTCTAATGAGGCTCAACATTTTGTCAGGGAGATTATTGCCGAATTTACTGCAATCATCGCTGCCATCTCACTACCTCTGAACTGTAATACCAGGAACAATACCAAAGGCATCAATTTGAACTGAAAAACAGGAAAATACACCTGCTTCAGCTTTGTATAATATATGACTTAATTGTCAATTAAGAACTATCTTACTAGGAAGGATACCAAAGGCATCAAGTTGAACTGAAAAACTGGAATATAATGCAACTGCTTCAGCTTTGTATGATAGTAGATGACATGTCAATTAAGAACTTTCTTACTAGGAACTTAGGAAGGATACCAAAGACATCATTTTGCACTGAGATACTGGAATATGATTAAACTGCTATAGCATGACAAAACAATATATTAGTCATAAAATGTTTTAGCATTTAATTTTATTAAGGATTCCTTAGGCATCAATTTGTACTGAAATACAGGAATTGGATAAGACAACCTTGTAAAGGTTTCCAAAAGCGCCAATCTTTACTGAAATACCAGTAAAAAACTTATGCCAATTATAGACATTACAACTGGTAATCCAATAAAGGATTTCAATATTGCTGCTTTGCACTGAAATATTGCATCGTACTCCCAAACGTTCATTATGACATTTTACTGCTGAACACTTCTAATTTGAATAGACAATCATGACACCTATGTAATTCAAGATATCAGTTTCCAATTTACTGCAGATCGAACTTCCCGCAATACGTTTCCGTCGTAGTTCATAACGCTTCATCTATAATATTTTAGGAAAATACTGGTCTCATATTCGCAAAGGGATACTGTACAGTTTATCTTAACATTCTAAATGTCTCCCAAAAACTGTACTTAAATAGACATTATGGCACGCCGAAGGGTGAAAATCTACAAGGAGAAGAGGCTGGCACAGGGGCTTCTGTTTGGGGGTGGGGAGTATACCTGGGGTGACATGGGACCCAGCATCCCTAGTGATGAGTCAGACATAGGAGCGAACATGTTTGACATGATACTGGGAAAACCTCCAGTGGAACAACCGACCTTGACAGATGACCTTGACAGCCTTGATGACCTTGATGTCTCCTACAACAATATCAAAGAACTCTCGGAAAGCAAGAAGCGTGAAAAGTTTACGGGAAAAAGATTTATAGTTATATCCTTCAGAGATGTCGTCGAAAAAGTGAGAAAGAAGATCGGAAATAGCTGGGACTTGTGGGATGTGGAAAATGACCTTGACCTCTGCGTGAATGAGATGAATCAAAGACGGAGAATGAGCTTAGATATAGATGTACCTGATTCGATTGGCTCCTTTCGCCCAACATCAAAGCTTCGCTCGCCTATTCCCGATTTTCCCAGGAGTAAAGAACGACGCCATAGTGTTGATGTTTATGGCAAAGATGCTAGCGGGATCACGTCGGAAGGTAGTGAACTTCCAGAGCCAGACTCAGAAGCTCAGATTGAAAATCATTCAAGTAGACCAGAGGCATACAGCAGCAACACTTCTCTGGCAAAAAACAAGTATCGTGTGATGAAGAGAAAGAATGGAAAAGGTCGACTATATAGGAAAAATCCAAGATTGTATGAAACTGCAGAACATTACTAGAGGAAGCCACATTTTACTTATTGAGGGAAAATTCAAGATTGTGCAAAACAGCAGGACATTACTAGAAGATGCCATATTTTCCTAATCAAGGAAAAATGCAAGATTGTATGAAACAGCAGAACATTTCTAGAGGAGGCCGCAATTTTTGACTGAGGAAAAAAATCCATGATTGTTCTAAAGAACAGTCAACTTTACTAGGAGAATCCATATTATAAATATTAAGCAAAAATACAAGATTGTATGAAACAGAACTTTTCTTGAAGAAGCCATATTTTAACTGTTGAGGAAAAATACAAGATAGGAAACTGCAGAACATTTGTAGAAGAAGCCACATTTTACTTATTGAGGAAAAAAGAAAGATTCTGTGAAAGAGCAGAATTTTACTAGAAGTCATATTTTGCATATTGAGGAAAAATCAAAGATTGTACTAAACAGCATCACTTTGCTAGAAGTTATATTTTACTTATTTAAGGAAAGATGAGATTGTTCAGACTATAATATGCTATATTTTACTTATCAAGCCACTCCAATTTAATTACTTGTCTTACAAGCTTTTTTTGGAAAAAAAATCCTGTCAGACTCCAGAAAAAAAGAAAAAAAAGTCACCTTTGGTTTCTTACGGACGAAAGTGGTTTTGAAATTTTCTGTCAGACTCCAAAAAAAAAAAAGTGCAAGTTTTAAGAATATTCTTTGTAAGGGTGATTCAATCAACTACAGGAAGTTATCATTGCTGTAGTAGAGCCTCAGTCTTGGGGAGGTATACCTCCCACCCTTCAGGTTACAGGGATTAATTGATTGATTGATTGATTTAGTTGAGAATAGGCTGGTAGAAACATATCGCTACCAGTCCCAAGTCGGCAGACTCTAAAAAAAAAAAAAAAAAAAAAAAGGTCACATTTTTCAACTTTTTTTATTATTCCAAAATGGCTCATTTCCTACCTCCTGAGCTCATAAGACAAGTAAAAAATTTGGAATGGCCTTAAGGAAAAATACAAGATTGTACGAAGCAGCTGAGCTTCACTATAATATGCTATATATTGTATTTATCATATCTTGACACATATACAAATGATGTACATTCTTGACAGTATAATCAAAGCCATATACTATTTGACTGAAAGTTGTAGTTCCTTATGGGTCTTTCAGTTCCTTTTCAATTACATTTAAAATAAAACTATTTTTGGTGAGTTATGACTTAATGTCAGACAGTTGCAAAAATGGTCTCATGTATTGTGATGATGAAAGTATAGGAAGTAAACTACATTAATAAAAAAAAATTAAATAGCAATCTTTGCAAGATATAATCATAAATGTATATCTTAGATTGGACTATCTGTGAAAGCCTGCTTATCTATTGATGTTAATTTTACAATATATTTGTTAGAGAGTTTGTTGTATATTCCCTTATTGATATTTCTCCTTCAAGTATTATCCCAGTAATGCTTTTGCTTAACCCTCTCAATGCTGAGATTACTTTTGTCTATATGGCACAAGAACTCTAAAATCTTTGAAAATCATCTAAACCCTATCATCTTGGTATTCATTGGAAAGCTCTCATCGAGTACTCTCAGATGAGTACCCATTTGCCAACTTTTTTTTTCATTATTTTGTATTGATCAAATTTGCCACCAGCAGCATATTTAGGGTTATAAGACTCTGCTTCCAAATCGTCCAGCTGCTTTTGGCCACTGTTAGTGGCATTATTGGGTTAATATGGCTTAAAAATGATGACAAACCAAACTATTTCTGTAACTCTACCTGGCACGGCCACAGTCGTGAGCAGCATCTGTAATCTTGCAGTGTATTCAGTAATTGCATATGCAGTATTTAAAGGTGCTTATTGATTGATATCAACACTATGGGACTAGGAACGGCAACTTATCATGAGTATGTATTATCGCAGCACTAGAATTCAATACCTTGTGGGAAAGTGAGCAGATGGGAAGACAAGGTTTGACACAAAGATTCACCCATGAACCTAAATAAATGCATATGACACCAAAAACTTCTTGACTATTTTGTTATATATATTGTAATCAGAATATGTTTGGTGTGAAATATTTGAGTGAGAAATGTCTATCATAACTCAACCAAGAACTTCACTTCAAATAGTTCATGGATTAAAGATTGATTCCCAAATTATATTTTAAAAGTATCATAAGTTCATAATACACTTGTCAGGATATGACGGCCGTGTCACTGACTGCTAGCTGTCTCTCACACCAGGTTCGAAACTCAGGTGGAGCATGTGAGAAAGTTGCCAGTGACTTTAGGTTAGATGGTGTATTTTGCCAGGTACTCCAGTTTCCTGCACCACTTTCAACTGGCTAGTCACAACTCACCACCTAGCCACAATATTGCAGAAAAAGTGATGATAATCAAAATTTCACACATGAATTGGTTCGTTGACTTTAATTTGGACACGTAAATGAAAAAGATTGTCTTTTGTAAAATTGCTATCTGGTTTCTTGCAAACATACAAGCAAACATATGTAAATTATTATAACCACAAAGATACAATTATGAAAAAATTGGCAATTAATGCTAACTGACAGCAGTGTCAATATGCTGATATTTATGATGATTATAACCATACATAAGGTTAAAACAATTATCAAAAGTAGCATTTGGCAATTTGTTAACTGACAGTAGTGTTGATACATGGTATAGATGCACGGTATTCACACATTGACAACCCTTGCTACACATTAAATATGGTAAAAGTTCCTAAATGTCTTTATTGTGACTTCTATGCAAATACAGTGGTTCATAAAGAACACAGGAGCCTATCTGATTCTATAAGGATCAATGCACATTTTAATGTTTGAAATGCCTTTTTTGCAGTTCTCTGGAAATGATGCTGAACATCTTCCTCAAAGTAAAGCAAAGCCTCTTTTCATATTTTTAAAGGATGCATATGTATGTTTTTGAAATTGTTTTTGAGTTTGTAGGAAATTCTCTTAAATTCCTAACTCAAAATGAAACCAAGCCATTGGTAACTCCGCCATATTGGATTGACCTAATAAAATGTGAGCACTATAATCTCCAGCCCTGAGAAGTCTATTAATTTCAACTAGTATGCTGTTTGTATAGTAGGATATGCTAACAAAAGTCCTAGATTCCCATCAGCCAAGGCTAACAAGACAGTATTTATCTTCCAGGTGAGCTAATGATAATTAATGTCCACTCCTGTACATAGATCTTACTAGTGGAAGAATTCATAGTTTCCAATATTTCATCATTTATCATTAATTTAACTGTCTATAATGTTTTGAAAATCTCCCTGATCAAAGCTTCATGAATTTGTGCTTTATTCCTAAGTTATTTTCAAAATATGATAGATGCAGATGGTGCCTTTAAATGAGAAACCTAGATTTCAGGTTCTAATCAAGCCTACAAGGGCAGTATAAGAACTCTGTTACTGATTCTGTCAAGGCAACTCATTCCATGTGGAACAGTTATGTTATGATTGTAGATCTTCAATGGTAACTTACTCAATACACCTACCTTTTCAATGCAGAAATTGTTAAGCTAGTATGTGCCTAAAATAAAAATTTGTTCATTTCTGATTTCATGCTGAAAAAAAAGAGTGTCAGTATTTACTTTTTTTTCACTGTATTTAATAGCTGAGAGATGTGGTGGCTTGGATCAGTCCAGAGAAATACCCTACATATCTATGGTTAAAATTTACGGCTATTGTACTTCGTTCAAAAGTATACTTTTATCTGAAAGATTTTGACAGTTTTTTATGTTACAAAGTTCATAAACAAAGTTTTGTTGTTTTTTTAATACAAAAAATGGCTTAATGTATGTCGAGTAGGCTGCTTTATTTCATACTCGGTCGCAAACTAGAAATGGACATACAAAAAATTGCCACTTCGGCCCTGCACTGCGATGATTAATGACCTGTCCCTACAGCGCATGGTTGTGGCGAGAAAGTTTCTGTCAACATGGAGCCAGATGGTCCGACGCGGAAATACTAAAATACTATTTCAATGACGCCGCTCTCTCCAGCCCACGTACTACGACTACGACGTCAGTGGTAGCGTATCATGCCCAGGAGAAATGGTTACCCATCTCCCGATCGAGCCATCTACGGAGCTTAGGTATGCTGATGGGCACCAGGTGGAGCTAGTAACATGTTATTATACGCACAGTGGGAAACATCTGGTTAACGAAACAGACCAGGCGCCTACTTGACCAGTGCATCCCCCCCCCCAACACCTTACTCCCCTCAGAAGAGCCAGTGGCTCATAGTTACTAGGCCAGTGCACTCAATAGAATCAAAAGAATCGTTAACCTTTCCATGCCTGAAAATATCCAATTTACAGGTTTCCTCCATATTTATGGTACTCTTTCAAATTATGAAAGTAAAAAGATTTATTTATCAGAATTTGATGAGCATTTTCCATTCAAACAATTTGCCAAAAAAAGATAGACCCACCCAAATAGGATCGAACAATCACTCTCTGCCCTTCTTTACTGCTTTCAGAAATAGCTGTTATTATACATTGGGGTTCAACTTTGTGCAGAGTTATTTTGATTCCACAGGAACATATCTTTTCAAATTCAAGTTGCACCTTAGCAGACTTAGACTCTTATTAGTCTTTCCACCTAGTAATTTTCAATGAAAATTCATTCCATTGTTTTATTTCATTTTGGGACAAAACTGTTAGACAACCAAGTAAGGTAGAAAGAAGGAATATATTCTTGTCAGTATCAGTATTGACAATTTGAAATACCTGTAATTAAAACAAGATTCTACATACTGGGATATGACTGATTGGATGCAGCCCAACATACATATAACAGAAATATATCTGTCTTGAAGTTTTGTGTTGTGCCATGTGACAGTATAGCCTGTGCTGCAGCCATTTTGCCTGGCAACAGCTTGTCGTGAACCTTGAGAGAGGGAAGTAACCTTTCCCAACAGCTGTCGTCCTTAACCCATTAATGCTCACAACCGCCAAAACAGTCTGACAATTTTGATAAAATATTGCAGGCAAAAGCATATTCAGGAAAATATTTGATGGAGAAATGTTTATCAGGGCGTTACTAACAACTCTCCTTCAAATATTATGTAAAATTATTCTTAGTTCCAAAATTATAGTCAAAAGAATTAGATATCCAAAAGACAATTTCTGGAGGAACCCTTAAACATTAATGGGTTAACCCATTCAGACCTACAGCTCTGGTTGACAGATGTCAACCAAATATCATCATCTAGGATGCTTTTGGAGATACAAGGCTTGACATAGCCCATTGCATTATTGTCAAAACGGCCCATAACCTACGCCAGGCAAGTTAACAAGGGAATGAACTTGCCTGGCTGGACTACCTGATTCTAAGGGTCTGGGATGGGGGGGGTGCACGCAAAATTAGATAATGAGAGACAATAGGGGAATAGGAAATGAAGCACCACCTACACCTGGTTACACTATAGACAATAGAATGCAACATTTATTTGATATTCAGTACAAGAGAAAGGTATTAGGCCTAAAAAAAGTTGTTTGTTTCCTGTAACCCTACCCAAACAAGTTTTTAATCAAAAAAAATCCCTACCCTAAAGTTTTTGCCGCCCACCCAACTCCCAATCAACGTAAAACATGCATAAAACACACATTTTTGACCAAAAATATAAGGAAAAAAATAGTGATGAGAGTGAGCAGTCACTGGCAATGCTTTAATCACTTGGCTATCAGGGCAGACCCTCTATTTATGAGCTCATTTCTGTTGTTATTTCTACCTAGACTAATTGATTGCCATGTTGTTGTTTTACTTTCTTGTCTAGAATGATAAATAACTGATGTTGTTGTTTATCATTAGTGGCTGGGATGAAAGATATTTTTTATTTATCTTCTGATTTAATGGATTACTTTTTGTCAGGACATGTTGACGTCTAAGGTTGTGAATGGGTTTACCCCTTCATGCATGTAGCACCAAAAATCATCCAGACTACTTTGTTAATATATTTGTGGTTAAGCAGTTTTTTAAAGAATATTTGAAAGAGAAACTGTGATAATAGTCAAATCCACAACTGTCCTTCAAATAGTTTGTGAAATTATGCTCAATTACAAAGTTATTTTTAAAAAAGCTAAAGGTCCTGACGATACTCACCCAGGAGATCTCTAGGTGTGAATGTGTTAATAAGGAGAAAAGTGAAATGTCAGCATCTCAACCTGTGACATATCAAAAGTTTGTTTTTCACATATTGGCATGTGTGGGATTTGCTGATAAATATTTACATAAATCTATGTACAGGAATTTTACCACCACTCCACCAGCTGTGTCTGATTCTATATAATGGCAAGCTGTATTGACAGCTCTCATTGACATGTGACATTTAGTGAAATTATTACATTACACATATTGATGCATTCGGTGATATATTTGAGTTCAATGCCTTATATATTATGTCATTTTTTCCTTCATGACATTAATCAGTTGGATGGATATTATCTAAAAGTCCAACTCTATGTGAATAAATTTTAAAAAATCACTTGTTAAAATATAAATTATATGTTTATTTATTGATACATTTCATCTATTTGTTTATAAATCTATTTGATTGTTTATATATTTGATTATTTATTTATTTTGCATTCTTTATATTTAACCATTTTTAAAATGTAACTAATTTACTGAAAGACTTGAAATAGCTGCATCCCTATTGGTCCAGAATGAGTTGCAATGGTTAATTCTAACATTTAGAGGGCCCATCATCATCACTGCTGTCATAATTATAAAAATGTAGATATCTGGATAAGATAGAGGAAGATAAAATAAAAAAACAGATCAAATAAATGGAAAAGGGGCAATATTTGTCAACCCACCCATTT
The DNA here is from genome assembly GCA_963942565.1 of Maea johnstoni. Taxonomy (NCBI): domain Eukaryota; kingdom Metazoa; phylum Annelida; class Polychaeta; order Spionida; family Magelonidae; genus Maea; species Maea johnstoni. Next base: position 38,348,210 of record OZ012690.1, read on the forward strand.
AAAAGGATATTGTTACTCAAATGGCAATTCTCCTACACGACTCAAATTCATATCTTATAGCTGAAGCAGCCAAAAATATCCTCTTTAATTTTAAACATTTTTATTAATTCATCAAAGCATTATGACTATTTTTTGATATTTTATGAACAGCATATTTGTTGAGAAAAAATATCTGAATGATGTATATTGATCATAATCCAACCCACAACACATCTTTTGTGAATTAAGGCTTCATGCCAGGGTTACTTTCAATGGTTCTATAGATCTAGAAATCATTGTCTAGCATATCTTCAGGCATTACATGTAATGGCCGGGTTTGATAACCCTTCCAATGCTTAGGCTACTTTGTTCCAAAGCACAAGGACGCAAACATTTATGAAAACCATCTAAATCCTGTCGTGTTGGTATTCATTGGATACCTCTCGTTAAGTACTCTCAGATGAGTACCCATTTGTCAGAGTTTTAGCCATTTTCAAGGTTTTTTGTATCATTTTGTATTGGCAAAATTTTCCACCAGCAGCATAAGGGTTAAGGGGATTTCCGGAAACCTATCTAGAGGAAGTGATGAAAGTGTAGATTTCCAGTATGCGGGGAGTGACACACGAGTCGTGAATGGGCCGCGATGAAGAAATTCTTCCTGAAAAATTGATCAGCCTCCCAGGATCAATAGTATTGATTGCCAGGTATCAGCATGCCCCGCGTAGTAGAAACATGCTGGATTTTGTAATACACATGTTCTGGGACTGAATACAAGATGTAGTGGCCAGGTAATAAGTATAATTCTCCTAATTTGAGGAAGTATTAGTCCAGCATCATGCATGGTACGCACTACTTGTTGTTTTAATACACATATCCCTGGTGTTGTTTCAACAAACTAGGGCCAGGTAACCTGGATTATCTCCTATCCAAGGAAGCCTCAGGCAGGTAACAGAAAATCCCTTGGTAAGAATATTCTTCTCTTTGTAATGCAACCGTCCAGTCATTGTTTCAGGTAATACTGGCCAGGCAATCTGTACTTATTTCTTAATCTGAGGAAAGCAGTGGGCAAGTGTTTGTTTGTTTGGTTGCTAGGTGATGGCAGTCACCATTTTTGGTGTTTATTAGGATCGAGATATGGGTGTTTTATTATCACAACTGGGGGTCTGTGATTTTATGAGCTGTGTTAGGAAATCAATGTCTTAAATACACAGTTTGTGTTTTGTATGAAAAGGAAAGGTTATTGGTGTCATAATTATAGTACTTGCAATATGTAATA
>OZ012690.1:38352164-38775332 GCA_963942565.1 Maea johnstoni
AATTATGCAGAAATGCTGAATAATGGCTGAAACACTGGCACACAGGTACTCATCTGAGAGTGCTTAGTGAAAGCCATATCTAATGAATACCAACATGACAGTGTTGGTTATCAAACATATTTGAATCCTTTTTATTTGGACAAAAGTAGCCTTAGCATTGGAAGGGTTAATCCATTCAGACTTCTATTTGAAAACTGTTGCCTTGGCATTTTTGAAGGTTTTGAAGATAAAAAATGAAAAAATCAAATCAGATGTGTAAAATGTTGTATAAGGATACTGATTGGTTTGGTTGTGATCAACATTTCTCCTTCAAACATTTTTCAATAGTTGTTTTTGTTGATGAGTTATCAGACCATTTTGTGGCCTCTTGAGTATTGAATGCATAAAATGATAACCTAGAAAATTATCTGAAGGAGTTCTTTTTGCTTTATAATTAATTTGCTAGCATGGATTTGCATATCATTAAAGGACTCCTATTACAAATGGGTTGATTTACTAGGTGTCAGAGAGTAACACTATCAAATGGGATTCTACATATCAGCTTTACCTCATGAAAGCCTACTAATGAGAATGTATTGCAGGGCACGACGTTAACTTATGCAGCGACTTGCCCCGTAGGGCAAGTGAGATTCAATTTTCACTTGCCCTACTCCAACTTTCACTTGCCCTTGAAAAATTGTATATAGTAATTTTATAATATTTCATACAAAACCAAGTTGAACATGGTTCTGGCATGTGAAAGCATATTTTCTAGGACAAGCTTGGATGGCAGCTAGACCACGAAACTTGCACACATTCTCAAAAGTAAACCTGAAATATACAAAACGTACTTTCCCAGTGGGGCAAGCAAGATGCAGTTTTCACTTGCCCCACAGCTATAATTTACAAATTCTACTTGCCCGGGGCAATGGGGCAAGCACCAATGTCGAGCCCTGTATTGCATCACTGTGTTTTGATATGATATCGATCACAGGTTCTAAATAAATAATTTGCTGTATTAATAAGTGTTTTAGTATTTGCAAATATAATGAATTCCCTGGATATTGACGATTATTTCATACAAAAAATGAAAACTCACACATGGATGTTAAATGTCTGTTGTATGAATAATAGATAGCCAGTAATTGGTGCTTAGTCAAGGCTTTTACACTGTAAGTACTTGTCATTATTGATCCCAATAGCAATCATTCTCCACTTGGTGTTAACCCATTGCATCTGGAGTGCACTTATGACAACTTAGAACTTTAAGCCTTCCAATGCTGCTCAGGCTACTTTCATCCAAAGCTCAAAGATGCAAATCTTTTTGAAAACCATTTAAACCCTATCATGTGGGTATTCATTGGATAGCTCTCGCTGAGTACTGTCAGATGAGTACCCATTTGCCAGGATTGCAGTCATTTTCCAGGTTTTTTGCATTATTGTTGGCCTATATTTCCTCTTTGTTTAAGTGTATTTTTTTCATACATATTCTTTACATATGTGATGTCTAAAATCAATCACAAACTTTGGAATTAGAATCTAAATGTTTTTTTCTTATATCAATGAAATTTACTTGATGGCCGACTTTTGGTGAAATGTGTCCTTGGATGAATCGGGGGTGGGCTAAATTCCCCAGTAATTATTTTGTAAATGAATTATAGTGGCCGAGTTTCCTAGGGCGGCAGAGATTTTCGAGAATTTACGGTACATCTCCAATTATGTAACTCCAGTTTCATTGATACACCTGCCATATAAGCTACAATGCTTCATTTCCTTTATTTCAGAAAAATTACCGATTGCTGGAAAAAGGCAAGATAGTGGTGTATACGACGAGTATGAGGATTATCAGAGACACTTACGAAAAGTGCAAGAAAGTGAAAAATATCATACATACTAATATGGTACAGTATGAGGAAAGAGACATCTTTATGAGTCAGGAGAATCAGGAAGCTTTACGTGAGAGACTTGAGTGTGACAGCGTAGTGGTGCCACAGGTGTTTGCCGACGGTCAGCATTTAGGGGTAAGTAGCACTACATCTGAAACATCTGCCTTTTGGGTCTCATAAAGTTCTTTACCTGAAAAGATGGACATCATACCCTACCAATTGGAGCTAAGAATGTCCTGCAATTCCATGGATTTATTTTAATAATGTAGTTACATGTTATCAGGGATGGACCTAAATGATGGTTATACCCTGGAACATGTGTTTTAGCGACCAGATGTTAAATTGTAGAAGCCAAGTTTGCGAATGGACATATCATTCTCAACTGAAGCTTTTGGAGAAAGTGATTTTTCTTTTAATTTTTTCTTTCCTTATACAAAGTATATATTGCCGTTATAAAGGTCGTTTGATGAGGAATACAATAAATATCCAGAAGGTACCCTCACAGCAGGGTGTAAGATCCTTTTGGTAAAAAAAACTGAAAAAACATGCAAAGTGTTGTCAAACAGAGCTCCTATCAACAATTATTGACAGCTGACCTTCAAATTTCTCAAATGTGGAGGAAAGATCAATATGGAGTAGAGGGAATCACATTTTTTCTAATTTTTGTTTGGTTCAAATTTTATAACCATTTCTTTCAAAAAATTGTGGAAAATGAGAAAAATGTGCATTTTTTAAAAATTGGAAAAACTGTTATAACCTTCCCTCAAGAATGCCCATATAGCTATAACTATGCCAAATTCCAAGAAAATATTTTAATGTTTGATAACTAAAGTGCATGTTTGAAGCGACCATGTTTTGGTTTAATTCAATATATTCTCGAAAAGGGCACCACAATGCCTGCTTGTGTGCAAGCCTATGGGCGCTTTTGTAATGGATTGTCTCTCGCTCGGTGATGGTCTATACATTCATAATAGATCTGATTATGAGGGAAAAGATGTAGGCTATAATTAATTATCATATGCAAAAATCTCTAAATGACCCTGTATTCACAAATTAATCCCACAAGCCACCTTAAATCAAAGCTTTTGACAGTAAATTTTAAGACAATTAATCAAATCGGTCTTGCCTTAACTGTAATCTATTATTGATGCCACTGGTATAATTTCTCTGTCTTAAGATTCTTATATAATCAGCCCATTGCTCTGAGCATGAGCTGGCCCTCTAAATAATGCAGAATTATAAATGTGTCTTAGGTCAGTGGCGTGATGGGTAATATTAGATACTTTTGAAATGATGTGATACTGAGAAAAGTACATGAGAAAAGCTAATATTTGGAAAATGTTTAATGGTAAGACATTTCAGTATGTCTTGAATAGTATACCTAGCTGGCCTATGCTTACATTTACAATGGTCTTTGGACATGGTATGGATGCCTTTATATTGATTGATTTTTTTTTTATTGGCCTCATAGCAAACTCAGTACAGAATTACATTTCATTGATATACAACTTATTAAAAATCTGTCTACAAATGTATAGATATTGACACATGGTATACAGACAGACTATGGAAACAATATACAGGGACTCTCTGAGAGCAGTAAAGATGATGATAATTATGATAGTATATGCTGATGACACGTGGTGAGGGTGTAAATAGTCATGAATAGGGTGATGACTAGTGACAGGACAATCATCGTGATCATCACAATGATCTGTCGGCAATCCAAATTTTTATTGTTTGTATCGATCGGGATATCTATTGTTTGAAATAAAAAATATTTTGGTGCCTGCCCGATAGCCTTGTGGTCTAAGGCATTGCCACTGACTACTAGCTGTCTCTCACCACTCTTCAGGTTTTGAATCCGACCTGGGGCATGTAAGAAAGTTGCCAGTGACTTGCCAGGGTTATCAACTGTATTTTCAGTGTTTGGGGTCTTCCCATATGGTCATGAGGTCTTAGGCATTGTCACTGACTGCTAGCTGTCTTTCACCACTCTGGGTTTGAATCCCATCTGGGGCATATGCTAAAGTTCACAAAGACTTGGGGTGTGGAGGTGACTTTCGCTAAATATTCCTGTTTCCTCCACCTCATACAACTGGCTAGTCACAACTTGGCTGCCATATGGCATAAAAAGGGACAAAAAAACAAAATTCAAAATTCCAACTGCACTTTTCCTAGAGGGAGCTCTGTAAAACTGCTCTATTGGAGCAATGGCACCACCAGTTTCTTTCTGTGCCAATTTGTTTATCAAATCAATAAGTGCTAGCCTCAAAGTGCTTTGGCATTTTGAATTAAATGAATGTTTTAGCTAGAATTACAGAGAATCTTAGTAAAGTATATTACACTGAAAACATTATTATTTTCTGATCATCAGTAGAACAATGTGGACTGTTTAAATGAATCGAAATATATCTAGACCATTAGAAAGATATCACCATTAGGTTTTCTGGCTGGTATAGGTTGATGTAGGCATGGAAGGGTTAATTAGGTGCATCACTATTACGGCAGTACAGCAATACAGCACTGCATTGTAAATCATCGCAGTGCCAATAGTACCTCAAGCATGTAGCTCAACTAATGAGAAATTTTTGTATCCACCATACTAGGAAAATCAATCTGATGCCCACCACTAATGATGACTATGGTTAATTGATGAAAATAACAATAATAATGATAATGAGAAGAAAAGTAACAATAGTGAAAGCGGCTCGAACAGGCAGAAGCAGGTTTTATTATTCAAATTTGGAGAGTTGCCCTGGATTCCTAATTCCTACCTAAGTCTTGGTCTACGTAGTATCAGTATGAGATTTACAACTGCCTGCAATAATATTACATCACCATTGTAGTGGCTTAATGGCATGTGTTACAGCTTTCAGAGTATACCTTGCATAACTGCCCTGGAAGATCAGGATCTGATTAAATAAATCAATAGGATACATTATGCAATAACCAATTGATCCCCATAGTCACTACTGCAAGGACCAGTTGCAAAATTCAAGGCTGTCTATGCTTCAACAGTAAAGCAATTTGGATTGTTTATGCCATATTGAGGCTTACTTTGGATTAGCCAGTTGTACATGGTGGAAATTTGGAATTTTGAAATTTTCATTTTTTGTCACTTTTTCTGCCATATTGCGGCTAGGTCATGACTAGCTTGTTGTAAGTGGTGGATGAAACTGGTGAGTCCTGTGAAAACCACCTCCACCTAGCCCCAAGTCACTGGCACTCTTCTCCCTAGCCCCAAGTCACTGGTTTGAATCCAGGCAGTGGTGAGAGACAGCTAGAAGTCAGTGGCAATGCCTTAGACCACATGGCCATAAGGACAGGCCTTGTAAGTAATGGAGAAAACCAAAGCCCCACTCATAGCAATCAATTCTAACCCATTTATGCATAAGGGTGCCTCTAAAAACTGTTGTCTGGATCTAGGATATTTGTATTTTACAATAATCTGGGAATTAATAGCAATATTACAAAATAATTCAAGAAGAGTTTGTAGTTATATGATCAACATTTCTCCTTCAAACATTTTCCGACGTATGCTTTTGCCCACAAGATATCACCAATACTTTCAGGCTGCTTTTGGCCGCTATGAGCATTAATGTGCTAAATTGCAGTTGAGCCATCACAAAGCTTCATTAACCCTTGTGCTGCTGGTGGCTAATTTGGCCAAAACAAAATGATGCAAAAAACCTGGGAAATGATTAAAACCCTGGCACATGGGTACTCATCTGAGGGTACTCAGCGAGAGCTATCCAATGATAACCAACACAACAGGGTTTAAAGGGTTTTCAATAATCTTTGCATCTTTGTACTTCAGACTTAAGTAGCCTCAGCATTGGAAGGGTTAAACGTGGAGGCAGTGTACATTAACCCTCTCATGCCTGGAATTCCCCTTGTAAGGCCTAAAAAAGTTGCTTGTTTCCTGTAACCCTACTCTAACAAGTTTTTATTTTTAAAAAATCCCTTTCCTAAAAATTCTTCCGCCCTCCCAACTGTTAATCAATGAAAAACATGCATAAAACACACATATTTGACATAATGCAAAAAAAAAAATTTTACTGACCTACCTACCCTATTTTTTATTTTTTTGACCATCACAGGAAACAAACTTTTCTTTCTTTGCCTAAAGTACCATCTAGATCAGTGATACTCATGAAAATAACTTTGGAATAAGGCATTCATGATGCATCCACAAAATATTCCAAGGAGAGTTGACGGTTAGGTCAGAATTTTTATGTTTGCTTCAAATGTATCATTTGAAAAGCTTTGGTAATCGCACTCAGAATTGAAACCAAAGTATCATTTACTTAACAGATCATTGAGGACTGTTATTAAATGAGTTGAAATACATCTAGACCATTTGAAATATATCACCAAGGTTGTCTTGCTGGTAGTTAATGTAGGCTCATGTAGGTTACTCAGGTGCATCACTATTAAGGCAGTACAGCAACACAGTACTGCAGCATAAATCATTGCAGTGCCCATGGTACCTCAAGCATGTACCTCAACTAATGAGAAAATTCTGTATTCTACGAGTAACTTCTAATAAATATCCTTTACTTTCATACAGTCCATGTAGCATCTAGCTCAACTAATGAGAACCATTCATACAACCTATCAGGGACTGTTATTATTCTAAAATGGGGGCTTGTCCTGATGGCCGTGTGGTCTAAGGCATTGCCACTGATTGCTGTCTATCTCTCACCACTGCACCAGTTCGAATCCCAGCCAGGGCAAGTAAGAAAGTTACCAGTGACTTATGGTTAGGTGGTGGTTTTCACCGGGTACATTACAACTGCCTAGTCTTGACTTGGGCACAATATGGCAAAAAAGTGACAGTAATTGATGTAGCAAATTTTCTATGAGGGGCCTACCTCTATGGCTGAGTGGTATAAAAATTCTACACAATGCCAACAGCACATAAAAGCATGTAGCTCGATTTATGAAATAATTTATACTATCATTGAATTATTCTATGGGAAATTGATCAACTATGGGCCTGCTCCCATGGCTGAGTGGTATTTAAAATTCTTTATTATGACATTAGTTTGTTAAGCTTTTACGTTAGTAAGTTAACTTTTGACAACAGTTTATGCTTCCATTGAATTCTTCTAAGAGGAACATTTGCTATGAAAGGGGCTTCCTCCATGGCCAAGTGATATGAACATCTTTAACCCCGCTGATGCTTATCCCTTATGCTGCTGGTGGCTAATTTGGCCAATACAAAATGATGCAAAAAACCTGCAAACTGACTGAAACCCTGGCCACATGGGTACTCATCTTAGAGTACTCAGCGAGAGCTATCTATTGAATACCAATTTGATAGGGTTTAGGTGGTTTTCAAAAATCTTTGCATCATTGTGCTTCGGACAAAAATAGCCCCAGCATTTGAAGGGTTAAGAGTTCCTTGAGAAATTTTAGTTTGGATCTATGATACTTTTGGCGATAACTTTGGAATGAAAAATATTTTTTACAAATTATTTGAAGGAGAATTGTTTGCAGTGTTCTGAATAACAGTTTTCCTTCAAATATGTCCCACTCTCGGGGCTTGAATCTGGCTCAGGTCAGTTGAGAAACCAGAGTAACCAAAGGTGTGGGGTTAGGAGGTGGTTTTCCCTGGGTACCCCAGTTCTCATTAGTGACTGGCATAAGTTATGATTTAACCTCAATATGGCTGCAAGGTTTTGATAAATGAAATTCCAAATTCAAATCCTATTCAATCCTTTATAATCTAATCCCTCTGCAGCCATCTCATAAAAATATCACTGTAATAGAAAAACACTCTCCCTCATCTTTCATTCATATAATATCAGCAAAAAACCTCTAATTCACATTATATTTGCATACATGTCAGAGCGCAAGATTGATATGATCTTGAATGGGGTTTTAGTGTTATGCTTTAACACACCTCCCCAGATTCTCATCTCATTTGATCCCAGCCCCTAGATCTATATTGTCACTGCAGATGATCAATCAACACACTTACCTGCAAGCTGGATTCTAATTTCCTGTGCTGTCACCAAGGCAGCAAGAAAATCATAAAAATCTGCCATAGTTGTGTATAAGTTGAATATTAACTCATTTATGATCAGAGATCCATATGGGAGTAGTCATCTGGCTCTAAGATAGTTTACATATCACATACATGCCTAGAGTTCCCCTTAAAAATATCATTTGAATTTAAAATACTTTTGATAATAATTTCAAATTATTTACAAGATATTTGAAGAAAAATTTATGGTTGTGTTCTGATAAATATTTCTTTTACCTAAAAGCATATCAGAATAGTCTGGCAGGGAACTTCGGGCAGGAAAGAGTTAACAATATATCTAGATCATTTGTTCTGGATGCAGTAATTCTTGGCTCGCATTGTGAGAGTATTTCTATGCGTCAATATCTCAGTAATTGCATATACTGTTTCTCGTGGATTTTATGGTCCAAGGAGGACTCTCATCAACAGAGGTAGAAATATTGATTTGGACGAACAAGGAAGTGAAATTAACCTGCCCCAGTTAACCTGTTTATTATCACATCCATATAAGAATGCTAATATTTTTGTAATGATGTTTAACTAAAAGTTCATTTTTCCTCTTGCTATTATTTTTCCACATATTATCTCATTCATTCCTGAATTTATGCTATTCATGAATATAACTTAAGAATCAGGTCGTTTATTGGGTAGTGCGCAACATTTCTTGTTAAATTTTTTTTGAAAATTTCTCTAGTAAAAAACATCACAAAATAGGCACATTTTGGGGTGCTACGTACATAAATAGGTTTACCCCCTCTCTCCTTCCTATCCTTTAACAACAGTAACTTTTTCTTATTACCGTTTTCTCATGTATAATTTCTTTATCTTCCTTTCAATTCCTCCATCACCTAAATGTGTTCCTACCAGCTTTCTCATACTTTCTTCTATATTTCTACCCCTCATATATAATGATAAAATTTGCTATAATTTTTATCGCTGAGTATTTATAATGCTTACTTTTTCTAACTTTAAATATGGTCTATGTGACAGATACTTTTAAGAAAGTAACTTTGCATATGAGATATTTTCTATTCCATTTACTTGACCATGTGACATCTATCACTTTCTGGTTTTATAAATGCAATATTATTAGTTACACCCTGTTTGAAAGTGTGGTCTGGTCTGCTATCCACCTATAGTCATACATATCCGGATACAGATGACTGAGGGTGGATAGCAGACAAGACCACACTTTCAAACACCCTCCTCCCCCTCTCTCACCCTTTTCCCCAATCCCCTCTCTTACCCGGTTCTTACCCTTTTCCCCATCCTCATCCCTCCCATTGACTGCTCCCTGCTATCAAGACTCCAGCACTGGTCATGAATAACTCATAGAAGAGAACCTGCTCCCGACCTGGAAAATGGCGCAATGAATAAATCATCCTGATTAATGTGAATAGCAAGACAGGATGACGACTAGCTCTATATGCTATATCCACCTTTCAGCAATGCCTTTCATGTCTAGAGATTTCCTTGAAAAGTGTCTACAGGTCCTGTGATACTTGAAAATAACTGTGGGTTTGCATTGGTAATGGTCAACATTTCCCCTTCAAATACTTTCCAAATACTTTTGGAAATTGCTGTTTACAATATGTTCAAATATTCTACCAATGTATAATAGTCGACTTTTGGTTGGTATAGACCTGAATTCGTTACTCATTCATATAAATTTGGAGTAAAAAAAGTTGCAAATGACTTAATTTAAAACATTCAGCTCAAAGATCTGATACAGTATATAGTTCTTAACTCATCTGGTTTGTTATTTTACAAATTGGTTATCTATATGTAGTGAAATTTCCAAACTTCAGCACCATGAAATAGAATGCTCCATTGTCCATGTTCTGGCTATAGGGCTGATGAATTTTGAGCTAGTTGTGAATGCAAATTCATTGTGGAGGAAACTTGAGTTAATCTAGGAAAAAAACATTGCCTAACCCCATATAACTTGCAACCTTCTCACATGCCTTGAGCCAGATTAGAACCTGGGAAATGGTGAGAGATAGCAAGCAGTCAGTGGCAATTATAGGGCAGCCATGCAATCTATGAGGAGATGATTAAGATGACCAGAATAATTGCCAGTTTCCTTTCAATTGAGACAATGCTATAAGGTTTGTAGAAAGATTGCTAGAAAATTGCCATCATGCAATGGGCACAATGTTGCCAATTCTTATTGACTTTTTGACTACAATTTGCCATTTTGTATAAAATGTGCAAAGAATGTTGCGAATATGTTGGTGTTTGAGAAGGAACTTCATGCATTGTCGCTGTTTTTCTTTTGCCAAGTAATATAGGAAATGATGAATTTATTGTAATGCAGCATATCAGGCAGAGGCCAAATAGATATATTATATGAACCATATCTCAGTTTTCCTTATATCAAATATGCAATCTGTATTTGATTTAAAAAAGAAAAACATTTTCAAATACCAAGATTTATATCAAAAATGTACCAATCACATCTCAAGTTGAAAAACAAGAGCTTCTTATTGTTATTTCCCAGCCACGCCTAAGTAAAACTGCCATTCCACACCGCTGTTGTCAGGATTTATTTGTGCCCACCTGGGACAAAGGTAATCAGGAATTCATTTCCCACCTGTGTAGATTTGACTCACCTGTTACCTGGGCCTGATTAGGTATCAACCTGTTGCAGGTGATGGAGCAATTAGGTGGGATTTCTAATTAGCGGGCTAATTGAGGGTAGTAGCCTTTAGGGAAATTGGGCCTTAGGAGTTGAAGGAGAATGATCTGGTTCTTTCCCAGTATAAGTTTCTAGATGCAGACAGCAAAGCTGCTCTTTGAATACTGTATACAGCTTTAATTTAGAGGGATAAAAAAATTTGCTTTACAGCCCTGCTGGAGGATTTTTGTGTTACTTTAAATGTGTGCATTTTATTTGAAGGATGTCATTTTGACGCTATCATGGGGAGTACGAAGATAGCAAAAGTTAAATGCCTGTAAAAAATGCCAGTTATACAGTAGTGCAAAACCTTTCATATAATACACTGCATGCTAGTTCTGGGCTGATTGTCAATATTATCACAAAACCAAATGGTATAAATACAATTTTCAACTACTACAAGTTTTTTTTGATACTGGTTATTATTTTTGTTTTATATGACTATGCTTTGGTGTATCGAAAATGTTTGATATTTACCCATTTGGTTAGAATCACCCTCAGTAAAGGTAGGAATTATTGAAGTTGACTAAATTCCTTTAAAAGAACAAAATATCAAACAGATCAAATTCAAATTTGCATCTATTGCATGGACTTTAAGATGAGATTTTTGAATAACTGTCATCAGATATTTTCTAATTCTTATATTATATACTTATTTTTAACTGCTTATTTTATGATTCAATATATAATCTACAACACATTATAATTCACATGAACAGCCGCAGTACAGGAAGTAAAGCTTAGGCTAAACCCCCCTGGTGTTTGTTTAGGATTATTGTAAGTCATAAAATTTACTGAACGTTTGTAATAAAATTTCAGGAATGTGACTTCATACGTCATTTTCATGCTATGCTGTTGATTTCATGTTATATTTCTCCGTGACCTTCTCTCGTTGTGGCCTGTGATACCATTGCTGAGAGAATTTCAATATACCCGAGTGGTTTATCATGTCGATCTAAGATAGACCAGATTTTTATGACTCTAACCCATTCATTCTATATAGAACCGTGTGCACTGCCTCAATGTTAACCCTTATGCTGCCGGCAGCTAATTTGGTCATTACAGAATGATGCAAAAAACCTGAAAAATAACTGAAACCCTGGCACATGGGTACTCATCTTAGAGTACTCTGTGAGAGCTGTCCATTGAATACCAGCAATTGACAGGGTTTAGTTGGTTTTCGAAAACCCTTGCGTTCTTGTGCCTTGTAAGAAAGTAGCCTCAGCATCAGAAGGGTTAGCCTTTTAAAGGGGAACTTGGGGAAAAACACATCATAGGTTTATATGAAAGTTCATGAACATAGCTCAACATCTGTCGTAAACAGAGAAGCCCTAGAGCTCCACACAAAGAGAAATCTCAAATTGCAATTAGTGAATAGCACCTTCACTGAGGCAGGGCAGCCGCCATCTTGGATCTGAGTCAACTCATGCTGCTGTAGTCTATGTAAATGGGTGGCAAGCAGCTTAGTGGGTGTATTAGATAAAGCCAGTAGCTCTGTCTAGGAGGTAGATATTTCACTGCTCTGAAGCACATTCAAGATGTTTAGGTATGCAAATCCCTACGACTTTGAACCAAGAGTGGCTGAAGGTGATCAGGTGGATTATATGGACATAGTTCAACTGAAGGTGTTGATGAATTTGATGGTCAAGATGAGGAAACAGAGGGCTGGCGCTTAAATAGCATGTTGTGGTGCACCTGTCAGACTTCTTTCCTTCTTTAAATTATCAGGCCCCTTCCAAAGGTATTCTTGACATTTCTTTTCTATAATCTTCATGAATATGTACACAATTACTAAAGGAAATGAAGATGATTGCTGTTCCCAGTACTGCTAGTCACTTCCTGTGTTTACTAACTTGTGTCCCATGGGGTCTAGATGTGTAATGCCAATTGGACAAGGTCAATTACCCTGTGTGTCCCTTTCCTTTACTTACTTTTGTTATTACCCTAGGGACCTAGACATAAGACAAAACCTCAGTTGTAACACAACTAACAAAATCCTGCACAGTCTATTCTCAGTGGATTAATAAAGACCATGTTGAGGTACCTATGAAAATTGCCATTCACCCTGAAAGTTAGCTGTTAGGGTTGCTAAAGTCTGTACATCAGATCATAATAATGAAGAGTATGATTATTAATCATAAGTCATTAAGAGAAGGTTGGTAATGAGTAAATGAAAATGTCATTTATTCTATCATAAATAAAAGAAAGGGTCATTTGCAATTTGAGATATTTTGATTTCAACCTTCCTCTATATTGCAGTACTATTTAGAAATGTATTTCTTCCCAGTGAAAATGGGGTCATGACTGACTATAACCTTAGCTGTTTCAATTTTGTAAGTTAGGGAATGATATTTACCCTTCTCATGCTGGCTTAATATTAAACATTTAATGCATACACCTGTGCTTATATTCGTTGAGCAACTGAATGAAGGTAAATCATGTTTAGACAAGTAAATGTATACCAATAAAGTAAATAAATCCCGAAATTGATAAATTGCAAGATCACTTCTGCTTGAAATAAGAGATTTAGGAAAATTGGTTACCAGATATTATATCCTTGAAGAAAGTAAGACTAGATGCAATAGGAGTCGCATGGAGCATGATAAAAGGTGTATCAATTGTGACTGTTTCTTTTTTTGAAGAAGTGTGAGAGATTATGCACACCTATTTCACAAGTACCCAAACATTCTAAAAAAGCATCCCTCTTCAGAACCTTGTTAACTGTACTCTGAAGTAATCCTGACTGCAGTGTGTCATTCCTGACATAATCCTCGTCAGTGAAGTGGTCTGAACATACATATGCATACTTCAGGACAGGTGGGTTTAAAAGTTTCATGGATGCTAACCACTGTTTTTGTCTAAATTTACTACTAGGAAATCTATGAAAGCTTTCTCCACTACCGTGTCTTTTTTTACAGCCAATTGCTGCACATGATTTCACCATTTTCTTGTTTGATATATACGTTTTTATGCAACTTGTGCAGAGAGCTCTTGTCAGGAGCACTGCTGTTAGATACACTGCCCAGAGGTAGCTTGGAGACAGGATGTGATCCCTGCCACCCGATTGTGTCACAGCTGATAGCACTTGAAAAACATGGCCGCACCCAGTGGCTGGCAGAGGCTGTCTAGGAGGATGACAATACGCAAAAATCTCCCCTCACGGGCTCACTGAGAGAAAAAGAATGGTAGCATCCTGTTCTTGAAGTATATAACTTTCATATAAGCTGATATGTTTGTGAGCCTTTAGGGCCCCTTTAAGCTGCCTGCTTACTTGGTGGGTATCCCAAATGTTTAAAGGGCTGAAAGGATATTCACCTTCATGAACAAAAATAGATTAATTGATTGCTGCTGTTAATGATAAATCAATCAAACACAGCTGTAACTAATTCCAGTCAGACTTTTGTCAAAAATAATTTACCTGCCATGTCAGGCAATTTAAGAAAAAAAAACTGCCCGAAAACTCATTTTCAAGATTTTTACCAGCGGTTGGCAGTCAGTTCTTATGTTGAGGCATGGTGAGGTAATATAATAGCTTTTGGGGGATATTTAATCTGTAAAAAAGCAACTCTTCACAACAACAGTTGTAAAGGATATATAATAAGTAGAGAACCCACTGCTTTTAAGTCAAAGTTTCTTTTTAGGTTTTCTATGCTAGTTGAGAAATTAGCAAGGTTTTTGTCCGACATCCAGGTTGTTTTGGGCGTGAATAGTAATGGGTTGTCTCACTCTGCGCCATACACAGAACCCTGCTGGTCTGATATTCAAGATTGAAGCAAACACCAGTGATGCAAGCTATTCATGGCACGTAGTTGCCCAGTGGGATACCAACCCGGAAATTTTAGTTACCAAAGTACTTGTTGTCTGACACATTAACCCTTCTAATGCTGAGGCTACTTTCGTCTAAAGCACAAGGATGCAAAGTTTTCCAATAAATCATCTAAACCCTGTCATGTTGGTATTCATTGGATAGCTCTCGCCAAGTGCTCTCAGATGAGTACCCATGTGCCAGGGTTTCGATCATTTTTCATGTTTTTTGCATCATTTTGTTTTGGCCAAATCAGCCACCAACAGCATGAGGGTTAAGAAAATACCTTGATATCAAAACTACACTTTGGGAAATATTTCACTGAAAGTTTTTCCTGTTGGGTTTTACAATTTCTTTTGAGATGCCCTCAAAGATTAATTGCTTTGACAAACAATATTCAAAGTTGTTGAACAATGTGTACACTACAGTTGCAAATGGGCTGCTTCCTAAATTAACGAAATTGACACGACTTATAAAATGCAGGAACTTAAAAACAGGGCTTTAAAGGTATTACAGTAAATATGTACCTCACGATTAAAGGATGAAAATAAACTTAGTATCCTTAGTATCCTTCAAGGGATAGTATTAATAAGATATTGATAAGATATATGTTTTAAATCACCCTAGAAATTTAATCATCTCTTGTTCTTGTTTTTTTTCTTTACGCATTTACAACACAACAAAGGGTACCAAATCCACCATTGCTTTTTAGTAGAAAATATCTTTTGAATTCTGAAATGCATAAAATATATAACACTTCTTCTCTCCATTTCTAGGGAGCAGAGAGACTGGAATACTTAAATGAAATAGGAGAGCTCAGGAAAATATTTAGACATTTTAAGGTAAGTATTGATAAGTTAAAAATGTGAAATCCTAAATTCAGTGATATTAAATACATCTAATCTAATTTAACCCTTTCATACCTGGAGATCTACTTGACTAGTAGCAGTTTTGGCTGATACGGGTATGAATGGGTTAACAAGTCCCTTTCAAGGCATTATTCTGTGGAGAATTAAGAAAATGTCAAGTCTGCATTTATAACTGTTCAAGTTTATAGGCGACAGTCTCATCTAGGATGACTGCAACAACTACTATAAGTACCACCTATTGGTGAAAGGCGGTACTAAATATTGTTACTGTATTAGAACTTATGGTCTTTACTGTGGTGCTGAGTATCATTAACAGTGTGCATAGGATAGAATGAAGCCGATGAAACCTAGTTTCTGTAAAGATATGTTTTGGCGGAACTCTTTTCTAATCAACTAGAGACATTTTAGAAACATTGCTTACTTTTACAAAATCAGCTTTTTGATAATGCTAACTTATCTTACCTCACAGCCATTAATATCTACACCAATAGATAAGATAACAGATAACTAGTATTATATAGGTCATTTATATTGAGGAGAATTTCAGAACAATTCATCAAAGGCAGTTTCATGAGCAATTATAACAAATAATGACAAATAATACTAATGATAATGATAATAATGATAATAACAATGATAATACTAATAATAATAATAATAATAATAATAATAATTATATTAATGATAATAATAATAATGATAATTAGAAATGATATTAATAATAATAATGATAATAGTAATGACATTGATATTAGATATTGAACTTTATTGTTATTTTTGTATTTCCAGAAAATCGCCATCCACAAGGATTGCACAATGTGTGGAGGTTACCGCTATATTCCCTGTACGACATGTCATGGGAGTAAAAAATCCCTTATAAGGAATCACTTCACGGAGGAGTTCCAGGCATTACGCTGTATGCAGTGTGATGAAAACGGCCTCGTGCGCTGCGAACTATGTAACCACTGCTTACAATGACGGCGGGAAATACGCTGCCTCCTCTAAGACTATTTAATCAGCCATGAATGTTGATCACTGGATAGGCAACCAGCAGATCTTGCCCAACAGCTTCGGCACAACCCCTAACAGAATTGTTGACAAGAACCACTCAAGAGGTGCGTTCTACGCATGTGCGTGAGGAACATCCTCTGTAATGTAAACAAATGAGAGATCCTTCATTGGTCTTTGTCTCCTAGTGATGTTACACTGAGACTAGATTCAGTGAGATTAGGTGTGCCCAGGGCTCTATAGTGAGTTCTATGATAATTGTTCTGCAGCGACCAGTCCATGTTCTATTCATGTAAGAATCCACTCATCCACTATCCACTATCCGAGCGCTCTTGTGGTCGACACATTTGCTAATATTTCAAAAAATCATGAACAATATTTGAACATTTTTTTAGTATTATATATACAGTTTCTGCAAATATTTTCAGTTATTTTGTTGAAAGGAGTAAAAAAATGGATTTGTCAGACAGTTTTCACGCTGAGGGAATGAGATGGTTAAAGAGGAACTAGTTTGATACTAGTTCAGCCATCTCAGAAGACATGGCAGGCTACAGCCAATCAAATACCACATATTTGTCATGTGACACTGTCCTTGTAGATAACATTCTGTAATTAAAAACTGAATTTTTTCCCGCGTTCAGTTTATTATACATGTATTTAAAGGAGTGTTAAGGTACCTGGAACATCTAGCTGTCCAGAAATAAGGAAAATTATGGAGTTACTTTCAACATGGAATTTTCATGTGATGCATATATCTGATGAATACAGTACAGGATATTTTTATTGAGGAAAATGTTTGAAAGCAAGTTGATGTCAAGTTCCCTAAAACAGAGATTTTTTATTTTTTTTCAAATGTGTATTGCTTATCTAAAAAGGTATGCTGTTTACATTGGATTAAAGACCATTTAATGAAAGGATCTGGGTTATTCAATTGTGCCTGTTTCTTTGTGTTATTATATATGTACAGTATTTGTTGACTAAAAAAGGATAACTAAAAGTTCCGATTGTTAGGGTCAAAAATATAAGATTTGTTTTAGGTCATACTTCAATTTGAAAGAGTACCCTTTGGATATTTAACTCCTTCATGGCTGGAGATCTTGACATGAGTTGTCAGGATCTTCGGTATTTTTGAAAATTACTCTACAGAGTTGTTTGCTAGTCTCTGATTGACATTTTTCTTTCAAATATTTTTTCTGAAAACCAGCATTTGTTTGAACAATATTACCTAAATAGTCAGGTGGTTTTGGGCACTACACTCATGACTTGGTAAACCCTTTCGCATTTGTCTGAAACTTAAGGAATTTTTTTTCGATAGCAGAGCAATATTTTGAAAAATATTTGAAAATGGTTTCTCCTGTTGGTTTCAACAATCCCTTCAAAGTATATTTTTCAAGTTTTAACTGATTTGATGATTTAGGTTCGAAGCAACAGACTATGTGTATATATATTATATGCTAATTGGTCAATACCAAGTTGCCATGGAGCTGAATGGACAGGCATAGTATATCTTAGATAAAATGTATCATTTGCAATAATGATGTAGTTTATTGTAATAATTTCTTGCAGTACCTTTACTATGAATGTGGTGCTAATGGTTTAGCCGTGGCCTAGAGTGACTTCTTCCAATGATTCATTTCTACCGAACGCACCATGACATTTTCAAAACAGAATAAATTTGCTTATGTATGTGTGTGTGTATATATTTATATAAATATATATATATATATATATATATATATATATATATATATATATATATATATATATATATATATATATATATATTATATATATATATATATATATATATATTTATATATATATATATATATATATATATATATATATATATATATATATATATATATATATATATATATATATATATATATATATATGTATGCCCACAAATATTACTTATGTATCTTTTTATTGGTTCTCTATTATAGCAAGTCTGACTGAATGTTTGGCAAAATCTACCACCTCTGGGCATAAAGTGGGTGTTCAACTGTTCATTTTCCTAGTTGTTAGTGGAGGAAACTGATGTTTGCAGTATTTATTTCAACCCTTCCGATGCTGAGGCTACTTTTATCCAAAGTTCAAGGGCGCAGTGTTTTTTGAAAACCATTTTATCTCTGTCATGTTGGTATTCATTGAAATGCTCTTGCTGAGTACTCACAGATGAGTACCCATGTGCCAGGGCTTTTACAGGTTTTTGCATCATTTTGTATTGGCAAAATGTTCAGCCAGCAGCATAAGGGTTAAGAGGTGTATGAGTAATGGCACCAGCCGAGAACAGATGATATATACAGTATGTGAATAGTTATATGAAACAGTTGCACATGGCAGCAACTGGGAGTTACAATTATGATAACTATTGTTAGTTGCTTCATTGGCCAATAGGGGTCCTTCTTGTTCAATGAAAATTTCATCAGCAATGTCCATGTAAAATGAAGTGATAGGAAACAGTTGCACATGGCAGCAACTGGGAATTACGATTATGATAACTATTGTTAGTTGCTTCATTGGCCAATAGGGGTCCTTCTTGTTCAATGAAAATGCTATCAGCAATGTCCATGTAAAATGAAGCGTTCAAAATAAATTGAATCTGAAGCCCAGGTAAACCTGGTATTCTGTCAAGAGAAATCGTTAATTATTTTCCAAAATTATTCAGTTATTTTGTTAAATTGGTTGTTTCCCAGAGCTTCCCAAAAAGGACTTTACAGGGAAATAAGATTTTTATTAAAGCAGCTTTTGAAAGATAATCAAAGGAGAAAGCTGATTGTTAAACTAACAATAGGTTTCCTTCTAATATGTTTTAGATTGAAATATTTAACTTTTTTGACATTTCATTTCATAAAATACATTAAAATAAAATTCAAATAAGAATTGGTTCAGTCTTGGTATTTCCTTTTGTTTTCTTTGATCTAAGAAAGATGTTTTGGAACATTCAGTTTGCTGGTAGATTCTAAATGTGTGAATCTCTTGTCTATGGTTAATTTAGAACAAGAGGAAAATGATTACATTTTTTGTTTTCTTTGTTCTAAGAAAGATGTTTTGGAACATTCAGTTTGCTGGGAGATTCTAAATGTGTGAATCTCTTTTGTCTATGGTTAATTTAGAACAAGAGGAAAATGACGACATCTTTTGTTTTCTTTTTTCTAAGAAAGATGTTTTTTGAACATTCAGTTTGCTGGGAGACACTAAATGTGTGAATCTCTTTTGTCTATGGTTAATTTAGAACAAGAGGAAAATAATGAATGAAAGGAAATATGTTTGTTTGATTTTCTTTTTGATTACATTAGTAATTCTATGATTTGAGAGAACAGGTGCTGAGGCTACTTTTGTCCAATGCACATGAATGCAAAACGTTTTTGAAAACTATTTAAACCCTCTCATGTTGTTATTCATTGGATTGTTTTCGCTGAGAACTCTTAGATGAGTACCCATGTACCGGGATTTCATTTTTCAGGTTTTTGGCATCATTTTGTATTGGCCAAAATAGCCACCAAGCAGCTTGAGGGTTAGAAGATAAGTTGTAGGATCAACTGTCCAATTAACCTTTGGTTTATTCCTGCTGAAGAAAGAACACTACAGCAAGTGTTTTAGAACATACGCCTACGATTTTAGAGTATATCATATCATAAAGAGTACAGAAACACCTGACGTTTGAATGCTTACCCTATCATCTTTTCAAAATATGGTTGTAGGAATTATGAATAAAGTGTGTATACAGTGTGGAATAGAAATGGTTGTCTTTGTTATGATTCATCTTTAAAAGTTTGCTTGTTTTATTTCTATATAGTAAAGAAACATTTTGTTTCAGAAAGTAAGTTACTTTATTGGCATACATTGAAATGGAATAGATGTTCAAATTCTAGCCTTTTTTTTGAGGGGGGGGGGATTAACCTATTCCTGTTTTTTTGTTTTGAGATTCAGTTTTATCTATTTATTTCAAAGAAATGTTATGGAAATTTTCAGAAATAAACTAACTAAGATGGCCACCCTGTAAGTATGGTAATAAAAAATGATATAAAAGACGATTTTATTTGACCATCCATCACATGAGAATATGAAAGACAGTAAGAGCATGTTAGATTTTGTTGTAGTTTACATATTAAAAAAAATTAAACTTATAGGGATGAGGTACTTCGTAAAAAAGTATTTTGCTTGGATGGAGTCCTTGACCTATCTGTAGCAAATCCCTCATATTGGTGTCTTTGCTTTGAAAGTGCTGTGAAGGCATAAGAAGCAGCTAACTAGTGCTGCATTGAGGGGGGTGTGGTGGCTGTAGGGGGGGGTCAGAGAATGGTCAGCCAATGACCGCCTTGACCGGTCATTAACACGCAAAAATGTTACCCCAAGGGATGAGGACAGAACAGGGTCACCTAGTGTATGCACAGCATGGGTTAATGCCCAGACACATGACAGACACTACTACTACTACTACTACTACTACTACTACTACTACTACTGCTGATAATAACAATGATGATGATAATGATGATAATAATAATGCTAACACTGATGAGGATTATAATAATAAAGATTATAATAATAATATTAATAATAATAGTTCTAATAATAACAACACTAATGAGGATTCTAATAATAATGACATGGCATTTGTTATTGCGCCCTTTGTACTTATGATGTTCAAAAGTGCAATATGAAATGGTGGACAAATAATGGTCCATCTGGTCAAATAAAATCCTCTTGAAATAATGTTTTCAGCATGGTCTTGCACTCTATCAGCAGTCTTGATGCTGTCTTGGTGCTCATTCCAAAGACATGGTGCATAGGCACTGGAGTAGACTAGGTCCCTAGTCCCTAAAAGGTTGACATCCCCTCCTACCTGTGCTGACCAAGCAGTGTAGTGTAGTACCAGGTATGGTAGATAGATGGCACCACCTGATCTTCAGATCTCTATAGGATTTATTTATCATTTATGTCATACATAAACTGAATTCTGGTGAGATAAGTGTAAACTAAATTGACCACAATGGCCACCAAGAGTATTTGGTGCTTGGTAACAGAAAAAACAGGACTGTCCAAGGTGTATATATATATAAATATATATATATATATATATATATATATATATATATATATGTATATATATATATATATTCATATATATACATATATACTGTATATATATATATATATATATATATATATATATATATATATATATATATATATATATATATATATATATATATATATATACTACTTTGAATATAAGAGCAAATGGCAGACTCAAGCACATTTTTCTTTAACAGTCTAGACGGCTTGGTATCATGAAAATCGGATATATGTCTTTCAAATATATAGAGAAAAGGACGACTTTACGTTAGGCTTGTTTGACACACTGTGGATATGTTAATACCGCAAAGACGCATATAAAACTCACTGACCGGCTGCCCGAGGATTTCAACCGTGACTCAGACGGATATAATTCTTATCGCCACTGGTCACTCAGAATACAGAATATCAACGCAAGCTGGAAGCGACTTATTGATTCCTACGTGGCGTCCTACCAGTTGGTTTTCGGCGTACATGTATTTAGCTGGTGCGCTCATAAATGTATTCGTATATCAATTGAAATTCTCATCTCAAGTCCTAGCTTTCATGAAATATTTAGTTTATTTGGGGTTTTCTTTTACATTGACCAAATTATTGGCCAATCTTTACATGGAAGTCTAACTTAAAGAACAAAGGGCCCTAGCCCCCATAACGAAACAGTCGTATAAGAAGTAAGAAATTTGCTTGTCGCATACTGTCGCATTAAGTTTGCTTGTCGCAACATTTTTCACTTCTGGCGCAAAAAAAGTGGGACAGTGCGACAGCTTGGACAGGCCTGAAAAACATAGCAGAAAAATACATATGACAGCCTAGAAATCTAGGCTAGCACTGGAGGTGCTGTCCACAAACCTGTTCAGATTAGCGCGCAGTATTTGTACTAGGGGTTTTATGTTTGGTCGTAGAGTCCTTGCTCTAGCCTGTTTGACTTGCATTTCCTTCAAGTATAAAGGAGAACATCCTTGTCTGCATTTGAAAGTCCGAAGTAGAATGTTGAACTTGATCCTTTTTTTCTGATGGGCGTGTACGTTAAAGCGTCAGGGATGTTCCCTTATTTGGAAAGGTACCTTGAATTAGGCATCGACCATTTTGGAAAAAAAATTGAAATTGGAAAATTGGAAAAAAAATGTCTCTGAACATTTGAAAAAAGATAATATTTCCCTGGAAAATAATTCTCATTTCAAGTGCCAGGAAATGCATTTCGGAGTGTCTGGACCCATAGAGCTTCTGGGGCCTCTAAATAAATACATATCTATTTGTTGAAATATACCATCCATACCGAGATGATAATTGCAATTATAAAGATAATTCACAAAATGCAAAAAAGCAAACATGACCCCCCCAGGATATCAAAATGTTGATGCCTTAGTGATATGATTAAAAGTATGTTCTGGAGGTGTGACACATTTCTATGTAGTAGATTCCTTCTGTATGAGTATGGTTCGTTCTAACAGAAATTTAGTTCTTCTACCCTACTGATTTTTGCCCAAAACCTGTTGTCGTGTTGTGACAAGCTATTATAGGCATTACTTGACTTGAACTGGCTCCTGGTCTGTTGTTTGAATACCCACTTGCCTATTTTGAGACGTGTCTGGCGGTATAAAGTGGATAAACAAACGACCATAGATTATCTTTGCATCAGTCCTGCACAGCAGTCTAGTAACGTGCCCCGTAGTGCCTCACAATGAAAACAGGGTCTTAAGGAATACTATATTGCTTCAAAAATTATCCCCATCATATCAAGTATCTGAGAGATGTATTTCTCTGCAAGTATACAGTGAATACGATTATCTTCCACTCACAAAACGAAACGATTTGGCACAACACAATTATAAAACATGAACCGAAATGAGGACAGGTTATTGGAAATGTAAACGGTAAGAAAGACATAGAAGAACATTCAGTAATGTGTACAACTTATCGCTCATTGCATTTGCACAAACTGTTATTTCATTTTACAATAGACATAAATAATTATTTTGAACGTGATTGAATTATGTATTATAAAATGTTTTTGCAGGACGTGAACGAGTGTCGTGTCTAGCTCTATGAGTGAAATATTGAAGATATGTGAATTTCAAATAAAACGGAAAACAACACTTTGAATTATAAAGGTGTTTTCGTTGAACCCTTTGACTCCTCTCTGTAGCCGTACTCCCGTACTTGACCGATATTTATCGGGTAGCCAGCCATTGGCTCCGGGCCAGAGAAACAGGGTTAGGTTGATAAACACCAAGAAGCCTCAGTAATCACTTAAGGTAGCGTGTGGGGTTCATTTCTTTAACCAAGTTTTACCTCTGCCTTGCGTTTATTTGACAATTGAGCCTATATGCAAATTAAATATTGCCTAAAAGATTTATAATGAGAAATACATAAAGCAATACACAAAAATGCATTCCTAGCAGGGTATAGATTATGAGGTTGAAAACTGAAAAGACATGCTGTTTTCAAACAGAGCTCCTATCAACATTTATAGATCGGTGACCTTCGAATTTCGAAAATGTGGAGGAAATACCAGATGGAAGTATTTCATATTTATCTAATGTTTTATTCCGTTAAAACTCTATAACCATTTCTGTATATTTTATTTAAAAAAGTGAAAAAAATGCATTTCAACTTTCGATTCCATAATTTTTCAACAAAGTCAAAATTCGAAAAAAAACGTTGAAACCTTTCCTCCGAAATGCCCTTAGTTATAACTATGCCAAATCTCAAGCAAATCCGTTAACATTTGATAACCAAAATTCGTGTTTGAAGTGACCATTTGTTAGTGGAATTCGAAATGAAGAAAGGAGCGAAAAACATTTTCTGCTTGTGTGCAAGCCTATGGGAACTTTTGTAATACTTGGCATCTCAATCAGCTCAGTGGATGTCTAGGCATTCTCAATTGATCTAATTATGAGGAAAAGGGTGAAGGCTTTAACATGCTAAACATCTCAAAATGACCCTATATTCACAAGTCAACCACATAAGCCACCTTAAGCTTGACCTGGTTATGTTGTGAAGGTCACGCTTCTGAGATAAATCTGATACCCCTGTGACGTAACAAGACGACCTTCAAGTCTCGGAGAGCATATGGTTCCAGTCTTCCAGCCTGTTGCGTCCATCACGAATTAACCATTTCCCTGCATATGAAAGACCTCACAATGTTAAAGGCTTAATGCTTTAAATGCATTTGAACCTTTGCGAGTGATGCTTTAGAATTAGTTTAAATTAATCTCAGCTTTGAATGTACGATAAACTCGTTGAAGCTTCACCCATTCGCCCTGTTTCGTCAGTGTTGATATTACTCTCATTATTTGTTTCTGTGGGTAGAAGTGTTAAAACAGGCTGGACGGTTTCATGGAGTTGAACTATCACCCTATTACAAACAGTCCCAAGAGGCGTCACTCGGACTTCGAGGTGTCCAGCTTGAAACCAAGAGATCTCAAAAATGGTTGCCTCACAACTCCTCTTCGGTCTTCGGGTTGATAATTGTCGTTTCTTCTCATGTCCTCCTCACCGTTGACGCTGTTCGAAGGAATTCGAATCGATTACCAAAGATGGTAGATTTGACCTGGACGTTCGACAACAACACGCAGTATAAACCCGGCCCTCATTCCGCCCATAGATTCCGGATCTACCAAGGCCACAAGGGTCCTATTGGATACGACCGAATATGGTACGTGTTTCCGGCGTGACAGCCTTTTGCTTTTGAAAACGTTATCAATATTCATAGCTGACTAATTGGTGGTCATCCATATAGTGATCGTTCCGGATGTAATAATATATATATATATATATATATATATATATATATATATATATATATATATATATATATATATATATATATATATATATATATATATATATATATATATATATATATATATATATATATATATATATATATATATATGTATATATATATATACACACACACACATATATATATATATATATATATATATATATATATATATATATATATATATATATATATATATATATATATATATATATATATATATATATATATATGTGTGTGTGTGTGTATATATATATATACATATATATATATATATATATATATATATATATATATATATATATATATATATATATATATATATATATATATATATATATATATATATATATATATATATATATATATGTATATATATATATATATATATATATATATAATATATATATATATATATATATATATATATATATGTGTGTGTGTGTGTGTGTGTGTGTGTGTGTGTGTGTGTTATCCCGATTTAAGATCCTGTATTGCAAAACGATTTGTGTCAACACATCTTATAGGCACCTTTTTAATCGTTCTGTATCTTGAAATTATCAAATGGTACACTTGTGTTTTCAAATTGCATAAATTCGTAATGCAGCATTGTACTTAATACAAAAACAACAACAAATGGCACGAAATATTCCCAGATCATGTTGCCATAGTAATGTGTTGACACTTTCCCAAGCAACGTGGGTATTGCTAGAACATAGAGTTTCAATGTTCGCTGCCCTCTCCTGCCGCCATGACAACCGTCTAGTTTCATAATAAGGGCATTGATCTCATCAATCGAATGCATTTTTTCCAAAGTTTAAAACATTGGAATGGGCATATCTCCACATGCCATAATAATCATTACGACTTCGCCAGATCGCTATGTCAGGTAGCCCAAGGCATTGGGAGGTCCGATTCCTCTAACAGCATCTATCCTTCGCTCATCGGCTGTTAGATACACCAGACTTACCATTAGCCATTTCTTTTCTACTCAGTCGCCTGGCTCGATCTTAATCTCCATAATATCTGTGACCACACCATGGACCAAGTGTGAAAGAGCACACAAAAATCATTATTTCCTCTCCCCCAAAATGGTCGTGAAAATAAAGTTCTTTTTATTTTCTCTTTCACATTTGTTCCATCGTACTCTAGAGCAAACGGGAAAAAAGTAAGTTTTATTTTCATTCCCCCAACGGACGGTCGTGAAAATAAAAAGTTTTTTATTTGCTCTTTCACATTTGGTCCATCGTAGTGCTAGTGACACGTTGTTTGTTTGGTGAATATAAGTAATGCATGCCATTCACTGTAACGATACATAAATACATCTATCACTTGGGCTGTTTGATGGATGACTGAAGGCTTTTGGGTGGTACTTTGCGTCAATATGTGTGACGACTGGTTGCTTTGGGGAGAATGAATGCGACTGATGTGATGTGGTAATATCCACGACAACGCGTAATGAGGTGCAGACCTAGACCTTTAGCTAAATGTACGTAAGAAGCAGGTATTCGTGACTTAGTGCGCGTAAGGACGTCCTTATATATGTTAGGCATGCATGTCTACCTGAGGCTGGCACGAAACATATTCGTGACCCCGACTTTAAGCACAAATGCAGGCCTTACTTTAATCCTAAGTGTCGCAGAGGGCCTGCCCTGATAGCCAAGTGTTCCAAGGCGTTGCCACTGACTGCCAATGCCAGGGCATCCCATCCGGCGCATGCGAGAAAGTTGTCAATGAAAAAGCAGTGCTTTTCGCCGGTTTCATCCACCACTTACAACTGGCTAGTCACGACTGATAAAAATGGCAGAAAAGATGACAATTAACGAAATTCCAAAAGTATATTATGAAACAAGGGACATACCCACATCATGAGTATACATATGGACTGACATAGGAAAATACATGTACAAAACTAAACAAAGCTACATTTTGAAAATGGTTGAACAAAAGCTGTTTTTCTTGTTGGATTTTGAAACGATTTTCACTCATGCAATTTTTGAGGCGTTATGTGTGTATGTATATTTATTGACCATGCTTCAACATGAAACTACGATACAGGAACAAAGGCATCTAACAATGATGCAAAATAACTGGTGTAACAAGGAAAAACATCAAGATAAAGGCTTGCAAAGCCCCTGTCAGATTAAGTATGATCACGTGAGTGGCACAGGCTACGGAAGATAGATAAATAAGAGAAAAGAGAGATTATATACAAAACTGTTCTAATTTGTTAGAGCTCCTTACGCAAGGTATACGCTTATTCTCATGACCGTGATTGTAACAGTAGTATAATCGTGTCCACCATTGTATATGTGTATGTTTATTGATTCTTACATATGTTACAGAATCATTCGTTAATACATAATATAAACGTGTGAACAGGAAGTTGCAAAAAATTGAAAAGGTTATTGTCTGTTGTTTTTTTCGGTACTATACTAACCTATGCCTAATTAAATGTTTCCGTTTCTTATCATATTTATTATATATCATGTATCTATCCATTCCTCGAATGGAGTATGATTTTGTAACTACCAAGTTACAGTCAATAAACATACATACATACATTGACCAGTAAATATATATATGTATAAGGCTATCTACATTAGAAGGAAGGTCCTTATTGGTGTGAGTATGCCAAGTTGTATTATACATTTGGCTAATAGACTTTCTTGCAATAATATTAGATGTCAATTATTTTTTATCAGGGAATCTACGCATTGTCTCCCAAGTCATATGGAGCTCGTCTGTGGAGTCGAAAATCAATTGCCCATGATTATTCTCAATACTTCTATATATATATATATATATATATATATATATATATATATATATATATATATATATATATATATATATATATATATATATATATATATATATATATATATATATATATATATATATATATATATATATATTGACTGTAAATACTCTATACTCTTCAAACATTTTATCTTTAATGTTGAGAAGAGACGGACATCTAAGAATTATATGCTTTGCATCTTCTACCTCATATAAAATCACACATTCGACAAGCCATTGTTTTGTGCAAAAAGCAAAAAAGCACGGCTATTTTTGGTCGCTACGACCCAAGCAGGTTTCGATTTTCCATAGAAAGAAATTATAGGTTGAACCCAACCAATACCTTTTCTTGAAATGATTTCTGAGTACATACTTTATCAGCAAAAGCACCATAGATACAGAGACTATCTTAAAAGACAATTAATGTGTCTTAAAAGACACATGGATAACCTTTAAAACAATCATTTGTCTTTAAAGACACACAAATTGTCTTTAATAACAAACGAATCGTCGTTAAAGACATAGTGTTTTTCGGAAAGAATGATTTTCTATACTATATGTTACAAAATTAAAAATTGTTTGTTGCACATATTACAAATGCATAACGTCCTTGTCCGTGCCGGTGAGAAAATGACGTTTCAAGTTGGTAATTCTTATTTTCACAACATTTCAGGGCAGCATGGAACTACATGGGCACGTTGGCGGAGCACGGTGGAACACACATGGACGCCCCCGCCCACTTCTCCAACCTTCCCGGGGCGCTCCACATCCACGAGATCCCGCTGGAGTCGCTGACCGGCCCCGGCGTGGTCATAGACATCAGCAACAGGGTGGCCCGGGACCCCAGAGCTGCCCTTACCAAAATAGAGGTCCTCAAGTGGGAGACGGTGTACGGGCGTATCCCAGAGGGCGCTGTGGTTCTCCTCAACACCGGCTGGGAGGGGCGTTTCTACAGCACCAGCGCGTTCTGGGGTTCAACCGGCGATTCTTCGACACACCGGCATCCCGGTTACAGCGAGGATGCTGCCAAATTGCTCATCAAACGTGGAGTCAATGGAATTGGTATAGATACGGGATCACTGGACGTCGGTGGTTCAGCTGATTATCCAGTTCACCAGGCAATCCTTAGAGCTAACATTTGGGGGCTGGAAATGGTGAAAAACTTACGTCAGGTGCCGCCTAACGGTACCACAATTATTGCACTTCCCATGAACATCCGTGGCGGCACAGGGGCGCCGACACGCGTCATAGCCCGATGGCCCGACCGTCGCTCGCAAAACAGCGGGGTAGTTACGGCACCACATTTTGGGAATTTCCCGACTATGTCTTTGTTCATTCTTCTACTAACGGTCTTTTTGTGATAATGCATCAGAAAATTATCATGTTTTACACATCCCTGCAGGTATTTAGTGTACTTAGTTTTATACGTGCAGATAACTTTTAATTTGTAAGTGCAACACCATTCATTAAACTTATTTGAGACTTCATTAGAGACTTGATTTGTGTAATTTAACATCCGTCGAATTCAGTCTGTATGTCGATTATATCAGATGGTCCGTATATTAACATAGGTGCAGAGCACGTAGACACACAACCTGCCTGGAAACGATAACATTAAACTTTCAGATAGTGCAAAACAAATTGAAATATTGATCGAAACAAAGGGAAAATGACAACATCCAAACCTTTTTATTTGACGATCGAATTATGCAACAGTAAGATTTTTTAAATTCCAATATAGGTTTATTTGTAAGCATACGCTGTGACATACTATAGACCAAACATTACGCTGCCAACCTATACACAGTTCAAGCCTGAAGTGACCAAGTGCACTGTTTATTTACTCAGAGGCCATTTGCAATTGCTGTCCTGTCACTGGACGGCCTACATGATCCAACACTAGAGTTAACAATTGTCTCCTGATTTACAGTTGTGGTATGCCTGTGCAAGGTAAAATGGAGTACATGATACGTCAATAAAATTATTTGAATTTTGAGTTGTTGTTTATCTTATATTTGCAAAATATCATACGTATGGGTGTGATCAGTACTGCCATATATATGGCCATCCCTTTTCCATGGCCTCCGTTTTCTTATGCAACAGAGAACCAAATGGTGTATGACCATTACACTCCATGTTGTTATTGCTAGTGGCTTGTCAGCCTGAGATGGGCACACCACAGGCAGATTCTGCTGAATCTCCTTTCTTGTATTTAATTATTAAACAATCCAAATGTTTTTGCCGCAACAGTAGAAATTAAGATTGAGGTTGTCTGATCTGAATACGTTCGGCCGTGCAACTTACGATGTTCATTTCAATGATAGGGCTTGCAAAGAAATGCTCTGTGATTAATTCGCGGTTCGATGGCTTAAAAAGTGTTTTTCCTTTTTCATATAAGCTGGCATGTATTTCAGGGTTTAGTGCCCCTTTAATTATGTATCTTAATCAGATCATTTTCACTACCAAATATTATTGAAGTTTGAATCATATTGAGCAGGCGTATGCAACTTCAATAACGTGTAAATCAAAATGGTCCAACTTTATCGGTGCTGTTGATATCACACTCTTTTATTGGTAGGCAAAAGTGGCTTGCTGGCCCCAGTGGGCTCGTTCTCCCAATTAGGACTAAACTCGGCTTAAACATAATCTTCCCACTCCTGTCCGAAAAATATGGTGGATAGCAATCCTGTTTGCATTGTCCCTGGGTTTGTTAAGATGAAAGCAGACTCAATACAATATCGTTCAGCTGAACTGCTCTTTCCATAACCGCAGTCCAACGCCAGACTGTATATATATATATATATATATATATATATATATATATATATATATATATATATATATATATATATATATATATATATATATATATATATATATATGTATATATATATATATATATATATATATATATATATATGTATATATGTATATATATATATATATATATGTATATATATATATATATATATATATATATATATATATATATATATATATATATATATATATATATATATATATATATATATATATATATATACTTTGTGTGTGTGTGTGTGACATGGAAAATATTGATAATACATTTTATGGAGCATGACAACGGCTCAGCTAATGCAATTGATAAATACCATTCAGCTGTTCTGTATTCCTATTATTCGAAGGGAAGTTTACAAAAAACTCACAAAATGCAGTTCGTTTATGAAACGTAAGGAAATCTTAATTTTTGTAGGGTCAAAGGTGTACAAAACTACCCCGTTGTATATACCTAAATTACACGCAACCTGTTTCCTGCTGAATTAAAGAAAAATGGCATCAATAGATGGCTCATTCCTGATTGATACATGATACAGAGCTGCTGAATGGTATTTACATAGTTTTAATAGTTGATTCATTGACCAGCACAGTGCATTTTAGTTACCCCAGAGTATCACGAATATACCATCCCTACATCACCCTTATCCCAAAACCCTATGAGGTACCAACGTTCACTCTTTAATATTAGCACGTTCTAATTCTTGAAATAATTGTTGTTTCTCTGGCTCACTGTAAAGTTATGTTTTTCCCTTATCAAACAAAGGACGTTTCATTTCTTTAGCAATATGCGGTCGGTTAACCCTATATTACCTGGAGTATATGTTCCTTTTAGCAATAACCCATTAACATTTGGAGCACAAACATGGCCTGACATATATGAAGATAGCTTTTTGAAAATGCAATACTTTGACGGAAAGTCCTTGTTCACATGGGTTCAACGACCCAGTTTTAAATATCTTTAAACATTTCCTCGATTTCATGAGTAATTTTCTCAAATTCTGTGTTTACTCCAGATGCCAATGGGTTAACCATCCCTCTTGAAGTATTTTTTCAAATTATGTTCTAATAGGTGATTTTATGTTAAATTAAAGGTGTCACACCTTTGCAACTACAGATACAAGTTGAAATTTAAAAATATTTGCGATAGAGACTCTTTCGCTTACTTCAGAAGACGAGAACAAATACGGTTTTTCATCAAGATCGCCTCCACCAATGGACTGTGTAGTTGAGTTTTGTTACTCAGACACAATGAAATAAAGAGACGTTCAAGGTAGTTTCTACATTGTGTTTATTAATGATGTGCAGGTAAGTTGTGAATATCCATTCTAATAGCCCATTCACTCTTTGAGTATACACGGCGTCTGATACACGTGGAAATCGCTTGATAACAAAACAGTTCTTTTTGAAACTATTTCACTAAAGGCTTTTGCTCCTGTTTGGATGAAAAGTTCATTCTCGAATATGCTTTTTTCAAATAATATCCTTTATAACTATCTACGTCCATAGTTGTCATAACTGGAGAGTACACTAAAGGATGTAGTAGCATCTTGATGGTACAGCAATATTTCAAATGTTCAACTGTAAGCTTGTAATCCTCTTAGTCTTCGAACTCCCTCTTCATACTGCCTTCATGTAGCACTCAATTGGGAATGTATGTAGAACATTTTCAAACCATGTTTGCAATCAAGAAGGAAACGTGTTAACGGAGAAAATATAACCTTACAATGACTGAAACCCTGGCATATGGGTAATTATCTAAGAGTACTCGGCTAGAGCCTTCCAATGAATACCAACATGACAGGGTTTAGATACATGTAGTTTTCAAAAATATTTGCGTTTTTGTGCTTTGAACGAAAGTAACCTCAGCATTGGAAGGTTTAAACACTACCTAGAAGCAACAACTCTCTGAAGAGATATGTGTTCAAAGTTGTCGGACCAAATTTGCACTGAATTGAAAATGAGTTAATGTGAAGCTCAGACCAAGTTTTGATTTCATGCAAACTCGGACTCACTAGCCAAATACGGGACTATTTATGTTATATCTCACAGCAAAACAGACGCAAAAGTACACTTACTTTATAAAGTCGATGACGAGACTTTTAAGAAATGGGAGCAAATTTTACTTCCCAGACAGCAAGTGAGACCCAAGTTGGAATTTGGAATTTTGTTTTCCTTTCTCTGACATATTGAGGCTAATTCCTGACCAGCCAGTGGCAAGTGGAGAAGAAAACCGGAGTACCCGACGAAAACTACCACCTAACCCCAAGTCATTGGGCAACTTTCTCACTTGCCCTGTGATCGATACGTCATGTATCTGTAAATGCAAAATTATTTACCGACCCAGAGTACGCTTATTTTACAATCTACAGCAAACGAGCAATCACTACCTTTTTATACAGCAGAGGAAGTTGCATACACACTCTCTTTATACGTGTTCAGTGTGCTCTTTAGTGTTACTGCAAAACAAGCATAACAATACACTAACCTACATACAGTTGACAATACAGACCTTCTATCTCAATTTGAATCAAAATATGCTACCCAGCTAGAGCTGACCTACTAAACCAAAAATGTGTAGTTCATTGAGATACAGTTTAAAGCAAAATTATGACAATCATATACTATTTGTTTTAGATGAAGATTATGATGATGAAGACCTGTTTTGAATTGAAACAAACTATACTAACCAGGCAAGCGTGGCACTAAGCACACACAAATTGACCTACAGCATCTGCAATATGCCGTACTAAGCATTACATCTAAACTAACCAAACAATAAATAACTTTTTATACAGCAGATGATAAAAAACATTTTCAATTTGAAACAAACTATGCAACAAAACACGTTTTAAAACTGTATATCTATACAAATCGAAGCACTTTCCCCCATAGCCGAGTGCCAATGACTGCTGGCATTTTCTTGCCTCAGAAAAAGGGGCCAGGATCGAATCTAATTTGAGGTTTGTTTTCCAAAGTGACTCAGAATTAAGCAGTGGGATTGCTGAGGCTCCCATTTTCCTCAAGCAATAACAACTGCCAAGTCACTTTTTGGCCTTAAACCTTATTCTACTGATAGCTATTTTTTTCCAATAAAACATTATGCAAAAACCTCACAAGTTAACTGAAACCATGGCACATGTTATGTTATTGCATTATTTTGTAGTGGCCAAATTAGCCACCAGCAGTATAAGGGTTAAATGGTCATTAATCATAATTCTGGATGGTTTAGATTGTAAATTCCTATTCTATTTCCTAGAACTCTCTACGATAAAAGCTAAAGCTAAATATGTTGAAGTGTCACCTGGATCTTAAACGGCAGCCAAGTTTTTTTTACATTTTTTTTCTAATTTCAAATTTCACTAATGTGTAATCGTATTTTATATCACATGAATTCAAATAGTTCATATATCATTTATAAATATCATATCATATATACATATATATATATATATATATATATATATATATATACATATATATATATATATATATATATATATATATATATATATATATATATATATATATATATATATATATATATATATATATATATAAACATCAAGTACAAATATGAATACTAAGTATATAGATCAATCAACACAAAACAAATTACGTTAAATACAAATACCGATATAGAATAATCAACACAAAAACACTATATGTAGTTATTATCTTGTTTCAGACATAAGAGTTTAAAGGGTTTTCTATCCTCATAAACAAATACGTTCAAGCAAATTTTAAGCGTGATGAATCCCCAAATCTATACAATCTTCTATCTAAAATTGTCTTTTTTATTCACTTCACATATTCGAGGGCTTTCATTTCTTTATACAATAATCTTAGAATTGCCATTATGCAAAATTTTCTTTCCTCTTTTTTATATTTGTGAATGACATCTTTTGTACTCAAAATAGCCATGGTACCTGTAATTGTATTTGGTGGCTGATTTGTATTCAACCTCGGACTTCTGCAATTTTGATATTTCTGTTAGTATTTGTGTGCAACCATATTTGCCTCCTTAATCTAGGAGAATAGGGACAATCAATAAATGCATGAAACGTTAAGTCAATGATGTCTTTGCAAAATGAGCGTTTATCTGTCGTGTTCACATAACATGTAGAATTAATTTAATTGGGCATTGTTTTTTTTGTTTTTTTTTAATTTGAGTGCGGTCAACCAATTTGTTGTGCACTTGGTTTTTATTCATATAAACAAAAAGAAGAACATCACTGTACAAAGCATTGGTAAATGTCTAGTACATAAATAGTTGAGCATCTCCCTGAGTTGGAGGGCCCGACCCTATGGCCTTAATGGTATAAAGAAATATTTCCAATAGATAATACAGTTGAATTAGGTAACAGGGTCGGGCGTTCCTTCTGTGGTCTTGAGCATTGCAAGCTTTGCTCCTACAAACTTCTATATTTTGTGTTTTTTTCAGACATTTATACGGTACATACAAAACTTCACAGTACATCACTAACATTGATTTGGAATTGTACATGGTTAAATAAAGTCATTTGAGAAAATTCTATTTCTTTCCTTCGCCTTTGCAGTTGTTATTCTTCACATACTTTACCCCATATGGGGGACCAGAAACCTCTGAAGAATCTCTCTTTATTGTTGCATTTGGCTGTGAATCTTTCCGCTTTGAATTATTTCTTAAGTGAGTTTAAGATTTGGATGAGATTTGGGGGGTTTCCTCCCTTATTTTTAAAAATACTCACTTTTGTGGTTATTATGATTCTGTTAATTACTGGGTCAAGGGACGGATCGCCTAATAAGATTTGTGAATCAGTAAGATAGTTGATCTTTTGCCCTTGTTTGCCCAGCCAGTCTACTATTTCTTGCCATATTTGGGTGGAAAGATCGCATTCACAGAACAAATGCAACAATGATTCTTCAGCTTTCCTCAGAGATTTCTTTGAACCATCTAGAAATAGGGACGTGTCGTCCGCGAATTGGTTGAGTTTTCTCTCCCTGCCTTCAATGTTTATCCCTTTAATACCTTTATTATTTATAATGCATTGACTGAGCAATTCTGCGCAGAGGATGAAGACATACGGGGATATCGGGTCCCCCTGTCTGCATCCCCTGCGCAGCCGAAATGAGTCAGACAGCCAACCACTTTGTGACACTCTCGACTGTGCATTTGTCTGACTCATCTCAATCCAGTCGATTAAGTCTTGTGGGAAGTTAAATTCTGTCATTGTAAAGCGGATGAAATCCCAGGCTATCGAATCAAATGCTTTATGGAAATCAATTAATAAAATTAATCCTGGAACTTCACCCGCCTCACACTCATAAAGACAGTCAAAAATCTCCCTAGTGCATTTGGCTATATCTCTACCTTACACAAAACCTTTTTGTTGGGGTTTGATGATTTCTTTCAATATTGACTTTATCCTATTCGCTATACATGTGGAGGCTAGCTTATATGAACAGTTTAACAAAGAGATCGGTCTCCAGTTACGTAGGAATTTTCTAACCTTGTCTCCTTTTGGAATTGATATTATAATTCCTTGGGATTGGGAGGTGGAGAATGATCTTTTTTTAAAGTTGTAATTTAAAGCTCTCAAGAGAGAAGGCCCTAGCTCGTTCCAGAAATGCCTATAAAATTCGATCGGGTATCCGTCCGGACCAGGACTTTTATTGCTTTTTGAGGTTTTAACTGCCTTGGTCAATTCTTCCATTGTTAGTTCCCCTTTCAAACTGTCGTGTTGCTCATTTGGGAATTTTTTAAGGCCCGAAATATCCATATGTTTCAACGTTTGATCTAGGGGAATATTTCTGGTTTGTACCGAATACAGATCTTCATAGAAGTTTTTAATATAGTCAAGGATTTCTTTTTGGTCCGTTATTCTAGTGGTATCTTCTCTCTCAAGTTCTTTAATGGTTTTGTTAACACAGTTACTTTTCTCTAGTTGTAAAAAATATTTGGTTGATTTCTCCCCTTGCTCGGCCCATTGTGCCCTAGCTCTCAGTCTGATACTGTCTATCTTGGGTTTTCTTAGTTCAATTAAGTCGTCATTTGCCTTCTTAAGTTGCTCATGGGGATGCTGATCGTTTTTTTTTGCTTTACATTCTTGTTCCAGTTTGGAAATTTTAAGAGTAAGTTGTTGTTCAAGTTTGCTGTTTTTATGTTTTTCTGCAGCTGCAAACTTGATCAGCACCCCCCTAAGCTGCGTTAATAGGGTTTCCCAATATAAAGAGTCGTTTACCATTAGTTGAATATCCTTGGTTGGACAGGACTCAACATAGTCCGGGTTGTATGGGGTAACGGCATATGCTGCTTTGATTAGAAGAATTTCTTTTTTGATTCTTGTTTCTAATTCCTTATTCTTAAGAAGATTGGTGTTTAACCTCCATACGCCCGGCCCTATGATATGTTCTGATATTGTTAAGGTTAATCTAACTGGTGAGTGATCTGAAAGATATTTATTGTCTATTCTACACTCCTTTGAAACGTTCAAAAATGCCTGGGAAATCGAAAAGTAGTCTAACCTGGCTTTTTTGATTGGGTTACGGATTCCCCAAGTAAATTTAAAATCGTCTATGTTTTTAACCCTCCAGACATCAACTAGGTCGAGCCTATTCATTCCATTTGTTATTTCCTCTCTGGCTTTCGGGTTATTTTTCCTGCAATAGTTGTACGTATCTTTGTTGTAATCCCTCACAACATTCCAATCTCCACAGGCCACTACGTTGGTATTACCAATTCGATTGATTGTATCCCAGACCCCTACAGTTTCCTGTCTCTATAGTTATCTCTCCGAATGTATTCTCGGGTCATAGAAAAGATCTGTCACGAGGCCCTCAGGCCTCGACGCTAACTCAAAATGATACTTGCCCTGTAGGACCAGTAACACCTAGCATCTACTGGTCCTGCAAAATTTTTACTGGTCCTACATTTTTTCTTTAACATATAACAAGAAAGAACATTGGATAAAATTCACCACAACACTTATCTTTATAAATTTTAACTTCATTTATTTCAAAAACATTTGGGGACATTCTCGGGGGAAACATTTTAACAAGAATGTCTCCA
Organism: Maea johnstoni; assembly: GCA_963942565.1. Lineage (NCBI taxonomy): Eukaryota > Metazoa > Annelida > Polychaeta > Spionida > Magelonidae > Maea > Maea johnstoni. Next base: position 38,389,965 of record OZ012690.1, read on the forward strand.
AATGTTTACTGGGCCTGTAGGACCAGTTGAAGTCTTTTTTTACTGGCCCGAAACTGTTTTTGGGAATTTTTACTGGCCTGGGGCCATAGGTTTACCCTTAGCGTCGAGCCCTGGCCCTGTTTACGCCTAAGTTGGATACCACTACACTTCGTTATGTCAATTCCATTTACAATACAGACACATAAATAACAGAAAACATACATATGTACATAGTAGTTGTGGAAACATGACCTTATGTTTGCACAAACTACATCCCTATCTCCTTGCAAAACATTATTTCGAATGTGCTCGTTGCGAGTGCTAGGAGATTGTGTGTTAGTGATTTTTCTGTTTTTTTGCAGTTTGCCACTAACTGGGGTTTCTCTTGGGGGGTTTGTCCCCCCACCCTGGGCTCCTCATTTTCTGGTATTAGTTGCCCTCCTGGGTTTGTTCACCGCTTTTTTTACCCACAGGTTTCCAACTGTCACCCTCATTCTCCTTGACCTCTAACCATAGGAAAATTCCTTTCTCTCTGATCTTTGTGTGTGTCACTTCCCCCCTTTTCTTCATCTGATAGCCTTTGTTTGCTAGTTTGGCACGTTCTATCCTCATTGCCCTTGGTAGGTCTGTTCTGATAGATAGCTTAGTGCCCTTCAGGTTGTAACCTGCTCTCAGATTAATTGGGCATTGTTATCAAAAAGCATTTTGGTAGTTTCTATGTGATTTCAAATACACTTATCATATCAACCAGATTAACATCATCATATAAAATAGTTACCCATATAAACCTGAGATTTATGATACTTTTAAATATTCTATTACAACCTTTCCCATTGTACCTCATCTTACAAAGCATAGTAGGTTAACTCTAGCTAATTCTTTTCTTCTGCTTGTCTGTGTACTTGTTTCTTATGAATTTTCAATTTAATTGAATAATATTCTAGGGGTTGCATTCCCAAAAACATAAAAGACACATTTATAAAAAAGGGAAATCCTTGACATGACTTTCACAAACCATGATTTATTAAGGTAATTACAAGTACATACTTTTGAGCAATATCATATTGGTCCAATTTGACGCTTTTGTGACAACAACTTAGGTCATACCGCGACGAGACAGAACCCCCAAACCGGGAAGAATTTCCTTTATCTCTGCGAATAGTTTCCAAGGGATATTTCAGTTGCAGAAGTATCATAGACATCCCTCGACAACGCCGCACATTTATCGAAGGAACCAGGCCTACCCGCTAATGGCGATGCAGTGTAGATCTGCGACTTCACGTATGTATGTATATATAAACACATATATATATATATATATATATATATATATATATATATATATATATATATATATATATACAGTATATATATAGTATGACTGTAGTTCACACTTCAGAATAGATAAACCTTGGTGCCATGTTTTACTCAAATTTTACCATGATTTCCCACGTAAATAATGTTGTGGAAAAGCTAGCTTTCATTTGCGAAACATTGGCAAAGTCAGGAAATTACTTACGGAGGATGCTACAAAGAAAGTAATGCAAAACCTGGTTATATCCCGAATCGATTACTTTAACGTCCTTTTATCAGGCATACAAAGGCTCCAAAATCATGCTGCCAGGATAGTCACCAGAACCAAGTGGCACGAGCACATTTCCCCAGTGCTGGAACAGCCGCACTGGCTACCTGTGAAATTCAGGATTGATTTTAATATCCTACTTATGGTGTTCCCTCATATCCGGTAGTCAGGGCTTTAAAGTTGAACCCAGTACCAGACTGGCCAAGTTGGGAGATCGAGCCTTTTCAAACTATGCATCACGCATCTGGAATCAGCTGCCATCACACATCAAAGCTTCTCCATCAGTTCAGACTTTTAGAAAGAACCTTAAGACCTATTTGTTCCGGAAGGCTTTTCACTGAGAACTTTTATCACTTTTAAAAGATATATACTTTTTTTTTAACTTTCCTTGCAACAGGTCCTTTTTTATCCTATGACTGTTCAGCGCTTTTGAACAGTTTAATGGAAATAGCGCTCTATAAGTGACAATTTTATTATTATTATAAAATCTATATGTTCCAGAAGGCCTTTCACTGAGATTTTTAAGCAGTTTTAAACAATACATATATATATATATATATATATATATATATATATATATATATATATATATATATATATATGGCTCTCATATATATATATATATATATATATATATATATATATATATATATATATATATATATATATATATATATGCAGCAAGTTGTATTTTATCCTGACTGTTCAGTGCTGTTGAACATTTTCTTCGAAATAGCGCTTTATAAGTGACAATTTAATTATTATATATGTTATAAACATCAGATAAATATTAGAATCATACGATATGAAAGAAAACAGGGGAACGAAAAAGGAGAAGACAAAACTATTGAAAATACCCGGGTGCGTCTTTTCTTATTCATAAATCGTTGTCATAGCATGTTGTTAGTGCTATGTCAGAGACCATATCTTCAATACAAAGATAATCAAAGGCTTAACCAATCCCCTCTTTGCACATGTCCTGCCATGTTATATTGGAAGGTCTTTAAATAACCCATGATAATGGCATTTCTATCGCCTTCAGGTAGCCTTCAAAAACCAATGGCGGCCATTTTGGCTGTTGCTATGAGAGCCAAAATAATATTTTGCGAGGGTTCCTAGGCAATAGTTACTCAGAAGGGAACCATGCCATAAATATATATATATATATATATATATATATATATATATATATATATATATATATATATATATATATATATATATATACATATATATATATATATATATATATATATATATATGTACATATATATGTAAATATATATATATATATATATACACATTGTATATATATATATATATATATATATATATATATATACATATATATAGTTGTCTCCCCCCCCCCCCCTCACTTTGACAACAATACCTATGAAAATGAACAAGGACGGTTCCCAATGCTATTTAACCATGACTTTCATCGTAGGAGGGTTCATGTGAGCAGAGAGATACATCCCCTTGATCCGCAACCCCATAGGCACGGCATGCTAGTACCTAGAGTGTGTGCGCCTCGAGTTACGCGGTGTAGACTGGGGAAGTATTGGTGACGTGATTTTTTCAGAAAGAGGCTGAGAGTAGTAAACAGTGAGTTGGCAATCCAGAGCCTTATCTCTTTTCGCTGCCTCTATCTAGGTCAGATAGGTTGCCAAGGAGATGGGCTCAGCAGGCAGCAAAACCTGGGGGTACACATGTTATCTATGACTCATAGAGAGGCAGCGATATTTGATGATCCATGCACAGTACCCACTCCCTGTCTACTACTCCCAGATGTGAGGTACTTTAATGTACTCTGTCTCACAAGATTAGAATCCAGGCTTTGGTGAGAGGAGGACTAAACTGTTAGGAGGGTTAAAGCATTTTCAGGTGAGGTACTATGATGTACTCTGTCTCACTAGATTAGAATCCAGGCTTTGGTGAGAGAGGGACTAAACTGATAGGAGGGTTAAAGCATTTTCAGGTGAGGTACTATAATGTACTCTGTCTGACAAGATTAGAATTCAGGCGTTGGTGAGACAGGGACTAAGCTGATAGGTGTATCAGGAGTTTCGTTTCGAGTTGTATTCGGTGGCTTAGTGCACACAGAGGAGAAGAGCTTTCTCATTTGCTCCCTGAATTCCTTGGTAAAGGCAAAGAAGAGACAGAAGTGTATGATGCCCTCCATCAATTGAATGGAAACCAAGAGCCTAGGGAGATAATGTGTAAAGAATATTCGGTTAGATGAACCTATGTCGCCAGGTAATAAAATATTGTATATTACCAAAAACTCCTTGATGCCCCTTAACACTAGAGAGGTGAAGGAAATCCCCAGCAGTCGTACGGTGATCTTGGCCTGGTCGCCCTGACTCGCCGACTGGTTGAGGTGGTGTTGGCGCCGGGCCTTGGAGATGGCGTACTTGATGATGATGATGCTGTTCAACAGGAATGTGGTGCACCAGGGAAGGACGAAGGAGAGAATCAGCTCAAGAAGGTTGAAGAGCGCCATGTCGTCCCATGAAGCAATTGAGAGATTTCGGCATCCAGCAACTTGAGCAATCTTCGAGCTGCTAAACGTGTGTATGTAAGGCGGAAGCATTATGGCAATGGGTGGTAGAAGGAGTCCTGCCGCAATCTGGAATCATACAAAAATAGAGAAAAATGTAATCCTGTAGAGACTTTAGTCCTGACTCGTCTTAAACTCCTTAATACTCACAGCGACCAAAAGCAGTCTGACTGCCCTGATAAAATATTGCAGGCAAAAGCAAAATAAGCACGAATGGGCTAAATAGGTCACCTTGGCCTCATTGATTGAATTGGCTCTTTGCCAGGGTAGATTCTTTATCCGCGCAGTCCTCAGGAAGGAGGTCAAGGAAAGTTATGATCTTGGAATCCCCTAACTATGATGAGGGACCTGATTCCTAACCCTAACTCTACCCCTAGTAAGGGTATTCCAAGATCATAAGTTTCCTTGGCCTCCTTCATGAGGACTGTGCGGATAAAGAGTTACACAGCTTCTTCTCCTTCTTCTTCTTGGATATTTCCTCCTTTATAGGAGCTGTATACATATTAATTCACATACAATTACAATTCTATTCAACAATATCAACTATACTATTTTTATAATATACTAATACTATATAATAACTATACTAATGTTAGAGACTTTATCCACTATACAACTACACATTACATAAATCTATCAATTACAATTACAATTCATACGATGAACCTTTGTCTACACCCTTGCCCAGGACTCCTAGCTACGACTGCTCGCAACCAGGCGACATCTGGTGGTGGACGCGTTCAATGAACATTTGTCTACACACTTGCCCAGGACTCCTAGTCTGGTGCTAGTTGTTTAGGTAAAATTGCCAATTCTATTATCGACCCACTTTTGAAGAGAAGGACATTGTATACGAAGGATCTCATTCTTACCCAAACAAACTTATTTTGTTAGAGGGGGTATTTTGAACATCCCTCTATGGTTTTCGATTCTACTACACAGCAAAAAGTTTTGGACAGCAAACGGATGTCCGATGTTCGGACAGCAAATGGATATAAATCTGCCCACGCAACCGTTTGTGCACTAAAACATTGGACAACCGTTTGCTGTCCAACGTATCGGATCAATGTTTGACTTTTTTCATGTGATAATTGTTTGTATTCTCCTTAAGTGTTATTTTCTTGATTTTGATTGATTTTTATTTTCCTTTTCGTTCCGATATATCGGTCAACCGTTTGTGCACAAACGGACAGCAAACATATGTCCGAAATATTCGTCAACCGTTTGTGCACAAACGGACAGCAAACTGACGTCCAAAATATTCGTCAACCGTTTGTGCACAATTGTTCGGTTGACGATTTGTGCACAAATGTTCCAGTGCACAAATAGTGCACAGGAACATTCGTCGTCTGATACATCGGACGGTAAACGGACAGCAAATGGACGTCCAAAATATTTGTCAACCGTTTGACATCTGTAATATTTTGCTGTGTAGTTGCCTGATATTGTTCAGACGCCAGAATTGGGCTGCTGACAATGTGATATGAGGTATGCTGATCCCACCATATCTCGCACTATAACCATCTTCCTGTATACTGCTTAAACCCTCACACATGCATATCACACCATCCGCAGCCCAATTCTGGCAACCATGTGCTAAAATCATCTCTGTTTCTCATATCCTGCAAGACCATAGTCCAGTCCCTGAAAAATCTATCAGGGACTAGCACCTTATAAATTCCACTGCTGGGGCCAGTGCTGGATCGATGGTTTATAAATAATTCCAGTCAAAGGGCAGATTCACTATCAGAATAATTTTGGTTCAAAATAAACTACCATAATCACCTTTCAAATAAGACCTAAATATCTGTCCTCTTCTGCACTCCTCAGTTGTGGCTTACACAAGCTAATTAGTAAAAGGTCTGAGGTAGCCATATGGTGGCAGCCATCTTAACGAAGCTCATGTGGGCTTGCTGCATAGCGTGAGCACCTGCTGTGCCGTCACTGTTGCAGAGATAGCTTACCCTTTCCTGCTAATTTCCATTACTGGATTCAATAAGTGAACACAATTTTCTAGAACCACAATATCTATAAAGTATAACATATAGCATGGTAAAATTGAGTGATTCAGGGATCTGGGAATGAGTAAATCTCAAAGTCACTGGCAATTTTCCCACATGGCAGTGACTTGGGGTTAGGCCGTGGTTTTCGCCGGGTACTAGAGTTTCCTCCACCATTTACAACTGGATTATTAAAAGGAAATCATTTTTGCTGATGCTTACCTTTTTGGACCTGCTCATCGTACAGAGGCGTTTCCGCTTCAAAGGGAAGGCAACTGCAATCAACCATTCCGTGGATGTGGCCATGATGAGGAGCAAAGTATAGCATTCTATTACCGATTTCGAATAGACAAAGATGAAGCAAAATGACTGGCTAATGTAATTCAGTTTTTTGTCTAATACCAGAAGAATTATTATGAAGGAGCGAATGATTTTGGAAATGAACAATACTAGTAGATAGCAATTTACAGACCTTTTCAAAAACCTTTTGGTTTTTAGTACATTAATTACTAGGCTACAGCATAAGATGCTGAAACTACAGATGATCAGGTCAATTGGGAAAAATATCCCAAAGGCAACTTCTTCTCTACCGGTATATTCACCCGATAGGCCCTTTAAAGATATCGTGGAGTTTGTGAATTCTTCTCTACATCGTTTAAACTCCCATAATCCTTGTGGATTTTGAAAGGAGCAATAAATTTTTCCATTGAATAAAAGTGGTGCCTGAAGTAAACTTTCCTTGTTAACAACTCTATTATCTATGCCTTCCTGAATGGCCTCTGGATTACATCTGTCCGGGGTCAACTGAATCACGATACCCCTATAACCCGTGAAAAGGTTACAAGAAACAAATACATCTCGCATGGGTGGTTCATATTGACATATGATAATCTCAGTGTAAATCGCATCAATGATAGGATAAACTAGCAGGCAAACTGTGGCATGTGTGTTGGCCAATGTCTCCTGTTCTACACCTGCAGAAGCCGTGCTTGTCGCGATGACTTCAGTTGTGCTCGATGCCCCAGTGAAAAACTCACTCGTGTTGAGTGAACTTGTGGTTTGTGATGGTGCCTTGGTGGAAACCTCACTTGAGTGTAGAGATCTTGTGGTGCCTAATGGTGCCTCGGTGGGAACCCCACTTGAGTGTAGAGATCTTGTGGTGTTTGATGGTGACTCGGTGGGAACCCCACTCGTGTTGAGTGAACTTGTGCTGTGTGATGGTGCCTCAGTGGAAACCCCACTCGTGTTGAGTGAACTTGTGGTGCCTGATGGTACCTTGGTGGAAACCGCACTTGAGTGTAGAGATCTTGTGGTGCCTAATGGTGCCTCAGTGGAAACCCCACTCGTGTTGAGTGAACTTGTGGTGCCTGATGGTACCTTGGTGGAAACCGCACATGAGTGTAGAGATCTTGTGGTGCCTAATGGTGCCTCAGTGGAAACCGCACTTGAGTGTAGAGACCTTGTGGTGCCTAATGGTGCCTCAGTGGAAACCCCACTTGAGTGTAGAGACCTTGTGGTGTCTGATGGTACCTTGGTGGAAACCGCACTTGAGTGTAGAGATCTTGTGGTGCCTAATGGTGCCTCAGTGGAAACCCCACTTGAGTGTAGAGACCTTGTGGTGCCTAATGGTGCCTCAGTGGAAACACCACTCGTGTTGAGTGAACTTGTGGTGTCTGATGGTACCTTGGTGGAAACCGCACTTGAGTGTAGAGACCTTGTGGTGCCTAATGGTGCCTCAGTGGAAACCCCACTTGAGTGTAGAGATCTTGTGGTGCCTGATGGTGCCTCGGTGGAAACCGCACTTGAGTGTGGAGACCTTGTGGTGTGTGATGGTGCCTCGGTGGAAACCGCACTTGAGTGTAGAGACCTTGTGGTGTGTGGTGGTGCCTCGGTGGAAACCGCACTTGAGTGTGGAGACCTTGTGGTGTGTGATGGTGCCTCGGTGGAAACCCCACTTGAGTGTAGAGACCGTGTGGTGCCTGATGGTGCCTCGGTGGAAACCGCACTTGAGTGTAGAGTGTGTGACGTGTAAATACTTTGCGAATGTGTTAGGGACTTACTTAGGAGTGTGCAAGTTATAAGGATGCACGTCACGCCAATGGTCCACATTGTTTGTTTTCAGTAGCCCAAAAGTTTGCCTGTAAAGAGAGCAGAACACAAATTAATCCATGCTAACACAAACCGAATGAATGAACTATTACAGTTGCGTTTCATTGAAATTAGCGTCATTATTTCACATTTCTCTCGCATAGACATACCTTTATATATATATATATATATATATATATATATATATATATATATATATATATATATATATATATATATATATATATATATATATATATATATATATATATATATATATATATATATGTATATATATATTAAATGTATATATATATAAAGACAGAGAGAGAGAGAGATTTGCAACTGATGCCAAATGCCCCAGTAATCAATCGTCACCTGGAAGTGCCGGATCTCAAGACACTGTGACGTAGATTTATCGTCTATGATTACCATAGTGATTATCTATCACTTAACTAAGCATACCCGCACAATTTATATTTGGATGTCTCAGTCTTATAGACAAAAGACTATCAAATTTCACAATCGTGGAGCAAATAAATACCGAGGAAATAGTAGCACAGCTATTCGTAGTTCGTGACCATTTCACTCTGATTCCCAGTTGAAAATGAGAAAAGAGTGCTTTTCAACTTCTAGATTGCATAATTTCGGGAAGCAAATTAACCAAAAATGTGAGACTTTTCCCTCTGATGTGCTCTTAGCTATGAGAATACCAATTTCGAGCAAGTCCGGCTTAACATTCGATATACAAAATGCGTATTTTGAAGCCACCATATTTTTTTGTAAAACTAGACTAAGGAAAAATGTAGAAAACACCCCCCTTCATGTGTGCAAGCCTATTAGAGGATCTGTAATATTTGGACTCTTAATCTGTTCAGCGACGGTCTGATTATGGGGTGAAGGGTGTCAGCTTTAACGTATGTGAAATCTAAAATAATCACCCAATATTCGCAAATTAATCCCATAAGACAACTTAAAGATGGAGAGTTGAATTATTCAACAAACCACTTTTGCTGTGAATCAGTTCTCCAGAAGAGAATTTCCTGTACATTTTCTCACAAGGATAATGACTTTTGTAAAGTGCGAAAAAGCAATTACTGTATAAAGGGAAATCATTTTTGCTTTTCATTATCCATATATCGTCTATGAACATGTGCGCATTTCAACAGTTTTTTTGAAGGAAGTGATGTTTACCAATTGCAAAAAAAAATATGAGTGGTTAATTTACTTTGAAAAAGGAATAGAGCGAGGGGCAGCCTCATTGGCCGAGCCGTTTCATGCACTGCTGCAGGGACTGCTTGCTGTTGCTCACCACTGCACACGCAAGGTCAGGAATTCGAATACTATTTTAGGCATGTTAGAAAGTTGTAATTGATGTTAGGGTATGACGATTATTTCCGCTACCTACTCCGGTTTCTTTTAAATCTTTAAAGCATGTTAAGCACTTAGACCAAAGATGGAATGTTTTCAAAGAAGCATTAAGATTTGACAACAGTATGATTCAGATCTGTGATAACACAATAACCACATATGCTGTATTCATTTAAGACAGAATTGTATGTTGTGCTACTATCATATCCATGAGTATATATTTTATTATTGAATATTTGATATGAATAATGAGAAATAAAAATCCTGTTCCACATGTGTGCAATTTGAAATTCAAGAAAAATATTAACTTTTGGCTAGTTGCGAGTGAGCTTAGAATGGTAGAAAATCTGACGATGATCAGCATTCCATGTGGTCCAGGCTAAGTGTTCAGCCAAATTATGTGGAAACTGAGCATTATGGCTGAAGAGAGCCTTTTGCGAAAGCACCCAACACCACCAAAATGATATACAACTTGCCTCAATCACTACATAGATGGATACAAATGGATATGCCAAAGGGATAATTGCGGGGAAAATGAAAATGGGAGAAGGGCATGCAAGACAATATCAAAAGAAGAAAGTTATGAAAATAAGTTAAAGATACAAAATCAGTGATAATTTATAAAATCTTAAATAAGAAAAAATACCTACCTTGTATGCAGTGTGCTATGATATGCGTACGTGCAGCCATGTATTCGAATGTACTTGTCGACTTTCAGCGACTCACGCTTGTGGTAAAGCTGTACCTGTAGTAAACTCTACCAGTAGGCTTTGTCTTGTTGTGTCCTTGTAGGGCTCAGTACAAGTGTTGGCAGTATGACTGTTACCTGAATATGAGACGAGATCCCGGTGGTGACACGTTTGTATGCTTGAGAGTTGAGAAAGGGGTGGGGGGGTGAGGGAGGGGTCACTCATGCAGTATTTCTCCGGGGTGTATCACAGACACTCGGAACCAAAGCAAAGGCTTCTTTTAAAACAAATAGTCAAGCTTAAGTAATGGTAAAGAATCCACAACGTAGATTCTCATTTGTATCAAATAGGCATATACCATCTAAAACATATAATGGCAAGGAGAACAAAACAAGAACACCTTAACCAAGTGTTTGTGCATATGTATGTATGTCCACATGTATGCATGTTTTTTATGTATGCATGTATGTATGCATGTAAGTATGCATGTATGTAGTATGCATGTATGTATATATGTGTGCATGCATGTATATATATGCATGCATGTAAGTATGTATGCATGCATTTATGTGTGTATGTATGCATGCATGCATGCATGTATGTATGCATGTATGTATGTATGTATGTATGAATGCTTATATAATCCCCTTCAGGTCACTATAGCTCAGCTTAGGATTATCGTGTATACTATCTATACACCTTACATAATTACCACCAAGAGTTGACTTTACAACGGTTGGGCGCTGAGAACGCAACCACGACCAAAAGCAATTTCCTTTAATGTATCTAGATTGAATCTGGTGATGCATGCAAATACAGTTGGTTAATCGTTGTATGCTTGTTTGATAATGAGTTTTATATGGCAGCTATCTTAAAAATGGTTGTCATGGAAACCAGAGACCAATGCCAGGATGCCTCCAATCTTCAAAATGACTCTTACTGTTGTATACTACAATTGTGGAAAGTGTCATGCTTTTATCGCAAAGTGCACGATTCTACTCAAAGCTGTCCCTTATCCGCTGCCTGAGCTGTTATGCCACAGATGCTGAAACGTAGACTCTTATCTAAACCAAAAATACCTATATACCTCATTAATGGTAAAGACGCTGAAACAAAGACTCTCACTCAGACCAAAAAGGTATGCCTCATTATGAAATAGTGGCGGAAATATAGGCTCAACTCCTTGACAAAGATACATACATAGACATACGTATACGTATACATATGCGTATACGAAGCCTCTCATCTATACCAATATGGTATACTATATATAATAGTTGTTAGGGAATTGGTTTCCCTTGCGGGTGTACGTCCTCTCAAGCCTACCATGTATCCTCAACAGCGGACAGGTCTGGTCGCTTTATAAATGTGTTGCGAAGGGCTGTGTATGGTCCCTTCGCAACTGTAAGAACCCTCGGGACTATTTATATTGAGAAAGAGAAGCGTAATTCTTTCCTGTTCTTCGTTATCACCGCGACCTGACCTCTTGGATGTTGCCAAATTCCTAACAAACCAAACCAAATAATATATATATATATATATATATATATATATATATATATATATATATATATATATATATATATATATATATATATATATATATATATATATATATATATATATATATATATATATATATATATATATATATATATATATATATATATATATATATATATATATATATATATATATATATATATATATATATATATATATATACTAGTATATATATATATATCAAATGTTATATCTCCGCACCCTTATTGATAATTCAGTACATCTCCCCATATCGGTGCATGTATGTTGCCCTCCGCCAAAGTAAATCAACATATTTAGTTACAGGTATCAGCTTACTTTTTTTTTTCATTTTCCTGCATTATTTATTATGATTAGTTCGTGCTGCTAACCTGTTCCCGCTGTGAAAAACCTCTGCATGGCATCAAACAAGAAGGGGACTCTAACTCATTATGACGTAACAATTGACGTAGTGTTAGAGTAATGAATGTAACAGCCACAACCAAATGTAATTAAGTACATTTCCTTACGAAATAGATAACTAGTGTATTATGTATTCAGCCGTCTTCTGTAATAGACACTAATCATCCTGACAATGTAGTTTCACAGATAATCAACAGTACATTGGATTTCTTTTTCTAAAAGGCATATCACAAAGAGTGTGATAAAACACCAAAGATATAAAAGCTGATTGTGAATGACTCTACTTGATTCTAATTTCAGTAACAAATTTTCTTTTTAAATTTTGGTGCAATATACACTATTATTGTGCCACCTGTTTTTTTTATATCTTTATTTATTTACCATATAGTACAATGTGAAATTGACTAACATAAACTTGTACATGTATGGCATATGGTGACAAATGTGATACATAAATGATGGTTATATTGACAGAGGAGTTTGTATTTTTGTCCGTATTGGTGACCAGAAACCTCTAAAAATCTTAGTTTCCCAGTATTTGTAGCAGTGATGTTCGACATTGAATAGTTACTTAAGGGTGGATATGATTTGTTTAATGTTTGTTCTTTGTCCTCCTATCTTGTTTTAAAGATAAGTATTCTGGCGATCATTAGAATTATATTTATGATTGGGTTAGATTTTGGATCTCCTAGCAGAATTTGTGAATATTAGATAAGTCAAATTATATCCAACGGAGTTTAGTCACCTATCTCTTGCTAGATGCTTGCACATATATCACACTCACTCAATAGACGGAGAAGGGTTTCAATTTCAGTATTTCAGTAATCACACTTCAGAGTTTTTTGTTGGTCGATAAAATTCTATGAATAATTTTATATTGAAACCTTTTTGACCAACTGGAAACCCCTACTCTGAATGGAAGGGGAAAAATGTTGTTCCAGAACTCTAGTTGTGCTGGTATTGAAATATCTTTTTCCTCGTGATTTTATTGCTGTTCGAGACCATTCGTTTTCAATAAGCTGAGTAGATTTATTTAAAGTAAGTATAAGTTGAAATAAAGGTTGGCCCCAGATTTCAATCTCAAACAACAAATATTTCATAGAACTTTCCCAGTCGTGAATAATAAATAAAATTCTTCCTGAGTGATTTCCTCTCTTGTTATTTCATATGATAGAATGGAGTAATTAAGTCTCTTATGATTCTTATTCCCTTTTCTCCATGTGCTGGCGAATGTTAAGTTGATGTTTGGATTGAACCTTAGTGGTTCGCCAATATCATGATTTTTGTACTGCTATTACTACCGAAATCCAGAATGGATCTTTACTTTCTTTTTGGACTTTGCAAAGAAAGTCTACTCCAAACTTAGGTATCAGATCAGTATTTTAGTGATTAGGGATGGATATCCAACGGCCAGTATCTTGTATCGTGTATCTGTAATGACTGTACTTATCCGTGTACAAAATCATACAGTATACAATTGGCATATTGATCTTCCCATATGGGATAACATAAAACAAACGAAATAAACGTAGCATAACCATAGAAAGGTGTAAGCGAAAACTCGTTATACAGAGTTACAATCTCTACTTCAACATCAGGGTAGAAAGCTATGCTTCTAGGTGTAAGCCTTAAGTGGAGATTTACATATAAACTCAGATTGTTAGTAAATGAAAAATAAACTATTACTTTAAAACCTTTACAACAGGTAGGTCTTCGTGATCCTTTACTTTTAAGACTACCATTAAAATACTACTCATTAATCGCGCCCTGTCAAAGCTCTAATGTAAATCTTATGTATGTGCTTCGTTGCTGTTAGCCAAAAATCGATCATTTCTTCGAAAGGACACACCATCCGGGTGCTTCCCATTAAAAAGTAGAAAATATGTTGAGGTTCATTCAGGACCATTTTTGTTGCTTCATTCATAGAGTTACTTAGTTGTGTGTACATTTCGTTTTTGTTGTCTCCATAGAATGGGCACTGCATCACGAGGTGATTTATAGTCTCCATTATCCCCAGATCGCATTTTACGCATATTTCATTGCAACAAGACTCGCTTTTTAACCAGTAATCTGATGCTTTGAGTTTACTCGCACCACATACTAGAATTGCTATTTTTTCACACATACTAATATTACTCGGGTAGCGATCTGAGAGCAGCCACCATACAAGGAAATATGGCTTGTTCATGACGTTATAAAGTAATAAATAGATCTAGGTGAGGTTGTTGGTATAGAGATGCGCAGTCCTCATTTTCTTTTGCCCACACACTCTCAGCAACTATTTTCCTCCAGTCTTTTTTGGAATAGTAGTGGCCATTCATGTTCATTTGCATTCAGACAATGTATAAATCGGTTCTTATGCTCACGTCTTAAATGTCGAAAATAGGGCTGTCATTTTCATTTCTACTGCTTTTTGCAATATTTTGAGTGAACTCATGTGTTCTGGCTACTAGAATTTTTTTGATAAGGTCATAACCATCCATTATCTCATGATTGGCAAAATTCTAGGCTTTTGATTGGTCAATTGGAGGTTAATATGAGGCTGTATTAACCTCTCAGAATCCTATATTAACCTCCCAGTATTCTTATACTTACCAGCTGCTTTTTAGGTTAGGAAGAGTTGAGCATTGCATCAAATGATTATGCCCATGATGCAATTCCCAATTCTCCCTACCCCCTAAGTGCATGATGCAATCACCGATTCTACCAAACATTGCAGGATGGCTGCCCCAGTAGCAGACAATGCTCTGCTGCTAGAACCAAATTGTATTTATGTATGTATGTTCATTTTTATTACCTATGCAGATGTCGAGGGGCAATCATGAGATAAATTCGTTATCAACTGTTTTGGAGTATGATACAACTTATATCTCGCAATCAGAGGGCTGTATCACCCGAGGCGCAGCCATAACGATTGATCTGAGAAACATGAGTTTTTTATTTGTATATATCTGTCGATGCTGAGCCATCCCAGCGATGCATAGGCACTATGATTTGGAGACCTTTTTGGGAATCTCTGACATCGTCTGACTATATATCGCTGGAATTGCCGTAATTCTTATATCTCGTCGCCCTTCCTCACCCATAACTCACTGCCATATGCAACGATCGGAATCAAATACTTCGTACCTGGATACAAAAAAAGTACCCTTCTTTTACAAAATCGCGGACATGCGGAGGTCTTCAAAATGACCCCTTCCTCCACGAAATACGTAACGCGGGTGCGGCCCCTCTTTGTACCTGAGTGCCCCAACATTTTGCAGACTTGAGACAAAAGGCATGTTTATACATACACGTGGTATAAGTGCCCCAAAGAGGTTTGCCAAGTTTGGATGGCAAAATCGAATGTTTTGATATAAAAAAAAAACTGGGAAAAGCAGTGTGCCAAACTCAGGTCTGATAGACTATAGTCTATCGAACCTTTTCAAGTTGATGCAGCCTTTACATTGAGAGTATTTTTCCATTATTGTTTTATGTCTTATGCTCTTTGGTCCATTCCGTTTACAGTTCAGAAACAAGGTTTACACTTTCATTGCCGCAAGGTTATGTTTTTGATAATTGTAGTGTTTCGTAAAAATACATTATCTACTGATCTAACGATGATAGTTTTGCATCATCCGCGTATGGTAAAACACTCCTCAAACCTCATCATTACTGATAGAGGTGTGTTGTTGTTTTTGCAGAAACCCACAAATTCAAAAATAGCCTTTTTCTACATAAATGTTGGCACGGGGGGGGGGGCACTTTGGTATTTAGGGGGTGCATACGCTCGTTATTAAAATTTGAAAATACCCCCTAAAGCACTGATTTCATGCCAAAAAAGCTTCCGCGAAATACGTAACGCGGGTGCGGCCCCCCTTTGTACCTGACAGCCTCCCCGGGAATGTTGGGCCTTTTCATTTTTTTTGTCTCTTTTCCCGCAAAAAATACAATCGCTAATTTATATGGAGTTAATACTAGTCACCTTTCACGACAATAGCACATGAGATCTATTTACACGGTGCATATAAGTCCTTGCTGTTATTCATTTGGCAGCTGATTGCGTTTTAGGCCATTGTATGTATAAAGCAGTAATCAGTTTGCCCAGGCTGGATGCGTAATCTCTTATTCAATCCATTCAACGTGTAATCAAGATAATGACCTAATCAACCAGATACTCTTTTAATACAAATTATAAAACATGTCTACTAATATGTCTATTGTGTATAAAAGAAGTGACTCCTTATATACAAGACTCACTATAAGATTTTTATGATTAACGAGATAATACATTGTACAATTTATATAATAAATGTCGTTTTGATAATATTTATAAGTATATTTATGTTTGTATTTGGTCCATTATAAGCCTTCGTGGCTGGCCGGATTTTTAACACTTGGTATTGTATGTAATGAATGTCATTATCTGGATTGGACAATAAACTATGTTTCAACAACTACACGTATACACTACCCAATGTATAATCAACAATCAACCTAGTTTGTGTACGCGTCATCGCAAATTACCTTTCTGATTGACACATAATTTTACAAGACCTCTGTGAACTGAGATGACGATAACAATTGCATGTCTTCCGTAGGGTTGATCTTTGGGACACAGGAGAGAGACATTTAGACCATTTGCACCTTAAGTGCACACACCCTCAGACAATTTAGAATGTAACTCATACATTTGAGTAGTATTTTGGTAGTATTTTAAGAGGGATTGTTAAACCCAACAGGAGCAACATCTTTCAGTTGCATGTTTCTCAAAACGTTGTTGTTTATCAAAATTGTATCATTTTTGATGAGACCATTTATATGTTCCACCTGTGAACGGGTTAACCCTTATGCTGCTGGTCGCTAATTTGACCAAAAACAAAAATGATGCAAAAAAACCTGAAATATGACTGAAACACTGGCATATGGGTAGTCATCTGAGAGTACTCAGCAGGAGCGATCCAATGAATACCAACATGACAGGGTTTAGTTGTTTTTCACAAATCTTTGCATCCCTGTGCTTTGGGCGAAAGTAGCTGCAGCATCGGAAGGGTTAAGATCAAAGGATCGTAGCATATCTACTTACCCCCTAGCTTAACATGCACACACCTGACAACAAAAAACTGTTTGTGTTCATATCAAAGTTGAGGCAACACCTGAGAGAGGTCGAGGCGTGATAAGTTATCTTACATTAGCTTTTCTTGTGCGTAAATCATGCATGCCATAAGGATGTATTGGTTGCGGATTCGTTTGAATCCGAATTAAGGTAAACACTTCCAAGACGAAACATGATGAATAGACTACTGATAGGCATAATGGCACACACATGCTCTCTAAATGGCCTTTGTGTGCCGATATGCCTTTAAACAATCATTCATTTATTTTCCCTCTCTTTCTCACTTGCGCACTCTCTCCCTCTCGCATACCCCCGCTAAGGGGCACACCTTATTGACTTGGTCAATGGCGTGCAATAGAAGCGGGCACCTCACGGGGAACCCTAAGCTGGTGTGGCACCCTGCAAGGAGCATACCCTATTGGCTTGAGACAATGGTGTGCAATAGGAGCTGGCACCTCCCAGGGAACCCTAAGATGGTGTGGCACCCCACAAGGGGCCCACCCTCTTGGCTTGATCAATGGTGTGCAATAGGAGCTGGCACCTCCCGCGGAACCCTAAGCTGGTGTGGCACCCTGCTCGCCTTATAAACGAAGGGGGATGTGTGGATCTGTTTGTGGATACCATGCATCTAAAAGATCTCTCTTTGGATCTGAAGGCTCTGTTCTTACCCTTTTTCTTCTTTCACTTAGAATTAATATGCTTTGCATTGTTCTTCAACAATGACAAAGGACAACTTTTTAGTAATATTTATGGCACTAAATGGCCTTTAAACCCTCATTCATGTACTCCCTCTCACATACCCTCAAGCCTACTTTCTTTCGTAGGCACATTTTCCACGCATACGTTCTCCCTCTTTGCATACTCTGACACGCACTTTCTCCCTCGCATACTTCCTCTTTTACGCTCTCTTATGCATACATTACAGGAAATGTGCAAATAGGGTACCGTCGGCCAGACTCAACCTGTGGAGTGTCCCACACTGTGCTTCCTGTCGTTTACATTTCCCAGAGAACGCTATCTATCTGGCAGGTACTGGCCGTGCGGGTCCGTATCTTTATGGTTCAAATGCAGTCAGCTGTGGCAGTGTAGGAGGGAGGTTAACGCAAGAATAGACAGTCTTCAAAGATTTCCACTTGCAGTGGAAAATTGAGTATAAAAGCGGTTTTATTGGAAATAACTACAAAAAATTGGTATGTTTAGGTAAGGAAGTATATGATACTCCGGTTTGCGGCTTAGTATAGGAGTTTGAGCGTGCTCTTGAGGGTGAAAGTTGTAACTAGTGACTTTAAAAAGTTCTATGTGACCATTTCCTGTCATGTACTTTCTCATGCATACTTTCTTGGCACAAATTGTCAATCTGAAAACTGTTTTCCCTTTTTGGGGGTGAGCTAAAGGGGCAAAGGCTGCATTAGGGAAGCACAGACTGGGTATCGCCCATGGTGAAGATGTAACGACTTTTCTGTAGATATGATGGCCGCTCTGTTTTTAATAGTGAGTAATATTATATACATTGTAAATATAACATCTCTCTGTTCTCTGTAGATCTGACTAAATTTATTTGTGGTTTAGTAACTTCAGAGAAATTATGTAAGATCACACTTCCAATTCCACCATCTTCTTTAACATATGTAACAGCTTTTATTTGGAGTGCTAAAGATTTTGCTTAACAGTCCGGCTGTAGGGTATTTGTGCTACTTCAAATCTACGCATTCAAGCATTCAAACTAAACCATCTAGTAGCAGGATATCTATTTGAAGGATGTTATTTTGGAGCTATCATAAGGAGGGAAAGAATAGCGAAAATTAAATGCCTGTAAAATATACCAGTTATACAATATGCCAGACAGTAACATAATGGACACTAAAACAAAAGACATCTTATCATCACCATCATCAATATTGATATGATTTATTGGGAAACATTGACTAACACATATCAAATACTTCTCAAATAATCAGATGCAAAAATGATTGATCCTGAGGATCTGTGACATTCTACAAAATGCATTTTCAAAATGGCGGCCATGCAGTTCATCATGGGAAGGTTTAATGACCACATCACCTAAGCAACTTAGATTTGGACTATCACTTCTAAACCCATGTGTTCAGACTGCTCCCCCCCCCCCCCCCCCCCCCCTCTGTGTGCTTGATGGCTGGAGAAAATAACCTATAGATGAATATAACATTTAGAAGAAAGTGGGCAGATTTCATTTTCATTATATAGTTTCAAACTTGTGCTTCTAGGGTATACAAATGGAATATAAGCCATATTACCAAAGAGTTCGCTCCCCTAAACTGGCTTTGCCAAGTCGAAGTTAATTGAGTACTGCTTTGTTAAAACCTATTTTCAAAGTTATCTTTTTTACATGATAAATGTAACTAGTACATGAAAATAGCAGATATTATACTCAAATCTTTTACACACTAAACACATTTTTGGAAGAAAGTCCCACAAGCAGGATATGTCTATCTGATTAGATGCATTTATTCAGTACTCCTCCAGAAAAAGGCACCTTGCTCATGATAAACATGCACAAAGGAAAATGGCATTTTTCCACAGTTCTCATACATTAAATGGTAATATATTTTGATTAATCACAAGTGTTTGATTACCATACAATTATCTTTTGCAGTTAATGCATTAAGTAAAGATATGGCGAATTTGTGTTGTGATATAAATCAGTAAGCAAAAATGATATCTGCCTGATTGTCCAGTACTTACAGACAAGTAATTGACTAGAAAAGATTTCACATCATAAAACAATGACTATTTTACTCATAAAACATTTGACTATTTCCCTCGAATGACACATAACCTGAGACTCCAAGGAAGCTGCAGTGTATGTGTTATACCCAGGGTGAAATGAGGCAATGCTAAGTAACCAAAAGGGTATATCACATACCTCACAACTTCGAAGGAAGGGGTGCATGTAACTTGTACCAAAGTTGACTGCCCTCAACTAATCACAGATCATGAAAGGCTGTGGTATAAGGTCATGAGATAATCCCGAAAACAATCCAGCCATATTGTCGTTAACAAATTCTTGGCCATTCTTGTGATCTGAAAAATATGCAACTATTTTCAAGATTTTATCATACAGTAGAAGTATATGGAGATTCCATGGGCAATGTACTTGAAATATGAAAATATTCGACTGAAAATACATTGAAATATGAGCTTTATTATGTGACTTTTTGGGGTAGATTTAGTTCACCATTTTAAGTCAGACCAGCTTGGTACTTCTGGAAGAAATGAATCAACAATTAAGAAGATCTCTCCAATAAAAATACTCATAACCAACCACAATTTTCAGTCAACTATTTTTGTATTGTCTTGTTTTCAAGATACCACCAATTATAAGTTATAACTGACCATGTGCATCCTCCAAATGTGAAGGTGTTAATCGATTCATACCTGCAGCAGCCAAAAAATGCCCTGGCCAATAAATGTCTTTCTTAGGAAATACCTGAAGAAAAAAATTTACATCACAACTAAACCAGAAACTCGCCTTCAAATACTTCAAAATAATTCTAAATTTATCACAGAAATAGAGGACAATTTCAACAGGAATGCTTAGACATGGATGGGTTAAGTCCGCTGGTCTCTATTCCCCTGCTCTGACGGCCGTGTGGTCTAAGGCACCGCCACTGAGTGCACACTGTCTCTCACCACTGCCTGGGTTTCGAATCCCGGCCTGGACATGGGAGAAAGTTGCCAGTGACTTAGAGTTAGGCGGTGGTTTTCGCCGGGTTCTCCAGTTTCCTCCACTACTTACAACTGGCTAGTCACGAATTAGCCACAATTGGCATAAATGTGACAAAAAACGAAATTCAAACTCAAAAGATTCTCTATTCTCAGATTGTCCCTCATGCTGGTATGGCTGAAACACAATGGCTGACTCACACAGATTGACCTATTTATGCTTAACAGTTCCTCTAGAAATTGTAGTCTGGATCCATGATAACTTTGGCAATAACTTATGAAATGATATGATTTTCACAAAATATTTGAAAGAGAGTTGTTGGTTATGGTTTGAATAACATTTTTTCTTCAAATATTTGGGCATTTTTGTTTTTGCCAGCAAGATTTCACAAAAAATGCCAGGCTGCTCTTGGTCTCCATTAGCAGGAATGAGTTTAGTACCACTCTTGTCCATTCCTCTTGATACGTCACATTATTTGATGTACCATATTCCCCCGTTTAACCACACAGACCCTTAACTCTTATGCTGCTGGAGGCTAATTTGGCCAATACTAAATGATGCAAAAAAGCTGAAAATGACTGAAACCCTGACAAATGTGTGCTCATCTGAAAGTACTCAGCCAGAGCTTTCAAATGAATACCAACATGACATGGTTTCGATGGTTTTCAAAAATCTTTGCATTCTTGTGCATCGGACGAAAGCAGCCTTAGCATTGAAAGGGTTAATAAGCACAACCACCTTTATTCAGAAATTTTTTTAGAAGGGGCAAGCCAGCAGACATTATTTCTGGCCTTCTGAACATTCCTAACCTCTCTACGCAAAAGTAAATGTTTTTATACCTTTTTAAGTGAGGCTGTCAAAAACCATATATTAAATCATATTTTCACTGCTACAGGCCGTATATTGATTGTATCAAAATACTTGAACACTTTGCACTATCAATTCAAGGCACGCAATCGCTCAAGTGTCCAATCAGGCATGGTGCAACAAAAGACAAAAGAGCGAGTTCGAGCTCGTAGCAGCCATGAGGTGCGGCTATATGGAAGATTACCAATACCACTTCTAGTGAATTTTTTCCTAACCTGTTACTTGCACTTGCGCTTAAACGGAGAAATGTGGTATGAATGAAAATGACATTTACTACTTTAATCACCCTTTTGCTACATCGTAAGTATAATGCCACTGTAAATACCTTTAGTATCTTGCCAGTGAAAACATGTTTCGCAACTAAAAATATATCTTATCATTGTAAAATTGTTTACCACAATAGGATAATTTTGCCACTGTAAAATTCTTCTGCAACACACAACTTGTTTTGCCAATAAATAAACCCTTTGCCACTTTTAATATCTTTGGACACTGTAAACCATTTTGCAACAACAAATGTTGATACTTGGTAAGTTCTTTGACAAAGTAAATGTCTTTTGTCACGGCAAATCATTTTGCAATGACAAAAGTTGATACTTGGTAAGTGTTTTGCCACGGTAAATGTTTTTTGTCACTGTAAATCATGTTGCCAACAAAAGTTGATACTTGGCAAGTTCTTTGACATAGTAAATGTCTTTTGTCACGGCAAATCATTTTGCAGCGACAAATGTTGATACTTGGTAAGTGTTTTGCCACAGTAAATGTCTTTTGGCATTGTAAATCATTTTGCAACGACAAAAGTTGATACTTGGTAAGTGTTTTGCCATAGTAAATGTCTTTTGGCATTGTAAATCATTTTGCAACGACAAAAGTTGATACTTGGTAAGTGTTTTGCCACAGTAAATGTCTTTTGTCATTATAAATCATTTTGCAGCGACAAATGTCGATACCTGGTAAGTGTTTTGTCACAGTAAATGTTTTTTGTCACTGTAAATAATTTTGCCAACAAAAGTTGATACTTGGTAAGTGTTTTTGCCACAGTAAATGTATTTTGTCACCGTAAATCATTTTGCAACGACAAATGTTGATACTTGGTAAGTTCTTTGACATAGTAAATGTCTTTTGTCACTGCAAATCATTTTGCAACGACAAATTTGACACTTGGTTAGTGTTTTACCACAGTAAATGTCTTTTTAATTGTAAATCATTTTGCAACAACAAATGCTGATACTTGGTCAGTGTTTTGCTGCAGTATACCATTTCTTTTTGTGTTTTGACACTGTACATTTCTTTTGCTACAGTATAACCGCTAACATCCATAAGTACCTTTTCTACTGAAAACACATCTTGCCGCAATATGTGCCTATTGCCACTTACAATGTCTTAGTGCAACACAAACCAGTACAATAACAGCTGAATTAAAAGTTTAAGTATTAACACATCCTAAACTTATTAAGGTCACCAATTCCTTGGCCAACAAGAAAAGTCTTTGCACCATTAATGTCAAATGCAAGCAGGATACACATCTTTTTTGGCCATATATACATACTTTATAAAATCTCTGCAGATTATTAATGGGCATACCTAAAATGTCTCTGTATAAAATACATGGTTCTACCTCATCATAATTTTACCATCAAACCTGCTATAAAAGACCATGGCTGTGATGCCTAAGACGTGGTCTTAGAAGACGGATGGTCTTTAATACTGTAGAATAGGAAAATAATCTGAATGGTAGATTCTGCTGAACTTTTCTGAGTGGGGTCAGTTATTGGCTTTTCGGAATAAATATCTTGGAAAAATCCAAAATCACAAATTTGGTTAATTTGCACCTCATATTAATTTCCTATTCTACAGTAAAAGCAAAGTATAATTTATTTATCATATGGTTAATATTAGCATCTGTCTTTGACCCATTCATGCCCAGAGTTCCCATTGAGAATTAACTACAATTTCTATATTACTTTTGCAAATAATTAAGGATGAAAGAGTTGATTATTAGGCAATACTGGACATTCTTTCATTGAATTATTTTCAACAGATAAAATCATATGAAAGATATACCATAAATTGTCAGTAACCTATTCGTGCATTTAAGGAATTAAGCACAAATTCACAAAATATTCAAAGGAAAGTTGTAGGCTGGGTTTTATAAGCATTTCCCCTTTAACCCTTTCATACCTGGAGATCTACTTGACTAGTAGCAGTTTTGGCTGATACGGGTATGAATGGGTTAAATATTTTCCAAAAGATGGTCATATTAGAGAAATATCATGAAAATTACCAGGATGATTTTGGGTGCTACAGGCACAAAGTGAAATTGTCTCCATTCTCCTGTTAATCCTATAGCGCCGGAAACGTACTGACTATTTGGTAATATCTTTGTAACCAGAGCATTTTTTCCTAAAATATTTCAAGAAGAAAGGTTGATCAGAACCTAACCCACAACCCCTCTTCAATTATTTTGTGAATAGATGCAAATATTCAAAGTTAAATCAAAAAGTATCATAGGAGCAGACGCCTATTTCATTGAGATCTCCAGGCATGAATGGGTTGTTAGGTGGTCTCGGTAGCAGGTTTGAGTCTATCATATGCAATCACATCTCGGTAGCAGGTTGAATCTAACATACACAATCACGATCAGCACTTGAATAAAATGTTTGGCAGTGAAGATGTCTTGCTGATCGTTGCTGTGATTTTCGCTACGTGCGGGATTCGGGAATGTCCGTGGTCTGATCTAGTTCCTGTATGGTGGGGAGCTGCTGTACCTGCGAGGCCGGGTGTGTCCATGTCGTCATCTGGGTCACGTGACTGAAATAAACATGCAAATCATCTAAATTACTTCATATGCCAAAAAAAAATCATCTAAATTACTTCATATGACAAAAAAATCATCTTAATTACTTCATATGACAAAAAAAAAACATTTATATTATTTCATATGAGAAAAGAATTTAAGTTCTGTTTGTGTTTACATGACCAAAAAAAAGTTGTCCGGTTGGCTTTTTATTTCATTTTTTAACTTTTCTTTATTTGTAACCAATGTTCTCTTTATAATTGATTTTATGGCAAGGTATTTATGGAATCTGCATTGTGTCTTTCTCCATTCGATAAATATATCAAGGGCTCTATAATTCTAGTGTTATGAGATTCCTGAAGTTTTATCTTTAAGCTTTACCAAGTTACCAATATAAGGCTAAAACTGGGAAATGAAAAAACCTTGACCCATTTCGAAAAAAATGAATGCCATATTTTGGTTTATTGATTAAAATACTAAAAATCATTAAATTTGCCTAAAATAGACATTGATCTAAGAGAATTACACATGCAGAACTATGCAAAATCATGCAAATGAGCAGTGCAATAGGTGGTATCACAGCAAACAGTAAGCAACAAAAAATTTCAAACTTACTCGCCCTATAGGGAAAGTTCACACCATTTTTCGGTGGCCCAATATATTTTTATCATTTTTCCCTATATTTTGATATTCAGGAAATCAAAGTATACACTCGCTATACATAATGAAATCCTAGAAAAGCTGAGGAACTCCTTGTATTTACTACAATATGCTGGGAAACCATGCAACTTTACAAGTAAACGCCTAGGAAATTGGTATTTTATTAGCAATATTCCGAAAAATCCTCGCATTTACACATTATATCCTAGGAAATACTGGACTTTAATAACAGTATCCTATGAAGTTCTGAACTTTAATAGCAATATCATAGGAAATCTAGGAATTTTAATAGCAATATCATAGGAAATCCTGGACTTTAATCACAATATCATAGGAAATCCTGGACTTCAATAGCAATATCCTAGGATATCCTGGACTTAAATAGCAATATCCTAGGATCTCATGGACTTTAATAGCAATATCCTGGGAAATCTTGCAATTTTACTACCAATGTCCTTGGTTATGTCCTTGGTATCTAAACTGACAATTGGTGAGGAGAAGTGCACTCCTACTGCTCATAAAACAAAACAAAAAAAGGTGGAACATGCCATGCTGTATAGTCATGCTATCAAACTGAAAAGAAAATAACACCTAAATCACACACAAACAAAACCAAAAAGAACAAGAATCCAACTAAAATGCAAACACCACAAAAATCAAATAAAAACCCTAAAAATATTCAAGACGTGATGATCATTGGTTGATTATCGTGCAGAAAAAGAGAAGGTGAATGTTATCTATAAGTGAGGAAGCCAGTCTGCTGTTCTTTGTGCCAACCTTTTCCCATTCTTACTAATTTGATGTGTAAAACAGGCAAAAATGGTCGAAGTTCTTTAGATTCCATGGGAGACCAACTGTTGCATTGTCACACTATATGCCAGAGAACCTTCAAATTGTGTGAGAGGCCAAAACCTTCAATAAAGTTTAATCTCCAAATTTTTGTGACATGCACACAGTTGAGCCAATCAAATGTTTTATCTATGCATTATCTTTTATTCAGAATTTGTCTAAAAGGTGAAGTCCATCTGTAAATATTACTTATTTATTGATCACAGTCATTATCATTGCAATTAAAGCAGTAGTTATAACTGTCTGTGCTTAACCTATACATGCCCGTGGGGCCATAAAACGCCTGACTATCTTGGTAATAACTCTCCAACAATAGCAATTTTCAGTAAATATTTGATGGAGGAATTTTGTTTAAAATCTAACTCACAAATATCCTTCAAATATTTTTTAAATTCAAATTTAATTCAAAAGTTATTTTCATAAATATAAAAGATACAGATGACACTTGTCCAGGAGATTTCCAGGCATGACTAGGTTAACCCTTCCAATGCTTAATCTAATTTTGTCTAAAGCACACAAAAGCAAAGATTTTCGAAAACCATCTAAACCCTGTCACATTCATTCGATAGCTTTCGCTGAGTACTGATGTGCCAGGGTTTTAGTTATTCTTTTCAGGATTTTGCATCATTTTATAACGGCCAAATCAGCCACTAGCAGCAGCTTAAATACTTGGACAGCCGAGATGAAGATGAAGAGAGCTTTTCTGAACTGACTCATCCCTTCAACCCTGGTATGAGGTTCTACTAGGAAAAGGTAGTACTATGAGAAAGCTTGGCACTGCAATTTAACAGACAACAACTGTATCCATAGTGTATCTGAGAAACTGAAGCATACAAATGGACAATGAGAATAAAACAATACACTGCTTTGTCTCATGCAAATGTGATTGTTAAAGGCATTTTCCGAAAATATCTGAAGGAGAAATTACAAAATGACAATAGATGGCACCATTGTATGCTTCAGCGTTCCCAGTACACAGCACACATGGCAAGGCACACCGCACCGCACACTGTGCTAACACAACTTACTTTACAAAGTAGCGCATCCCATCCTTTGTGTAGGCCACGTCCCAGCCAAAAGGCAATGCTAAGCATTGGATAGAGGAAAATGTTGGTGAGTATTTCAATTATCTACTGGAATATGTTTGACAAAAGCTGTTGATAATTTTTTTTGATTCTCGCTTTTTGATTATTTTTCTTTGTTTTGGTTACAATCAAGCAAGGCCAAAGTTATGGAAAAAAGAATTTCTTTTTTCATCACTTTTTTGGTCATATTTTGATAAAATAGTATCTAGCTGGTTGAAAGTAATGGAGGAAATCAGAGTGCCTGGGGAACTAATATTGCCATACTTTATATCACTGTCAACTTTCTCAAATGATATCAAAAGTGATCTGATAATGAATGATTAAATTCAGTATCTGAACTGATAACATTCAGATCAATTTGAAATAAATCATTTTCAAGTTGGAAATATTTTTCAAAGTGAAAATGAATCACCAGAAACGTTTTGTTTCCGTAATGTCATTCCAAAATGCAGTTCATCCATTTTTATCAGATCCTCTCTGATAGCATGGCATATGTACATCTTTTAGGACTTTTGCATATAAACAAATAATTTTTTGCTTTTGTCAAACATATTACACTACATGGTGAGATCAAGGTTATACCAATAAATTAATTAAGAAACTCATTTTAAGACAATGAAAACCATAAAACCTCTGAAGTTAAAGATGCACATCTTATTGTCTTTCTAGGAATGATTCAATTCAATTATCGAATACAATTATGCATAAATGAAGTTAATGAACTGAATCTGGTCATCTCTATGTATGACCATAAGTTAGATCATATATTTTCTTGTTTATATTTGTTAAATTCGATTGGTAATTTTCAAATGTAATGAATACCATAAGAATACAATTGCCAGTATCTCCTCTTATTTGAAAGTAAAGTCTAGTCAGACATTAAACTCCTGAATAGCGAACCATTTTTCAATTGCTGGCATCTTGGGTTAGGTTTTCAATGTCTTAAAATGGGTTTGTATTACATTTATGATAACGTTATCATTAAAATTATTAAATGCTATTTGTATTACAATCAGTCTACAATAAATTAATTTTCCCCAATTGCGTTATATTTCAATATTAGAATACCTGTCTAAGACAACTCCCCAAAGTGCAAATATGGTCTGAATGCATACAATTTTCTTTTCCTTTTTTTCCAACCTTATCCAATCTATCTTTATATAAGATTTTTTTGTAAAAATAAAAATATCCAAATGTATTGCTATTTTTTTCTAATTTTTTGACTTCACTTGTATCTAAAATATTTCCATGCATGTCAGAGCACATTGGCAGTTTAGGTTTGACTGGTTAAAATGTTAAAATACATTTTGCATATCAAATGATCCTCAAAATAATTGCCACCTGAATTAACCAAAGCTGAGGCAAAGGGAACCAGTGCTTAATGAATATGAATAAGTAGGTTAAAATATCAAAATATATTTAATATATTAATTTGATCATACAAACATTGCTACCAAATTTTCCAAAGCTGGGAAATGGGACTTAGTGCTAAATGACTGTGAAACCTCAGGAAATATAAGCAAAAACTACCCATGGCACTATTCAATTTACCATTTGTCTTTGAAATAAAAGGATTGCGGACACTAAGTGTTATGGGGAGGAATGTGAGAGGCTTTGTTACAAATGATTTCAAAAATAAATTGGCAAATTTCATTTTAGATAAAAGACTTGACATTGACAATTAAACTCTTATAAGAAGATTTTGACTTATGATTAATTCAATATCATTTTACAAATATGTCGCAGGCAGGGCAGTAGATGCAACAAAGAAGATTTTCTAAAAGCCAACAATCAGACTCTTTATCCCATACACATCTGGAGTATAAAACTTATCTGACACAATTGGTATTATCTTATTAATAAAGCAATTTTAAAATAATATTTGATTGGAAATTGTTATTCCCGTTTAGTTTAAAAATGACTCTTCAAATATGTTTTAAAAATAATATTTCTTGAAAGTGTTCAGAGTTGTCAGACCATTCTTTTGCGACATATTGAAAAAGTTGAGGTCAAAGGTGAATGAGGTTCAGCATTAAAAAAAGCATAAGTTTGGGCTTATAAAAGTGTATAAGCAAAAAGTAAACAAACATAATATGCAAAAAAGTAGTTTTTTGGTGCTTTGAAAGAAAATACAGAAAAAGTTTTTTTGATTTTTTATTTACTTAATATTTCTCTAAAGAGCTTATTTTGCGCCTTCAACTTTTCTAACACTGAAACAAAAAGTCATTAGCATTAACTTAAATAAACAAATAAATAAAGACATCAAACACACAAAGAAATAGCCTGAAAAGAAAATAATTACAAGATGCTGAACTTTTTTGAACACCACATATGGAACAGCATTCACATTAGAAAAGTATTTTACCCCAATATAATAATAGAGAAATTTTCAAACAAATATGTATAAATAAAACATTACTATTGGTTGATATGGTTTTATAACTAGTTATGTGGATTTCAACCCCATTCCCCCCCCCCCCCCCCCCCCCCCCCAAAAAAAAAAATGAAAAAAGAACTCTCCATGCATCTTAATACTTACGTTCTACTTCGATGAGATTTTTGACTGATTTGACTATATCTTTTGCCTCTTTAGCAAGGCCCTGCGGTGTGTGTCGCTTATGTTTTCCTAGATACCCAGGGGGCCGTCCTGCTACGGCCGTCTCTCCTCTCCCTACCGCCCCATCTCTGAAACATACAGAAAATACAGTGTCACACACAAACTAGGGATTGACACCTTTAAATAAAAAGGCAATTAAATACAATATCAATAATTCTTTTTTTTTTGGGGGGGGGGGAAAGATTTTTATTTTTAACCCTTCAAATGCTGAGGCTACTCTAGTGCAAAGCATAGGAACGCAAAGATTTTTGAAAAGCATTTAAACCCTGTCATGTTGGTATTAATTGGATAGCTCTCGCTGAGTATTCTCAGATGAGTACCCATGTTCCAGGGTTTCAGTTATTTTTTAGGTTTTTCGCATCATTTTGTGTCGACAAAACTAGCCACTAGCAGCATAAGAGTGAAGAGCCTGCTGCTATGTACTTACCTGCCAGAACTCTCCCCGTGCCCTCTCATTGTGTCATGGACTGTCTGGAATAAACAAAACAACAAAAATATAACACACCATCAGAAACACCCTCATTCATGGCATCATTTGTACACCCAAACCTCATAAAATCACCCCTCAGCACTCCTAAATTTTGTGAGTAATTTCTAATGTGTCAATTTCGAAAATACAATCGATTTTCTTCACCCAAATATAAATTCCATGACATTGTATAAGGATATCATGCCTTAATTAGAATTTTGCTGTTGTAATCAGAGTATATTGTGGTCTCCCTTGAAAAACATGACGCCACAAAATTTTACAATCAGCTATTTTTGGCACCAAGTTTCTAAATTCTGGCTTAGAACCTGCCCTGACTTCTTCACTGTGAGCTTGTGCCTTATTCCAGTTATGATGAAACTTGCTGGGCATATAGGTAGACATTGTCATAGGAACTAAAAGCCATGAGCAGGATGAGAGTATATGTGAACATAAAACATAAAATGAGAGCTGGATTTTCAGTACATGATCATAAATCATTGGGATGCAGTGTTATGGAAGATGCATCACATTAGGCTATCGGCCAAATCTTAAAATAGCCTTATTTAACGATTTTAATTACCCCCCCATGTAGATGGAATTTTTTACCTTAGATGAATAGGGGAGTATATGGGGCCTACAAAAATGCCGTGCCCCCACTTTGGGACATGGTCAGATTTGCATTAGGCCTGGTCAAACTGACCACCCACAAATCAGGTATTCCGCCACCTGAAGCACATATATATTGAGGAATAATGGGGTGGGGGGTAAAGAAATTGACCATAAAAATGCTCAAGGTTCATTGAATACCACAAGTTTGGTATCAAAATGTTGGTCTGGAGGAGACGTATCCTTTAAAATACTAAACACATAACAAACTCTATTCCATGATGTAATAGAGGTCATTCAAGGTCAAAATGGCTGCCAAATCAAGAATCTGGGATTTTCCCATAATCTATAGTTTCGGTTTATAAACTTCTCAGTTTTTTTGAAGGGATGTATTTCATCTCTGTAGCCACTTTTTCAGAAGGAATGCTTTTTAGTGGAGTTGTTCAACATTTTAGAAAGTTCATTAATTAGAATGTTAAGTCTAATTTCGAGATTTAAGGCACAAAGTAGGGTACCAAGCCCACCTAGTGACCCCAAAAAATGCCTAAAATGGTAAAAAATTGAAAACCAAAATGCCTGTATCTAAGGTTTTACAAGTCGGAAGGGAGCAGATGATGCACCAAAATATCAGGTTCAATTTTCCCTTCAATCTGGAAGATTATGGTAAAAAATCCTGAAACTAAGGGGTCATTGAAGGTCAAATAAAGGTCAAAAAGTCAATTTTTCTCTAAAAAATTCAAATTTTGATGAAGATATTTTGACAAAGTAGTTGTGTTTTGTTTGGGTTTTAATTACTCCCCCCATGTAGATGGAATCTTTTACTTTAGATGGATAGGGGAGTGTTTGGGGCTTACAAAAATGACGTGCCCCCAGTTTGGGACATGGTCAGA
The DNA here is from genome assembly GCA_963942565.1 of Maea johnstoni. Classification (NCBI taxonomy): domain Eukaryota; kingdom Metazoa; phylum Annelida; class Polychaeta; order Spionida; family Magelonidae; genus Maea; species Maea johnstoni. The sequence continues at coordinate 38,421,816 of OZ012690.1, forward strand.
TTTGCGTTAGTCCTGGTCAAACTGACCACCCACAAATCAGGGAATTGGACGCATGAAGCACATATATATTGAGGAATAATGGGATGGGGGGTAATGGAATTGACCATAAAAATGCTCACAGTTCATTGAATACCACAAGTTTGGTATCAAAATGTTGGTCTGGAGGAGACTCATCCTTTAAAATACTAAACACATAACAAACTCTTTTCCATGATGTATAGAGGTCATTCAAGGTCAAAATAGCTGCTAAATCAAGAATCTGGGATTTTCCCATAATCTATAGTTTCGGCTTATAAACTTCTCAGTTTTTTTGAAGGGATGTATTTCATTTCTGTAGCCACTTTTTCAGAAGGAATGCTTTTTAGTGGAGTTGTTCAACATTTTAGAAAGTTCGTTGATTAGAATGTTAAGTCTAATTTTGAGATTTAGGGCACAAAGTAGGGTACCAGGCCGACCTAGGGATCCCAAAAAATGCCGAAAATGGTAAAAAATTGAAAACCAAATTCCTTGTATCTTAAGTTTTACAAGTTGGAAGGGAGCAGATAATGCACCAAAATATCAGGTTCAGTTTTCTCTTCAATCTGGAAGATAATGGTAAAATATCCTAAAATTAAGGGGTCATTGAAGGTCAAATAAAGGTCAAAAAGTCAATTTTTCTCTAAAAAATTCATTTTTGATGAAGATATTTTGATAAAGTAGTTGTGTTTTGTTTGGGTTTTAATTACTCCCCCCATGTAGATGGAATTTTATACCTCAAATGGATAGGGGAGTGCCTGGGGCTTACAAAAATGACGTGCCCCCACTTTGGGACATGGTCAGATTTGCATTAGGCCTGGTCAAACTGACCACCCACAAATCAGGGAATCGGCCACCTAAAGCACACATGTATTGAGGAATGATGGTATGGGGGGTAAAGGAATTGACCATGAGATTGCTCAAAGTTCATTAAATGCCACAACTTTGGTATCAGAATATTGGTCTGGAAGAGACCTATCTTTTAAAATACTAAACACATGACTAACTCTATTCCATGATGTAATAAAGGTCATTCAAGGTCAAAATGGCTGCCAAATCAAGAATCTGGTATTTTCCCATAATCTCTAGATTCCTTTTATGAACTTCTCAGTTTTTTTGAAGGGATGTATTTCTTTTATGTGGCCACTTTTTTCTGAGGGAATGCTTTCTAGTGGAGTTGTTAAACATTTTAGAAAGTTCATTGATTGAAATTTTAAATCTACTTTTGAGATTTAAGGTACAATTTAGGGTACCAGGCCCACCTAGAGATCCCAAAAAGAGCCTAAAATGGTACAAATTTGAAAACCAAAATGACTGATTCTTTAATTCCACAAGTCGTAATGGAGCAGATGATGCACCAACATATCAGGTTTAATTTTCTCTTTAATCTGGAAGATGATGGTAAAAAACAGTAAAATTATGCGGTCATTGAAGGTCAAATGAAGGTCAAATAGAGGCCAAAATGTCAGATTTTCTCTAAAAATTCAAATCTTGATGAGGGATTTTGATAAAGTAGTTTTGTTTTGTCATAATATAATGTCCAAAACAGGTTACCACAATAACTGAAAGATATATTACCTGAAATATGGTCCACCCTTTTATTTTGGACCATATATATATACCATATATTAAGTCAAAATGGAGGTGTGGAATATGGCATTTAGCAAATCCATGCTTATAATGAGTGTTTAAAGACGGTTGGTGAGGGAGTGCTAGTATGGCACCACTGTTTAGGTCATAGAAGTTGTGAAAACAAAACATCATAGGCATTGTTTGGTATCAAAATGTTTGCTGTAAGACAATCTTTTCATTTCATTCAATCAACCGAGGGTAGGGTATAGTGATGTGATATTAGAGGTCATTCAAGGTCAAACTAACCCCAATTTCATGATTTAAGGTACATCGTCTTTGAATTGTCCATTTAGCAGCTTATTAAATATTTCTGGAATACATCTTTTATCCTGGAAATAGTTTTAGTTGAGAAATATCTTTATAAAGGATTCTCAGACATTTTGAGTCATTTCAAAACAAAGTCTGGGCCAATTCTGAATATTCAGGGACCAAAATGACAAAATGACTGATTATGGGTGCACCCAGATATTTAAGTGAAGCAGCAGAAAGTTGACATAGCAGAGTTGTATCTTATGGTATGTCAGCTTTAAAGCTTTTGAACTTGCCTATTGTGTTTGTCATGTAAGATGTTAAAGAGATTTGAGGAAAAAGGAAGGTAAAATATAGGTCAAAACATGCTTTTTCTCTAGGAAATTCAAATTTAGATGAAGAGATTTTGATGGAAGGTGTGTTTTGTCATCACTTAATTTCCTGACCAAGTTACCACAATAATTGGCTAACAAAATACCTTAGATATGTTTACTAAACATTTTTTGAAGTGATGTATTTTTTTCTAGCCACTTTTTCTGAAGGAATGTCTTTTATTGGAGTTGTTGAACATTTTAGAAAGCTCATTGACTTGAATTTCAAGTTCTATTTTAAGGTTTAAGGTACAAAAAAGGGTACCAAGTCCACCTGGCGACCCAAAAAAGTACCTTAAATGTTACAAATCTGAAAGCCAAAATGACTCTTTTAAGTTTCACTGATTTGGAAGGGAGTAAATGATGCATCAAAATATTAGGTTTAATCTTCTGTTCAATCTGGAAGATGATGGAAAAATGATACTAATAATATAATTTAGAGTCAAAATGCCTTAAATCATAAAAGAGGAGGTAGTTTGACCTTGAATGACCTCTAATATGACAACAGAACACCCTACTCTAGGTTGGTTGCATAAAATGGGAAGATTGTCTTACAACAAGTACTTTGATACCAAACAATGCTTTTATTGTTTGGTGCTCACACTTTTGATGACCTAAACAGTTGTCACATACTAGCACTTTCTCACAAACTCTCCTTATTAGAAACCTGAAATTGCCAAACATCTTATTCCACACCTCCACATTGACTTAAAACTACCTAATTTTCATCAGTAAATGGTTCAAAATATATTCTCAGATCCTATCTTGGGGTAATTTATCTGTCATTTATTGTGATAACTTGAATTGGAAATTGTAAAATGTCATAACACAACTACTTCATCAAAACTCTCTTTATCAAAGTATGAATTTTCAAATAAAATTGACATTTTGACCTTAATTTGACCTTCAATGACCCGTTAATTTTAGTATCACTTTTCCATCATCTTCCTGTTAGAAGAGAAAATTATACCTGATATTTTGTTGCATCATCTGCTCCCTTCCAACCTGCAAAACTTAAGATACAGTCATTTTGGTGTACAGATTTGTACCATTTTAGGCACTTTTTGGAGTCGCCAGGTGGACTAAGTACCCTATTTTGTACTGTAAAGCTTGAAATGGAACTTTTGGTCAATGAGCTTTCTAAAATGTTCAACAACGCCACTTAAAGACAATAGGCAAGTTTAAAACCCTGTTCTCCTCATTGAAAATGATAGCTGACATACAATAAGATATAACTCTATTATGTCAACATTCAGTTGCATCACTTAGATATTTGGGTGCACCCATATTCAGGCATGTGGTCATTTTGGTCCGTAAATATTCAAGATTGGTCCAGACCTTGTCTTGACGTGACTAAAAAAGTGTCTGAGGATCCTTCATAAAGATATTTCTCACCTAAAATTAATTCCAGGATAATTTTTTTTATTCCAGCAGAATTAAATAAGCTGCTAAATGGACAATTCAAAGACAAAATACCTAAAAGCATGAAATTGGGGTTAGTTTGATCTTGAATGACCTCTAATATTAGAGCATTATACTTTACCCTAGATTGGTTGAATTGAATAAAAAAGAAATGTCCTACAACAAGCATTTTGATACCAAACAATGCCTATGATGTTTGGTTTTCACAACTTCTCTGACCTAAAGAGTGGTGCCATACTAGCACTTCCTCACCAACCGTCTGTAAGCACTTATTATAACCATGGAATTGCTATATGCCATAATCCACACCTCCATATTGACTTAAAACTACTTCATTTTTACGGATATATGGTCAAAAATATAAGAGTGGACCATACTTCAGGTAATATATCTGTCAGTTATTGTGGTAACTTGGTTTGGACCTTATACTATGACAAATCGTAACTACTTTATCAAAATATCTTCATCAAAATTTGAATTTTTTAGAGAAAAATTGACTTTTTGACCTTTATTTGACCTTCAATGACCCCTTAATTTTAGGATATTTTACCATTATCTTTCAGATTGAAGAGAAAGCTGAACCTGATATTTTGGTGCATTATCTGCTCCCTTCCAACTTGTAAAACTTAAGATACAGGCATTTTGGTTTTCAATTTTTTACCATTTTCGGCATTTTTTGGGATCCCTAGGTCGGCCTGGTACCCTACTTTGTGCCCTAAATCTCAAAATTAGACTTAACATTCTAATCAATGAACTTTCTAAAATGTTGAACAACTCCACTAAAAAGCATTCCTTCTGAAAAAGTGGCTACAGAAATGAAATACATCCCTTCAAAAAAACTGAGAAGTTTATAAACCGAAACTATAGATTATGGGAAAATCCCAGATTTTTGATTTAGCAGCCATTTTGACCTTGAATGACCTCTATTACATCATGGAAAAGAGTTTGTTATGTGTTTAGTATTTTAAAGGATGAGTCTCCTCCAGACCATCATTTTGATACCAAACTTGTGGTATTCAATGAACTGTGAGCATTTTTATGGTCAATTCCATTACCCCCCATCCCATTATTCCTCAATATATATGTGCTTCATGCGTCCAATTCCCTGATTTGTGGGTGGTCAGTTTGACCAGGAGTAATGCAAATCTGACCATGTCCCAAACTGGGGGCACGTCATTTTTTGTAAGCCCCAAACACTCCCCTATCCATCTAAAGTAAAAGAATCCATCTACATGGGGGGAGTAATTAAAACCCAAACAAAACACAACTACTTTGTCAAAATATCTTCATCAAAATTTGAATTTTTTAGAGAAAAATTGATTTTTTGACCTTTATTTGACCTTCAATGACCCCTTAGTTTCAGGATTTTTTTACCATAATCTTCCAGATTGAAGGGAAAATTGAACCTGATATTTTGGTGCATCATCTGCTCCCTTCCGACTTGTAAAACCTTAGATACAGGCATTTTGGTTTTCAATTTTTTACCATTTTCGGCATTTTTTGGGGTCACTAGGTGGGCCTGGTACCCTACTTTGTGCCTTAAATCTCGAAATTAGACTTAACATTCTAATTAATGAACTTTCTAAAATGTTGAACAACTCCACTAAAAAGCATTCCTTCTGAAAAAGTGGCTACAGAGATGAAATACATCCCTTCAAAAAAACTGAGAAGTTTATAAACCGAAACTATAGATTATGGGAAAATCCCAGATTCTTGATTTGGCAGCCATTTTGACCTTGAATGACCTCTATTACATCATGGAATAGAGTTTGTTATGTGTTTAGTATTTTAAAGGATACGTATCCTCCAGACCAACATTTTGATACCAAACTTGTGGTATTCAATGAGCCTTGAGCATTTTTATGGTCAGTTTCTTTACCCCCCATCCCATTATTCCTCAATATATGTGTGCTTCAGGTGGCCGATTACCTGATTTGTGGGTGGTCAGTTTGACCAGGCCTAATGCAAATCTGACCATGTCCCAAAGTGGGGGCACGGCATTTTGGTAGGCCCCATATACTCCCCTATCCATCTAAAGTAAAAAATTCCATCTACATGGGGGGGTAATTAAAATCCATAATTTGGGTCACTGGCCGATAGCCTACATGTCATTGTCAAGAGTGTCTGCGTTTGTTAGAATTAATTAGATTCAAAGAGACTTAAAAAAAAATTTTAAAAAGAGATTAAAAAGGTAATAACAGTAAATGCAAAGATGGTTTAAAGTTTATAAAACTAAAAAATATATAAATAAAAAATATAATCATTTATGTTGGAGTTAAGGTGGCTTGTGGAGTTATGTGTGAATATAGGGTCCAATGAGTGTCTAGTTCATATGCAATGACTACTTACCTCTGCAAACTGCAATAACTTTTCTGTGGCCACTTCATAAGTCTTTTTACTCATCTCTGCTTTCTTCAGTTGGCAACCTAACACTGCTAGTCTTTTCTGTACAGCAGGGCTTTCCTGTTTGTAAAACAAAGAAAATATTCATCATTTGGTACACTACGCTGAGAAGGTAGAATTTTTGCTTGGATTTGGGAGGAAATTAAGTCATCCATACATGTAGCTCCTGAAAACAGTTTGATTATTATGGTACAGATTTTTTTTGATTTTTTTGCAAGATTTTACATATCTTGCAATATATGTATCTGCTACTCAATACAATAATCATTTTTTCATACAGATTCTTACTATATGTCAAGAGTGTTCAGGTATATAAATGTGCATTAAGTGTATGCCAAACTCCTCTCCATATATCAGGGTTGGTCGGTAGTTCTCTTTGGGTATTCCAGTTTGGTTTCCTCAACCATTAACAAGTGGATAGTCCCTATCTAGCCTTAATATGGCAGAAAAAGTATAACAAATAAAGTACCTACGAAAGTAAATGTGGCAGGCAGAAAAAAAAGTTTTCTCCTCCAAATTATTTTTCTGAAAACGTGCAAAGAAATTAAATATTTTTTTCCAACACTTTTAGGAAACCGTGCGAAAGAAAAAATACACTATTTTTTCCAGCATTTTTGGAAAACGTGCAAAAGAAAATATATTTTTAAAAAATCAAAAAACTGTATTTCCTCACCATTTGTTTTGCCTGCTGCACCTTGAGAGTGGAGACCTCGTTCTCGAGAAGCCGCACCACATCCTCATAATCTTGCTCCATATTCCGCGCCGCTCGCTGCGCCTGCTCTGCCAAGTGAACCTTGCTACGTAACGACCGACTCTCGTGAATAGCACCCTGCGCCTCCTACAGTATAATAAGAATACAAGTGGGTGTCATAATTTTTCAAAAAACATTATGGTTGTTTTAGAGATATTTGTATTGTGACTCTCATGAATCGCACCTTGTGCCTCCTACATTACAATAGAAGTAGAATTCAAGAGGTTATCAAAAAACATCATAATTGTTTTAGAGACATTTGTATTGTGTTCTTTGTATTTCATAGTACTTAGTAAAGCGTATTTTTCTGTTTTGTTTTGTATCCTATTGTACAGTTTGGTATCTTATTGCATTGTATTGTTTTGTATTTAATGTATTTCATAGTGTTGTATTGTTTATATTGTACTGTATTGTTGTATAGTATTGCATTGTAATATACAATTTCCCAGTGTGCAATAATTTCAAAGTTATTTTTAATGGTTTCACAGATCCAGACAATACTTATTACAGAAAGCAGTGCCAATCGCTGAAAGGACTATGGTAGTATAGCCACTACTGTTCACTGTCCCTCACCACTGCCTGTGTTTAAATCTGGGGCATGAGAGAATGTTGCCAGTGACTTGGGGTTAAGCAATGTTTTTCTCCAACGTTAACAACTGGCTAGTCACTATTCAGCTTTAAAGTGTCAGAAAAGGCTGGAATAAACACATTTCTAAGTACTATTTACAGGGAACTCAAGGCAAGAAAGGGTTGAACAAATGCTTGGACTTCAACAATAAGACTTACCCTTCGTATCCGTAATAATTCTTCCTCAGCCATATTGCAGGACTGTTCTTTTTCTTTCAATAATAACTGAAATAACATAAAATTTTGATTGATTTCAAATAAAAAATAAACATATTCATATTAACTTACGAAGAAAATTTGCATTAAAATTTTTTGAACAGCTTGGTATAAAACATAAATGAATGAATATACTAAATTTGATTTATGTTGACAACATTTTTAGATATACCGAGTATTTGTTACATGTCTGATTACATATCTTGGATCTCAAGTCCATCGAAGAAAACAGAAAACTACAGCAAATGGAGAAATATCTTAGCATGAATGATAGGACTGGATGTACCGTAATTTCGCGTGTATAAGACACACTTTTTTACACAAATTTTTACCCATAATACGGGGGTGCGTCTTATAAACAGAGCTAGAAAACCAGGGTGTTTTACATTGAGTTCCCAGGCCACACGGAGATCGGAAATCGATGACCCGCCATTACCGCACCCCATATCAGAATAAGCCTCTGGTATGTTTTCATTTCAATTGCGTTTCTAACATGTTAAGCACGTCTCAACTTTAGTGGTATCGGTAAAACATTAAAAGTCCTATCTAGCCGTTGACGGACAACTTAGTGAATTGTTTGTGTTACCAGGCCCGTCCAGACGGTTTTATTTTAGGCACACTAATTACAATACACGGCATGAATGTCCGAGCCCCTATTGTCTTTAGAGCAGCATTATAAGTGACTTCAAATTACAATCAACTTAATGTTTTTCCGAATCCACTGCTAGTTTGTTCGTTTTATACAAAATAGCTAGAGACATGGGCCGAAAAGGGAGTGCGCACTATACACAGGGCTAACGTCTATACACCGTTTTAAAGGCCTGAACAAGGGGTGCGTCTTATATACGGGTGCGTCTTATACACGCGAAATTACGGTAATTATTAGGAAGGTATGTAGATCAGTGACAGGAAGTAAAATCTTATCTTTCAAAGCTTGACATATTTTTTTTATTTTTTGGAAACTACCTTCACATTTTGTTGTAGAATTTTTCTGCAGTTTGACAAGTAATATGTTAGTATTTCTGAAAATCTCTAAACAAAAGTAAATAGAGAACCCTACTTTTACGCATCAATATCCAACTAGCATGTATGAATTATGATTACCTTTAATTTATCCACCTCCATTCTCAACTCATCCCGCTCTTTCCTGACGTGTTCCAGCTCTTCACTACTGGCCGCAGCAGCACCACTGGCACCACCTTGTGGCTGAAAATACAATTACACCATTGCTCAGGTATACAATATATGCTTGATAATTAATTTAGAATGAAAATGAATGATGCTTTGTTGTATACAGTCAATTTCATATACATATATTAACTTTACATAATCAGTCATAAATAGGGTGTTCAAGTTAAGAAAGCATTCAACACATACAGTTGGTCAAGTTGTCAGTTTTGACTAGGAGAACTTTTAAGAGTTTTCCGTCAAAGAAAATTGAATTTAACCCATTCTCCTCTTAAAATATTGTCTCAAAAATCACAATGCCATAGGTATGCCATAATGGGTTAGATCTTAAACATCAACCTCTGTGAATCTTGTTGTTCTTACCTGTGGTTTGAATGCTGGAGGATCGGTAAAGTCTGTGATGTCATTGGCAGCAAAATACATAGCACTCGGAGTAATACTGCGCTCCTCTAACTGGAACTTAAACAGCTCCCTTGCGACCGCTACAAACTCTGTAAACAACAATACAAATAATAAACAATAAATACATAGCACTCGGTGTAATACTGCGCTCCTCTAACTGGAACTTAAACAGCTCCCTTGCGACCGCTACAAACTCTGTAAACAACAATACAAATAATAAACAATAAATACATAGCACTCGGTGTAATACTGCGCTCCTCTAACTGGAACTTAAACAGCTCCCTTGCGACCGCTACAAACTCTGCAAACAACAATACAAATAATAAACAATAAATACATAGCACCCGGCGTAATACTGCGCTCCTCTAACTGGAACTTGAACAGCTCCCTTGCAACTGCTACAAACTCTGTAAACAATAATGCACATAAACAATAATGATATTGCCATACTATATTGCACCCTTTCCATAAAACTAACTAAATGGCACCATAGTTTCATTTTTTTGGTCAATTGAAAAAAGACAGAAATTTAAGTTCTACACCCTGAATCTGACAGGACTTTCATTCACTTACTTCCATAGAGAAAAGACAAACGGTAAGTTCCATATCCTCAATCTGATAGTGCTGTCATCTTCTTACCTTTTGAGTGTAATTCAGAAAAGACAAAACAGGTTCCAGTTTGTTAATTTGACACGAGTATGATCTGCTTACCTCCATAGGTGACGGTGCCAGATGGATGAATACTGAGTCTCTTCCTGAGTTCATGGTGCTGCTCCGGGGTCGGGTCCAAGCCCAGGTACTTCAACGCCTGAAAATACAGGTAGAAAATCATACAATAAACAAAATACTCTTCCTGAGTTCATGGTGCTGCTCCGGGGTCGGGTCCAAGCCCAGATACTTCAAGGCCTGAAAATACAGGTAGAAAATCATACAATAACAAAATACTCTTCCTGAGTTCATGGTGCTGCTCTGGGGTCGGGTCCAAGCCCAGATACTTCAACGCCTGAAAATACAGGTAGAAAATCATACTTTAACAAAATACTCTTCCTGAGTTCATGGTGCTGCTCTGGGGTCGGGTCCAAGCCCAGATACTTCAACGCCTGAAAATACAGGTAGAAAATCATACAATAACAAAATACTCTTCCTGAGTTCATGTCGCTGCTCTGGGGTCGGGTCCAAGCCCAGATACTTCAACGCCTGAAAATACAGGTAGAAAATCATACAATAACAAAATACTCTTCCTGAGTTCATGGTGCTGCTCTGGGGTCGGATCCAAGCCCAGATACTTCAACGCCTGAAAATACAGGTAGAAAATCATACAATAACAAAATACTCTTCCTGAGTTCATGGTGCTGCTCTGGGGTCGGATCCAAGCCCAGATACTTCAACGCCTGAAAATACAGGTAGAAAATCATACAATAACAAAATACTCTTCCTGAGTTCATGGTGCTGCTCTGGGGTCGGGTCCAAACCCAGATACTTCAACGCCTGAAAATACAGGTAGAAAATCATACAATAACAAAATACTCTTCCTGAGTTCATGGTGCTGCTCTGGGGTCGGGTCCAAGCCCAGATACTTCAACGCCTGAAAATACAGGTAGAAAATCATACTTTAACAAAATACTCTTCCTGAGTTCATGGTGCTGCTCTGGGGTCGGGTCCAAGCCCAGATACTTCAACGCCTGAAAATACAGGTAGAAAATCATACAATAACAAAATACTCTTCCTGAGTTCATGTCGCTGCTCTGGGGTCGGGTCCAAGCCCAGATACTTCAACGCCTGAAAATACAGGTAGAAAATCATACAATAACAAAATACTCTTCCTGAGTTCATGGTGCTGCTCTGGGGTCGGGTCCAAACCCAGATACTTCAACGCCTGAAAATACAGGTAGAAAATCATACAATAACAAAATACTCTTCCTGAGTTCATGGTGCTGCTCTGGGGTCGGGTCCAAACCCAGATACTTCAACGCCTGAAAATACAGGTAGAAAATCATACAATTAACAAAATACTCTTCCTGAGTTCATGGTGCTGCTCTGGGGTCGGGTCCAAACCCAGATACTTCAACGCCTGAAAATACAGGTGGAAAATCATACAATAACAAAATACTCTTCCTGAGTTCATGGTGCTGCTCTGTATACTGGGGTCGGATACAAGCCCAGATACTTCAAAGCCTGAAAATACAGGTAGAAAATCATACAATAACAAAATACTCTTCCTGAGTTCATGGTGCTGCTCTGGGGTCGGATACAAGCCCAGATACTTCAACGCCTGAAAATACAGGTAGAAAATCATACAATTAACAAAATACTCTTCCTGAGTTCATGTCGCTGCTCTGGGGTCGGGTCCAAACCCAGATACTTCAACGCCTGAAAATACAGGTAGAAAATCATACAATTAACAAAATACTCTTCCTGAGTTCATGTCGCTGCTCTGGGGTCGGGTCCAAGCCCAGATACTTCAACGCCTGAAAATACAGGTAGAAAATCATACTTTAACAAAATACTCTTCCTGAGTTCATGGTGCTGCTCTGGGGTCGGGTCCAAGCCCAGATACTTCAACGCCTGAAAATACAGGTAGAAAATCATACAATAACAAAATACTCTTCCTGAGTTCATGTCGCTGCTCTGGGGTCGGGTCCAAACCCAGATACTTCAACGCCTGAAAATACAGGTGGAAAATCATACAATTAACAAAATACTCTTCCTGAGTTCATGGTGCTGCTCTGTATACTGGGGTCGGATACAAGCCCAGATACTTCAAAGCCTGAAAATACAGGTAGAAAATCATACAATAACAAAATACTCTTCCTGAGTTCATGGTGCTGCTCTGTATACTGGGGTCGGATACAAGCCCAGATACTTCAAAGCCTGAAAATACAGGTAGAAAATCATACAATAACAAATACTCTTCCTGAGTTCATGGTGCTGCTCTGGGGTCGGGTCCAAACCCAGATACTTCAACGCCTGAAAATACAGGTAGAAAATCATACAATAACAAATACTCTTCCTGAGTTCATGTCGCTGCTCTGGGGTCGGGTCCAAACCCAGATACTTCAACGCCTGAAAATACAGGTAGAAAATCATACAATTAACAAAATACTCTTCCTGAGTTCATGTCGCTGCTCTGGGGTCGGGTCCAAGCCCAGATACTTCAACGCCTGAAAATACAGGTAGAAAATCATACTTTAACAAAATACTCTTCCTGAGTTCATGGTGCTGCTCTGGGGTCGGGTCCAAGCCCAGATACTTCAACGCCTGAAAATACAGGTAGAAAATCATACAATAACAAAATACTCTTCCTGAGTTCATGTCGCTGCTCTGGGGTCGGGTCCAAACCCAGATACTTCAACGCCTGAAAATACAGGTAGAAAATCATACAATAACAAAATACTCTTCCTGAGTTCATGTCGCTGCTCTGGGGTCGGGTCCAAGCCCAGATACTTCAACGCCTGAAAATACAGGTAGAAAATCATACAATAACAAAATACTCTTCCTGAGTTCATGTCGCTGCTCTGGGGTCGGGTCCAAACCCAGATACTTCAACGCCTGAAAATACAGGTAGAAAATCATACAATAACAAAATACTCTTCCTGAGTTCATGGTGCTGCTCTGGGGTCGGGTCCAAGCCCAGATACTTCAACGCCTGAAAATACAGGTTGAAAATCATACAATAAACAAAATACTCTTCCTGAGTTCATGGTGCTGCTCTGGGGTCGGGTCCAAACCCAGGTACTTCAACGCCTGAAAATACAGGTAGAAAATCATACAATAAACAAAATACTCTTCCTGAGTTCATGGTGCTGCTCTGGGGTCGGGTCCAAGCCCAGATACTTCAACGCCTGAAAATACAGGTAGAAAATCATACAATAACAAAATACTCTTCCTGAGTTCATGGTGCTGCTCTGGGGTCGGGTCCAAGCCCAGATACTTCAACGCCTGAAAATACAGGTAGAAAATCATACAATAACAAAATACTCTTCCTGAGTTCATGGTGCTGCTCTGGGGTCGGGTCCAAGCCCAGATACTTCAACGCCTGAAAATACAGGTAGAAAATCATACAATAACAAAATATCCTTCCTGAGTTCATGTTCCTTCTATGTTGCTGTCGATGACACATTGCTACACCAGAAAAACAATTTTTTAACATTTTATAGCAACTCTTTTATATCTACTAATAATATATTCATGGGGTTTAAAATCAATATATAGGGAGGTTTTGTGCCCCAAAGTTAGATTTTGGTGGCCAAAAATCAGTAAACCTTTTTTTGGTAGTGGAGAGACACATAATAAAGCATTTGGCACCAAGAAACCTTCTTTTCCAATTTGTTCTAGGAAAGGCCATTTTCGCCGTAGATTTTGTGGACTATAAAAACATACAATTACAATACATAAAACTCAAACAAATGGCACTTCAAAAGTACATATACTTGCCTTTATCAAATAATTCTTCAACAGATAAAAGTTTGCTCTTGTAATATGTAGAGCTTTATTGAAATATGGCTGATAAGTCTCTGAACTTGAAGAGCATTTTGGAACATTCAAAATGTATTTTGTTCTCACCATTTGTAATTTATCCACCTTGAGCCGGACGTAGGGATCGAGGGAGAGTTTTCGCGACTGTGACATGTTGTGGGATTTGGGTAGGGCGTTGCTTCGCTGTAGCTCCGTATCGTCCAGCATGTTGTGCTGCAGGTTGACCCTGCCCATCACGGGGGAGGGGTCAGGGGGCGTGGTTATCGTGTGCTGGGGCAGGTGGGGGTGTGGCAACGTCGAGGTATTTGCATAGGTGGGCGTGGCCTGACTGCCAGGAAGATAGCCTGAAAATATACAAATCATGAATATGAGTCATGAATATGAAAATGGCAACTTCTATCTCATCATTCAAAGAGACAATACCTTACAAAACCATGTGTATTTATGGCCGGATGAGTGAGAGATACAGACAAAGAGTCAGTATAAGAAAATCATATCTTCGAATATGAAAATGGCACCTTCTATCTTATCATTCAAGAGGCAATTCCTTGCAGAACATTCCGTATCCATGCAGGCTGAAGGGGGAAAGAAATGCACAAAAAGTCAGTATGAGAATATTCTATCTTATAATATGAAAATGGCAACTTCTATCTCATTATTTAAGAGACAATACCTTGCAAAAACCATGTGTATTTATGGTTTAATGAGTGAGAGATATAGACAAAGATTAAGTAATAAGAATATTGTATCTTGAAATATGAAAATGACAACTTCTATCTCATTGTTCAAGAGACAATACCTTGCTGAACAATGCATATTCATGGCCTTAAGAGTGAGAGAGAGATCTTTGAATGTGAACATGACACCTTCTATCTGATCCTTCAAGAGAATATACCTTGAAGAACACTTTGAATCCAAGAGGGGTGAGATATCTAAATTCTTAAAACCTGAGGGTCAATAGGGAAAATCAAACCCTGTACTTGACCACTTACCCTCAAGTAATGAAGATTACATCATGATTGTTAGTACTGTTATCATTAGAAGGGTTGTTAAGTTGCAATAATATGACACTTTGTAAGGTTTCAGATACCTTGCAAGTAAAAGGAAATACATGGAAACTTATCACAATCATGCTCGCTGAGGTCAAATGCAGCCTGACATTTATGGTAAAAATTTTCAGGTAAAGCATAGTAGTGAAAAAACAATTTGAAGGAAATATATGAATGAGTAAATTACAAAACTTTCCTTCAAATATTTGTCAAATCATTCTAAATTGTTAGTTGTTGTCAATAGAATCAATAATCCAGAAGACAATTGATTACTATGAAAACTTGAATAATTAACACTTTTTCTTGGTCTATTAGTGTGTAACTTACAGCGATCTCTCATAACTTCTTACTTTCAATAAACATACAATACTAGGAGGGGACACTTGCATTTGAATGAATAAAAGAATATAACTAAAGGGGTATGTGTAATATTTGAAAGGCAGTGGTAATTTGGTTACTACCACCCTTTTGCCATACAAGCTTTAAGTGTAACTAGACAGGGTTCAGTGGTGGAGGAATCTGGAATACCTGGAAAAACAAACACCAAATCACTGTTAACTTTCTCACTTGCCTCTGAGTATATCAGGTGCTAGGCAGGCAGGTGCTTGTGGTAAACCCTAAGAATAATGTATTGCGCCTATTTATTTATGGATTAAATAGAGATTTTCAAAGGGAGGGGCAGGTTTACTGTTACACCTTTCCCAAGGTGTTCACATCTCAGAGGTTTCATTGTATATGCTTTTAAGGTGGATCACTACTTTCAAGTTATGTCAATCAAGAGATTTACTGTTACACCCGATCCCAGGTGTTCACAACTCAATGGTTTCATTATATGGTTTTAAGGTGGATCACTACCCCTTCAAGTTGTTATAATGCCTGCATAGTGCATAGCAGGAGCAGATCCATGATTTCTGGGAGTTAGTTTTAGCAATGAGGCAATAGACCTCTCTGGGCACGTCTACATGGTTGCTTATAACCCTTCCAATGCTGAGGCTACTGTTGTCCAAAGCACCAGAATGAAAGAGTTTTAAAAACCATTTAAACCCTATCATGTTGGATTTATTAGATAGCTCTCACTGAGTATTCTCAGATGAGTACCAATGTGCCAGGGTTTCAGTCATTTTTAAGGTTCTTGCATTATTTAGTATTGGTAAAATTAGCAGTCAGCAGAGTAAAGGTTAAGCAAAACCAAAGATAAGTAAAAATTCTTCACAAGAAGAGAATCAACATTTTGAATCGCAATGTTTTTTTTTGACCCCCTCAAGCCCCCCTCTCCATACTAAAGAGTGAGGTATTCGTACCAGTTTGCTGTGCTGGGTCCTGCACAGCATAGAAACTGCTGGGGAAATAAGCCCCGTCCACCGTGCTTGTGGCTCCACTCTCCGATAACCCAGGGGTGGTGGTGCCTGACTTACTGCTAAAAACATCTCCGTTAGGGTACACACTTTTACCATTCCTAAGCAACAGACCACCGTGCGGCAAGCTGCCATTTTGCATGTGACCTCTGTGTAAGTTTTGGTATGTCCAGTCAATATTGTGATATGTAGGAGGTGAGGCGCCAGGCACTCCATATATGGGCATGACTACTGGGCTACTAGTTAAAGGATTGGTCAACACTGAATGGGGGTATGCATCTCCTAAGCTTTTCTTGGCTGCAAATACAGGTTTCCCTTTATCCTTCTTTTCTGGTGTAAAAATTCTAATCCCTGAGGTATGGGTATAATCCTGAGTGAACACTGGTATATCCTGAGACATAGAGTCTGGGGGAGAGCTATCGAAGCTCCAGTTGGGATCCGCCGTCGTAGTTTTGAAATGAAAATCCGAGCTTGCGACGCTGGCTGAGCCACTGCTGCGGGACGAACAACTTCCCCCGCTGCCAGCACTTCCTGTTCTGCTCCTTCTTCCTGTCGTAGATCCCGACTGTCGTGCACCAGCACCAAGTTTGCGATGAGAATCATCACTACTAAGTTTCCCTGATGATGATCTCGTGGGTGCCAGTATGTACACCTTATCCCTCTCAAACTTAAACATGTGCTCATGTGGTGAGCGTGCCTTCACCCTTCTACCATGTATAACTGAATCCATCCCATCTGCTGATCTGCTACTACTACCGTTAATACTGGGAGCCTTGCGATAATACTGCTGCTGCTGCTGCTGCTGCGTATGATTATGACGATGACTGCTCCCGTTGAATAAGTTACTACGACCAGCTTTTGTTGGCACAGTTTCCTCAAACCTCACCCTATAGACCATGGTGATTACGTATCAATATCGGCAGCCACAGATGCTCAATAAATAAACAACAGGCGCTAATCACTCGCCTCCCCTCTCCAACACCTACGTGGCTTCAGCGCTGGGGCAGCATTCGCTCAGAACAATAGGAGCCGGCCCAGGTCTCTGCAGTGCATATTATCATAGCCACATCCACAGCTGTGCAACAGTTTATTGGGTTTTTGCATTGCAGAGTTTGTTAGATATATTGACCATGTCATCACAGAGCCTCAATTATCCCATAGGCAGCAAGTGAGATGAGAGCTGGTGAGCTCTGTTAAAAAGTCAACTCAGGAATAGAGCATATATTTGCAGAACTGGAAGGTTATTGTGAAACAGTTTATTGGGTTGTTTACATTGCAAGGTTTGTTAGATGTATTGACCTCAATCATCCAATAGGCAGCCAGTGACAGTTGGTGAGCTCTCGTTAAAAAAAAGAAGAGTTTGGTGGAGAGCTATTAAATATATATATATATATATATATATATATATATATATATATATATATATATATATATATATATATATATATATATATATATATATATATATACACACACATATATATATATATATATATATATATATATATATATATATATATATATATATATATATATATATATATATATATATATATATATATATATATATATATATATATATATATATATATATTATCTCAGGAATAAAGCATGTATTTGCAAAAGATTTAAGAACTGGAAAGTTATTGGATGCTTTTTAATTTATAACATTCCTACAAATATTTCACTTAAAGTGCTTGAATCAGAATGATATTACAAAAACTGTCAGATCTTTTCAAGGTGTTTCAAGAAAAAAATATGTTAATATGTTAAAATATGTTAATGAGAGATTTTAATCAAAGCCAAGCAACAACTCCTCCCCAAATAGTTTACTAATTCTCTGATAGATTTCTAAGTTCTTTTTTAAGTATTGAAACATCCATTGGACAATTTCAAAGAGAACTCAAAGCAATTTTGGGGTAATGGATTGACTTCAAAACCCATTCAAGCTAAAAAAATATATTCTAGAAATCATCTACAGGATTTCAGATACTTTTAAAGATACCTTGGGAATTGAGAATGATTTTACAAAATCTCTGAGGAAGAGTTGTTGGTAGTGTCCTGACTAACATTTCTCCTTTAGATATGTTCTCAAATTAGCTTTGCCGAAAAGATTTCACCTTATTTGTCATGTGCTTTTGGCTACTGTAAGTCATACATCCCTAGTGAAAAAACTATCTATACAAAAATGCTTTAATACCAACCACTAGAGATGAAATGAGAATCAATGCTACAAGTATTTTCCAGGCAATGTTTGTCCTTTGCAGACTATGTGCTTATTCAATGCTGTGACATTTGCCGAGTAGTCTCTGTATTTCCCAGCATGCCTAGAATGACAAGTCTCACACCTGTTACATTGTAGCTCAATACCTCATTAACATATTCACTCGTGCAGAACTCACATGCTCCTACAACTATTGGAGTAACTCAAAAATGACAGCAGAATTTCAAAATTATTGGATGAATTGTTTTCGATAAGGAAAAGCAACTTTTATTTGAATTGTGATTTTGATTCAATATGGTTTTGAAGAAATATGCAGGAATGTTAGACCATATCAACATGGGGAAGTTCACTGCGGCTGATATGCAGTACACACCTATTGATTTCATACACTGTGTAACAATACTGCCATACCCATTGATCCGATCAAGTTGCGGTACTGCAACACTGTATTGACTGTGCTGACCTCTATCATACTCCATCAAAAATGATATTTGTAACATATTTGACTTGATTCTAGTAGTGCTGCCATCTATTGACAAGCACTAGACCAGTTCTAGTATTCTAAACCTGTCCTGTACTATGTGTAGTACCTCACCCGGTCTATTGAATTAAACTATCTGAGTAGTTGACTGTTATTTCAAGTCCATTAAAATATTGACGTATTAGCAGTAATCAAAATAATAATAATGATGATGATGATGATGATGATAATAAATAAATAAATAAATAAATAAATAAGATAAATAATAATAATAATAATAATAATAATAATAATAATAATAATAATAATAATGATGATAACAATGAAAATTATAATAATAATAATAATAATAATACATGTAATAATATTATAATAATAATAATAATAATAATAATAATAATAATAATAATAATAATAATAATAATAATAATAATAATGATGAATTGGTTAGGCAATTCTAGATATGGTTTCCACTCTCTTGATTATTCTCTGAGCTGCTACTTACTATGTACAGTATCCAACAGCTCCTTGAGTAAGCCCAATGTCTGTCCATATACCTGCTTTCCTGTATTCAGCCCATTCTTAGCTTTAACTTTTTGGTTCATTCTCTTTGCTGCTATAAACTATGTATTTCATCCAATTGCTCCTTGAATAAGCCCAATGTCTGTCCATATGCCTGCTTACTTGTATTCAACCTGTTGTTTCAACCAAACTCTACTTAAACATCACTTTTCTTTCTGATGTTAATCATGTTATATTAATAACATTCAAATGATGCATTCACAATTATCTTTTATCCCCTTCATTCTTTAATCCAGTTGTCTAGCACTGCCACGCCCCCACAGGACACACGCCTGTGGTCAGTGGCAAACTTTTCACTGTCTCCTGTCATACATCCTGCAGCCTCCCTACACCATTGCAATCCCATTGGTAAAACTATCCTATCAACATCCTAGTCATGCTGACAAAACCTCCCATAGTTACTAACTGTGTGACTTAAAACACAGTTACACCATTGGAGTGGAGATCCTTGTCTCTTCCTGTCTAAGCTGTGACATCAGGTGTGTCTTCCGTTTGTGTAAATAGAAGGTAAGCTTTAACCCTGTAGCCCCCAAAAACATCCTGACTATTCTAGTTGTAATTTTCTTTAAATATATATTCATGCTCAGATGGAAAAAAATACTAATCTATATATAAGTCAGTGGCAAGCACAGTACATCAAATTCTACATATCCTTAGGTTTGTATGATCACATTGATAACCTGGGTATTAAAGGGTTAAAAGTATCACTGTAAGTCAAGCTTGTAACAGAGGCATACCTGAATAGAGGGCCCTCACACTTCAGTGAGCTTATATAAGAAAAGCTATAAAAGGCACTGCTAAGTAACAGTACTGTATCAAAAGGCAATCAAGCATGATATTTGTATAGAGCTTTCGATGGGAAACATAGCCTGGTCATGACTCTCATGAGTGTCCAAATCTTGAAGTAATAGAGCACAGACAGTTGGTTCTGGAGTACAGCAATTGCGGTGGGCACTGTGCGACAATCAGTTTAAATTTTGTCACCAGTTGACACTAACATATCATCCTTCATAGCTGTATTAACTAGTGATGTCATTGATATGAAATTTTATCGATTCGATTAACTGATATATTTTTCGATTCGATTCGATAAGCCGTAACATGTTCGTAGGGCTCAATTATTTATAGGGATGTCATTGACAGCCCTTTTTTCTCGATTTGATTAATTGCTATACTCTTTCTGATACATGGATTCGGTTCTATGCCCTGTGTCTTGGCCATATGCCTGAGTAAAGTACACCATTCCTGCTAATTTTTCATACAAAATCCATAGAAAATACTTCAATATTTAGTCAGAGTTTCACTTTACGTTAGTTAAACAGGAAAATGTCTGGGAAAAGTGTATATTCTATTAATAATCATACGCCATTATTGGGGTTCAGAATATAGATTATTTCGATTCGATACCCAACCATTCGATTCAATTTAATTGACAAAGTGAAAATGTCGATTTATCCCTAATATTAACGCCGTAGATCACTCAATGGGTGGTATCAATAAATGGAGTAAACAAGCTTTTGAGTATAATATTTGAAAATGTAAGTGAACATCTGATACACATATACTCATTTGTACCACGCTGGTGCGTCAATGCGACAGTTGGACACCCCTGTTGGTTCTCAGGCTGAGTTCAATAGGTAAACTGCCACTACCAACTAGGCAGTAAGTAGGTATAAAGTTGTTAACGAAACTATAGATGGCATCACTGTCACCAGGGTTTGCAGGTAATAACTTGTATCATCTACTGCAGCTCTAGTGGTGGCTCCCTCTTGGGGCATAAATCAGAACTAAACATGGGCTAAATTCATCTCGGGGCTGGTCATAGTGACTTCTAGTACATTATGAAGACTATTTTTTCTCCTTGTTTTGAAAATGGTGTACGGAAGAGGTATCGCACAAGGTAGTTAAAAAATACATGAGAAAAATATACTCATGTATAAAAAAATCAAATGCTATAATTGAAAATAATAAAGGAGCATTGTTGATTGGGTTATGATAAGTGTTTCTGCATAAAGTAGTCAGGAATTGTTTTCCTGTCAGAGGAATGGATGGGCCAAATGCTGCCACAATTGTTATATATGAAAGAAGACATGCAAAAATGAAAATGGCTTAATATGGTTCTTAACAATATTTCATAACAGGGTTAACATTCATGCATAACATTTCTTATCTAGACATATCATAAAATTCTTAATCATCAAAACAGCAGGGTGTCAAGCATTTGGGGGTAAATCCTAACCCGCCCAAAATGCTCCTTCATAGATAAATACCTTAATTGTGGTATAGGAAAAGGGTGGGTTTTTATGTCACCATGCTTCTATGCCTTTAATTCTATGAAATTTCCTTTAAAAACCAGAAAAGAAGGTGCCTCCAACATCATTGGTTGCTAGGCAACATAATTGGTTGCTAGGCATGTGCATGCATATTATGTATGGTAAGTGTTGCCAACAGATGACTGTCCAAAATATTGACTTAACTCTAACTTGTACATAATAAGTGGGTTGATGAGTTGAATATGAGAAAATACAAGAACAAGAAAGATGTCCAACAAAAGTATGCATACTTTGCAATAAAATAAGGGTTAGTTTGGGTAAACAAAAGGGATACATGTTCAACATGTTCAACAAAAAGATGCATGTTTGGGTTGGGAAAAACAAAAGGAAACATTCCAATCAAAACAATGCATATTTAATAACAATGTTAATTTGAATGGAACAAAAGGGAACATATTCACAGAAAAAATGCATACTTCATGCCAATAGACAAAGCTGTCACCTGGGTGTAAATAGTGCCTTGGCATCTTTCTGTGTATTTTTCTATAGCCTACAAAACCATAAGGTATGAACAAATACAGGATATAAGTTCTCTATCCCTTTTTAAAGAGGGATGCACTTGCTTGCAATCAAAATAACCCAAAAAAGTACATAAAATAGCAAGATTTTGTTTTATTATTTCTGATTGCGATATAAGTTCTCTGTCCATTTTCAAAGAGGGTACACTTGCTTGTAATCAAAATCACCCAAAAATGTACATAAAATAGCAAGATTTTGTTTTATTATTTCTAATTGCGATATAAGTTCTCTGTCCATTTTTTTAAGAGGGTACACTTGCTTGTAATCAAAATCACCCAAAAATGTACATAAAATAGCAAGATTTTTTTTATTACTTCTGATTGTGATATAAGTTCTCTGTCCATTTTCAAAGAGGGTACACTTGCTTGTAATCAAAATCACCCAAAAAAGTACATAAAATAGCAAGATCTTTTTAATTATTTCTGATTGCGATATAAGTTCTCTGTCCATTTTCAAAGAGGGTACACTTGCTTGCAATCAAAATCAATACCAAAACGTTGGTTTTCTTTTTTATTGTGAAAGAGTTTACCAAACAATCATGGCTGAAAAAAACACTTCTTCACAGTTGA
This sequence comes from Maea johnstoni, assembly GCA_963942565.1. NCBI lineage: Eukaryota > Metazoa > Annelida > Polychaeta > Spionida > Magelonidae > Maea > Maea johnstoni. The sequence continues at coordinate 38,444,680 of OZ012690.1, forward strand.
AAAGAGGGACATGCAATGGGGAGCTAAGGCACTGCTTTGTAGCAAAAGTGCATCAAGTTATTTTGTTTTTTACCCTTTTAAGGCAATTTTTGTTTGAGACAAAAGACTTCAAAATTGCTTTGAAAATCATTCAAGCCCTGTCATATTGATATTTTGGTTTAACTCTATCAGATTAGTATCAATGGGCCAGGGTTACAGTTATTTACAACTTTTTTGCATCACATTGTTTTGAACAGATTATTAAAAGCATGAACCTGCAAGATATCTGTAGGAAAGTGTTGTTTGCATAAAACTTAACCTGCCATTTTAAATACTAGATAAACAGTACATGAAAATGCTGTCTTTAATATTTATGCTGAAATTGAAGCCTATCCCCCTCCTTCATAGGAGACAATGGACAATGTATTAGCTATTCCAATACCGAGGCCACTTTTGTCTAATGCAAAAGAATGTAAAATATTTTGAAAAACATCATAACCCTGTCATGTTGGTACTCATTGGATAGCTCTCACTGAGTACTTTGAAATAAGTACCCATGTGACAGGGTTTCGGTCATTTTTTAAAGTTTTTTTTGCATCATTGTATAGCTCTCACTGATTAATCTCAGATGAGTACCAACGCGCCAGTGTTTCTGTCATTTTTCAGCTTTTTTTGTATCATTTTGTAATGGCCAAATTAGCCACCAGCAGCATAAGGGTTAAAAATGCAAGATTAAGCAGAGCTAGAACGAGGCACCTACCAGCTGTGGTTTGTGGTGTGGAGGACATGGCCGGTGGGGCGAGAAGACCTCTCAGCTGGAGCGTCTTCAACTGTGCGTTGATCAGGTCCTGCCGCGGACTGATCCTTCTCTCTATCTCCTCCTCCTCCTCTTCCTCCTCTTCTTCCTCCTCACCGTCCTCCTCTGACTCATTCGAGGACTCCCCGGAATGACCAGAATCCTGTAATCAAAATCAGTAATAATAATAATAATGATAATGAAAATAATAATAATAATAATAATAATAATAATAATGATAATAAAAATTATGATAATGATTTAATAATAATAATACTGTAATAATAATAATAATATTAATAATTATAATAATAATAATAATAACAATATATAATAACATAATAATAATGATAGTATCTAGTATCCTATAACACGCTGATATGATAACTTGTCACTTGAAACCTATACACAAACTTTAAACTGCGCATCAAAGGCAGCTGCCTTCCGAGCGATTTATCTATATGCGCAAAAAATGACATGGTATACAGTATCTACTCAAAACCGAGTCCATTCAGATTTAGTTAAACACTTGCTCACCAGGTGGCTACCCTGATATCTCGCAGTATACAGTACTTAGGTAGTACTGGTCCCTAAAAAGCCCTTATTATTGAATCTTGAAACAAACACAATTTCCAGGCCCCATTAACATCTTTTACATGATGAAAAGACCTCTGAGATGTGAATTGCTCCTAATGTGAACCTTGAGTTCTTACCTGTGCACTGTCTTTTAGTTTATTGAGTCTGGACTGTGAGTAGTGAGAGAGTGGTGTGGTACAGCGGGAGGAGTGGCTCAGCGGAGACATGCGCTCTCCCTGGCTCACCCACGAACTACGCCGCTGCTCTGCAAAATAATAACAACAACAAAAATTATCCAATGATCTAAGATGATGTAAGCTCTGGTAAATAGGTCAACTCATGCCAGCAGCTGTTTAGAATTTGGAATTCTGTTTATCGTCACTTTTTCCAGCATAATGCAGTCAGGACTAGCCACTTGTAAATAGTGGAGGAAACCGGAGAGACTGGCAAAACCATCGCCTATCACCAAGTCATTTGCAACTTTCTCTCATGCCCTTAGCAGGATTCAAATCCATGCAGTGATCAGAGACAGTGAGCAATCGATGACAAAGCCTTAGACCACTCAGTCATCAGGGCAGGCCTTCATACATTTATGAATAATCTAGGATGATGTAAAAAGGTCAATTCAAGCCTGCAGTAAAAAACAGTCTAACAAAATTTGGTGATATTTCTATGATAAAGTCATATTTTGGAAAAAATAAGGAGAAATGTTCATTAGAATACACCTACAAATCTCCTTTATACATTTTTTTGAATTTTTTATCACTACCAGAAGGAACTATTTTTGTTCCTCTCTGCTATCTTATGGGCCCTGGGCAGTACAATTAAGGTCAGGAATAAAGATCAAAGGAACAGTGAGGATTGAAGGGTTAAAGTATAAATGTTCTCTATTTACCATGTGCGAGAGGAGTGGCAGATCTCCCCGAAGTAATGCTGTTGATCTCTGATGCTGATGTGCTGTAACAGTAACCGTTCTGATTCTCCAGAAGATCAGCGAATTCCACACGGTCCTGTAGCGTATGACTGACTACCAGTGAAACATGATTGGTCGCAGAGGCCTGGCGTAAAACTGATACGGCCCTGGAGAAAAAACAACAAGATTAGGAAATATTCAACACAACACAATACCAGGAAAATTTCTTGTTCCGATCCTCCCCAGTACATTAACAAGAGAAGGAAAAAGCTTTTTTATTCTTAAATAGATTTATATTCAGTTCTTGCATAACAAAAATCACAACAAAAGGTAGGGAAAAGTTGGTCATTTTCAGCTCATGAAAACATTGGTAGGCTGCAATTTTTTCTCTCATTCTTTCATTTATTCATTTATATTCAGTGGTGGATAAAAAAGCTTTCTACACATTGTTGTATATATTTCTGGCAGCATATGGGATAACATATATAAAATAGATTCAATCAATTAATATTAAGATGCAAATCAGAGTCCATGATGCCTAGCATTAAGCCAGAAAGTCTTAGTTGCACCAATTAGAATATAGATATCACTTATAAAGGGATTGGGCTTTTAAAATGTTTAGTTACCATAACAAAGAAAAGAACGACTTACTTTCTGTTTGACACATGGTCTAATTTCTCTCCATTGACTGAGACAATCCTCTCTCCTTCTTGGAGTTGCCCTAGAAGAACAATGATAAAATTAATTTACCATAGCTCTCAGAAGAAAAATTCATACAATAGAAAGCCACACAGCCATATACTATTATACCTACCCATTATGTTTTGGGAAACAAATCAATGAGAAATTACAGGTATCTACAGAAACCAGACTCTTTTGCAAGCACAATCCTTTCTCATCATGCTTACCCACATAATACTGAAACTACCAGTTGTGTTTTGGAAACATGTCTATGAAATTATAGGTATATATTGAGAGCACCCAATTCCTCATCGCACATACCCACATAATACTCAACATACCCATTGTATTTTGAGGATTCTGATTCATGATAGAATCCAGGTATCTACTAGGAAGGCCCTTTAGGAACACCCTTTATGCACAGCCTTTTCCTAAAAGATGTGATATGTTTACCTGAACGCAAATGTATATGAAAATCAATGTTTTAATTGCAATTATCAAAGTGAGTGCAACTCACAATTGATAACTCTCAACAGTTTTACAAGTGCACTTGGTTTTATTACTGCTATCCAGGCTCCTCCACTTTAACAATGTCCATATGTGGATGGTGGGACAACTTAGAACATAATTTATGAATTACATGTATAGTGATATTTGAAAAGTATTTGAAGTGAAATTGTTAGACGCAAAGTACACAAAACTTTCACAGAAGTTTTTTTTCTCAATAAATAGTGTTATGATATTTTCATTTGTGTTAGATTATGTGTACATCCAAGGTGCAAAACGGTGACAATACGCATAGATACTCAGATAGTATTGTCGTTTTCCATGATAATAAAATGTATGTCTGAATTAAAACAAATATGTATCTTACCATCTTCTGCTGCCAGTCCTCCAATCAAAACTCTTCTCACATAAATAGCATAATCCTTTCCCTCGCCAGTTTCACTGATGCCTCCGATTATCTTAATTCCTGTAATAGATAGGTAATTAGATCATTAATATTTAATTGAATAATAACAATATCCTCAAATAACCCATTTATACTCCAGAATCTCCTTGTACCGGCTAGTTGCTATGATACAATACAGCTGTGTTGTCAAAGGCCTTGAATCTGCTTGCTCGCCCACTATTCTTAGGGGAATTGTAAAATGCAAAAGGTAAAACAGCTTTTTATTAAATGTTTCCTTTTTTAATTTCTGATTTTATCAAGATATTTCCAAGTGTCTAGCCATGCATATGCTTCAGATATTAATGGGTTAATTATGTTTCATCTTTACAATAGAATACAGATTAAATAAATTAAAGGAAAACATAGTTGATATTGATTTGTCCTCAACAGAGTAGAAAAATTACTTGAAAATTCTAAATAAGTGCCGTATTAACAAATTCAGGCATAGTTCTGCAAGATTCGTCATTTGTTGCGTTTTATTTGAACAAACTATTCTGTTCATTTGTGTCTATCTACTTCTGTGCTAATAAAGAATCATTCTTCATTTGAAATGTGTGTAGTCATGAATATTATTTGTACTCGCCACCTTATATTCTTGAAAATTCTCATATTCATATAAGTGTATTTTATCACCCAACTAGAATTCAGTCTTATGCCTTAACTAAAAGTGAGGTTGGTACAAAACTGACAAAGAATAAAATCACAAAATAGGAAATTAATATTAGTGGATTAAATATTAGAGGAAAGTGCTTAAAGTATTTGAAAAAAAAAGTGAATAAGTGAAAATGCAAAGCATTTATTTACTTTATCCAATCATTTGAGATGCAATACAATTCTTCTCCGTTTAATGAATTCATTAAATATGTATTCTGACAAATCTTCATAAATTTGATTCCAACTTTCATTGAAATCAGTATACAAGTCAAATGGAAAAGAATGTACGTAGAATCCAGATATATTGTAATAACTACGCTATAGATATAAGACCTAGAAAAAAATTGTTTGTGTACTGTAACGGTCTGGAAAAAAATAGGGTAGGTAGGTCGGTAAGAAATTTTTGAGGGATAATTTTTTTGTTTAAAAAGGTGTGTTTTATACATGTTTTATGTTGATTGGGAGTTGGAAGGGTAGAAAAAGCTTTAGGGTAGGGATTTTTTTTAGTAAAAACTTGTAAGGGTAGGGTTACAGGAAACAAACAACCTTTTTTAGGCCTCAAAGGCGATAGTTATCATAACTCAGTTCACAAAACCAGAACAAAACCATAATAATCAACAAACATAGCAGTATATTCCTTAAAGGATATCCATAAGGAAAGCTTTGAGAAAAGTTGAGAAATTTCAAAGGCCCGAATAAAGGAATTAAAGAAGATAGTTTGATAGAACAGATCCACACTGGAAGTATTGAACCTTTTAAGCCCAGAATGCTTTATTATTAAAAGGTTATACAACACCTTTGCGACTACCTCAGAAACAGGTTTTCTTTAAAATATTCATTTAACCACATCATAATTTGAGCACAGTTCAAAAAGTCTTAATTGTCATTTATTCAGACTACACTTTTTGAAAATAATCTGGGAAAAAACATGAATCCACAAAATATATGAAGGAGATATTTTTGGCTGTTTAAGGCACTATTGGGTGTAATCAAAACAGTCTACCTAGGAGTGCTCATGTAGGCTAACATAGGTACGAATATTTGGAAAGCTTTATCATAATAAAAGTCATCCTAAACAATCATAATTTTGCTTTAAATTTAAATCTGTATTCAAGAAATTTTGAAGATAGTGAGATCGCCTAGAAAAACTGAAAATAAGTGTTGAGATTTTAATAGAATTGATAAAAAAAAACAATCAAAAATACAAATATATATATAATTAACATAAATGTCCAAAACATCTAAGCACCGTAAAAATGAAGAGTCAAAAATCTATCTCCCCAAAACATAAAGGAATTTAGACATAAAATTTGATATTGTTTAAAAAGTTAAAGCTAAATTTTCATCCTATGAAATGAAATATTTCCTACAAATATTGAAAATACTATGTGTGAGAGAAAAAAATTACAAAATCAAAATTTAAACAAAATTTTCAAAAAAAATCTTTTTAGCAACATGTCCCTGTTAGTCTGAAGACCTTTTATATGTTATGGGGATGAGTAGTTTAGCTCCGTCTTACCTCACTGCAGTTTCTCAATGTGTGAAAACTGACCATGGATTTGTATCAAACAAGCAGAAAAAATGCCATTAGTTGATTTCATTAGAAATGAACATCCACGCTGCCCTTAGCAAATGTAACTTAGACTTCTTTTAAAATCCAGGGAATTTCCTTGAAAATACAAAGAATTCCTTGAATTTCCAAGTTCCATTTGCTATGAGTGCAAACTCATCAAATTGGCATTGAATTAGTACAATCTTTCTTCCTATTCAAAATAACTGCACACATCAACCAAAACATATGAGTTTACAGCAATCTTGTCAAGTTCATCATATATAGCACCCCTAAAACAATGAGGAAATGTTCAGGAAATTCTCAAAAAGCTAATTTGGACCTACAGGGCATTTTTGAACCATATATGTAAATATATCGCAGCAAAAACAATAGGAAAACCTGATTTGATTAAAGATTTTTTTAAACGTAAAAGTGTGTACATTTGCCTTCAGGAATTACATAGTTAAGATACAAATATGTGATATTTTTATGCAGCACCAAATCATTTACTTATCTTGAATTCAACATTATTCCTATCACTTTCAGAAAAATGCTGAAAAATAGATTTAGAATTTATATCCTCCATGGTATTGTTGACCTTCAGGGCATTTTTGACCTTAAGGGCGCGTTTAAACTTCAGGGCATTTTTGACCTTCTGGGCGCTTTTGACCTTCAGGGTAAATTTGACCTTCAAGCCATTTTTGACCTTCGGGGCATATTCGGCCATCAGGTCATTTTGACTCTTGGGACATTTTTGGCCTTCAGCGCATTTTGACCTTGACAAGCATGAATGGGTTAAAGTCTGATTTCCCCTGCCTGAAAACCTGCATTACATATGCATGAACTTGGCAGATTGCTGTGCATGGATGCATGGGGAATGAGGCTTATAGGGTTGTTGTTGTTGTATTGCTACTGGCTCACCTAGTCCGCTGGAGCAGTTATCATACACTATGGTGTACCTGTCCCCCTGCTGGCCCTTCATACTGCAAAAACAAAGACAGTGAAAAAAACGGCTATAAAAAATAGAACCAAACCAAAACAAGGCAAGCATGAACTTAATAAACTAGTGTGGCAACTAGAATGTATTTTGATGATCTTACATGTTTTGATCAAATGATAGTGAGAAAAGTAGTCAAGTGATGAAACACATTTTTGGTTAATTGAAAAAATACATGAGTTACTAAAACCAAAACACAAATCAAATGAAATTGAGTAAGATATTTTTGACAAGTAAACATGTTTTAGATATTTTGAAAAAAAAATGGATACTAAGTGAAGTGAGAAATTTTTCCATCAAACATGTCTATGATTGATATGAAATTTTGGTTCAGTACATAAATGTATTTTAACAACCATAGAGGTTTTGGTTAAATGATATCATAAATGTTATCAGACATGTGCTTGTTGTAAGTCAATGTGAGTTGATTAGTGATTAGGTATTACAAGACATAACACATGTTTCCTGTACATCAACGGAAATCATAATATTCAATACTAGATAGACACAATTATCATCAAAAAGCAAAATGATAGAAAAATGAATAGCCTTTGAGTTCTCTTAGACTGGGTCTGTCAACTAAGTTATATGACATGAAATATGCATGTTTGTAAAAGAATTCAACCAAAACTTTTTTGCATGACTGTCAATACACACAAAGTAAACAGTGACAGTAAGAGAAAAGGTTCTTGCTATACATACATAACAGAATGAACGGGAAATAATATTTGTGAAGAGGTGGATATCAATAAATAAGTGTACCAAGGCAAGGCAGAGCAATAATGAACACACCCTCTAGAACTAGATAGATATAACAAAGAGTCAAGCAAAATGTGGCCATACCTATCATTCTCTGATGCCAAATGGCAGATTGATTCAAATGTACAGAGATTACATAACCAATTTTGAAAAAATACCCAAAATTTTACGAAAGGCATGAACTATAACAACCCTCTCTTTGTTTTAGCACTAATGTGTCCCATATGTGATTGCCAAACTGACCAGTTTAGCTTTAAAAGACTCCCTTTTTAAGGAGTCGAAGAACCTCAAACACAAGATTAACCTGCTATGTAATGATAACCAACATTCAATAGATCATCTCCATGGCAACCATTCCTACCTGCTACCAAGACAACCTGTTTCCTCGACAACCTCTAGTGTAGACCTTAAGCAGCATGATAGAAAACAGGTGCAAATTCACACTATGTTATTTAGGCAGTAAAACGGTTGGTATGCTAATTTGAACATCAGCCATTCGGTATGGTAAGATAATCTGAATTTTAAATTTAAATGCATATTCAATCAGAGGTCCAGTCAGAACATTAAACCATGGAGTCAAAAAAAAGGCTTAAAATATTCAATGAACTCTACAATTTCAATATATTTAATATTACATTCAGAGCATGCCTCAGAAGATCAATAAACTAATTGAACAAATGTAGAAATTTCATAAAATGGGGAATTTCATCAGATTTTGTTTGTACAAGAAAAGTTTTTGACCTGCTGGATGAATACTTAAAGCCTAAATATTTGAATCTCACTATCTTATCCAATGAAATACTCCATACCCTCCTCAAGGGTTAGTTAGCAGTGATTCTCAAGGTTGTTTTATGTCAGGCACGGTACCAGGCCTTGACAATAACTGCCCCCTCAGAACCAGTAACACCTAGAATCTACTAGTTGTAAAAAAATTACTGGTCCTACACGTTATACTAGTATGCATTGTTTTTGCATTCTTGCTGTGGTGCAAGTTTATCCTTCAATATGAAACAAAATATTGTAATAATTCTTACATGATAAAAATCCCCTGAAAGTACTGTTCTTGATCTTATTGAAAATGTTTACTGGCCCTATAGGACTAGTTGAGGTGTATTTTTACTGACCCAAAGCCGTGCATTGACCACTTGTACTCCCCAAGATGAGGTTGTAAAGTACTTGAATCTCTAATTAATCAACCCATCGACAAGAACCTTGTCTACTTTACCAAAGCTCTCCTCTTACTTCCAACAGACACCAGATGCTCAATTAACCTAATTAACAACTGATCACATAATCTTACTCGTTAGAACTCATTACCCAGGACAGCATGGGGGCACCAAGTCTAGCTCTTCCAGATGTCATGCACCAGTTACTGGTGGGCGGAGGGGGTGGTTGATACTTGATACATGTAAAGAATGGAATCTAGTGGGGTGGAGGGGGAGGTTCAAAGGGTTTCAAACCAACCTACATCCTATCTATGACATAAAGGTTACACCTATTAGGGGTTTTAAACAAACCACAGCACTGATATATATGATATTAGGTCTTTTTCAAAGCCTGTCCTATAAATGATATACATGTGTAGTTGTATAGGGGGTTGTGGGGGGAGGGGGGGGGGGGGGATTTCTTAAAATTAAGGAGGTTGGGATTCAATTTTAACCAAAGACATGTGGCATTTCAACTTTCAAATACGGAAAATTGTTTAACACATTTACACTTTGTTAACAGAACTGGGAATTCTTGGTACTGCTTTAAACAGTTTTTTTTATTAACGAGTCCCATTTTCCTCTTGTACTTAATAACTCCTTAAACATAGATGTGCCTCCCTGTATTCATTTTCTCAGTAGGTACATACCTGCTTGTATCCAGATGTAGTGAAGGCAAGGTACTGGTCAGTTGAACAGAACTAGTTGGGGATAGGACCACTGTACTGGTCATGATGGTCAATAGAGCGGTCAGTGGAAATCCTTACATGTCCTCTCAAGATCTGAAAACAATTGGAAAACATGTTATATATCAAAACCAGGTGTAGTGAACGTATAGAGTGGCGGTCAGTTCAACAGGATTAGTTTGGGATAGGACCACTGTACTGGTCATGATGGTCAAGAGCAGTCAATGGAGATCTCACATGTCTTCTCAAAATCTGAAAACAGTATGGAAACTAACTGAATAAAATCAGAGAGTAGTGAGGAAAGAGTGGTGGTCAGTTGAGCAGGATTAGTTTGGAACAATCAGGAAACGATAGAATATTCATTGAATGAAAGTTTCTAATTGCCTACATTTATCCGAGTTCTAAGTCATGAGTTTTAAGTCATATGATGAATATGTTATGAGTTCTGATTTCATCCATACCATCAAAACAGTAGGAGGATGAGTTTCAGTAGATCTGCTGATTTCAAATGTAAGTTTCCAGCAGAATTTCTCAGTAAGTTGATAGGGGTGGAGCCAGTTTGCCACGTGTGCTAGCCACATTGATAAATAGTCCACATGTATGCTACCCTGTCAGCATCCAAAAAACTAAGGATATCAACAAATCTATTTAGAACAAAACTGTTAACATACTAGAAGTAGGCAAATACCACTAATCTCCAATGTGAGAATTTTGTGGAGTATGGTTTACAGCCCATATCTCCCTAAACCCACCTAAATACTCTCTTAACCCACTTATACCTACTGTAAAACTGGTAATGATTGCGTGATTTTAATTATTGCGTTTTAATGCGAATGCATGAGGACGCAATAATTAAAACACGCATAAATCTGTCCCTTCTGTTTCAGATATCTGACGTGGTGGAGATTCGCATTAATTAAAACACGCATAAAAGAGAAAATGAAAAAAACGCAATATTTACTACACGCAAACATTACCAGTTTTACAGTATGTAGCCTGAAAGAAAACCTTGTGAACTCAGAATTGTTAGAAGTAACAAGACTGGCAGAAGAGTAGCAGGCCTTGCAGAATCTGGAAGAAGCCAGTCCACGGGATTGATAAGACAAAATTCAAAAGTAAACCTCATTAGATTGTCATTTCTCCTTTAAAAATCTTTCCAAATAAGCTTTCACCTGAAGGGTCTCACTAAAATAACGATGCCATTTAGGAGACAATACAGGCAAGAAAGGGTTAAGAGAAACATACCTCCCGTGCCATGGCTAGACATGCCCTAGAAGCCTTAAAACTGAGCCTTTAAATGCGCCAGCACAATCTTTTTACAGACAAGAAGTAGGTGAATATTTCTAAGCTCCAATATGGGAAATATTAGAAGTTTGCTAAACTGTTCACCCGTCCTGGCATCCAAAACTTTCTAAAGATAAAAACTGTGTGCATACAAGAAATGGATAAATACCACTATGAGTAACCGAGGTCATCCTTGATGTATGTTTGACCCATTCACGGTTGTGTCACCCCACTCAGAACATTCAATTCGGTGATATCAGTCTACCAAAGCATATTTTCAAAAATATCTTAGGCAGAAATGTTAGTCACAACTCAGTCATGCAACAATTCTCCTTCAAATATTTTTTGTGAATTTCAACTTTTTTCCAAAGTTTGTTTTAAAAATTACAGATATCTAGAGGACATGATTCAAGGAGAACTTGAGGCATGAAAGCGTGTTAACTGTCATCTGTTGGCAGCTGGGAGGTGATATATATATCTAAAACTCTCCAGGCAGCTCCTGAAACCTGCAGCTGTAAGTTCACCTTTACATTACACCACAGGGCGAATACTAATAGATGGAAGCAGCCATACTTCCTGTTTAACCCTTTCAATGCTGAGGCTACTTTTTGTCCAAAGCACAAAGATCTTTTTAAACCATCTAAACCATGTTGTGTTGGTAGTCATTGACCCAGTAGTCTCTTATGAGAACCCATGTGCCAGGGTTTCAATCATTTTTCATATTTTTTGCACCATTTTATAAATGCCTAATTAGCAACCCAGCATAAGGGCTTACCTGTTCGTGTTTGATGGCACGAACACATGGTCTGACACATAGAGAAGTATCTAGATTACAACAAAATATTTTGAGAAATATTTCATTGAAAGTTGTTGCCCCTCTTGTGATTAACAATTCCTCTACAAATATTTTTCAAATATAACTGTATTTGATAAGTTATGTCAACAAAGTTTTTAGTATAAGTAGCCTCCATATGCAAATAAGACTACACATGGTCAGCTGCCTAGTTACTTATCTAGAAAACATGTCTAATCCTCTAATCCTTTCCTGCTCAGGCCAAGCAGGTGGTCTGGCCCAGAACCAGGAAACAAAGCTATGCACAACTTACACACGTGTCAAAAATTATAGTCACCACCAGGGTCTTAGCCAAAATTTAGAAACTGGGTTTCCCAACTTGAATGGCCATATGCAAAATTTTTGGGCATCATATTTTTCTAGGCAGACCATGATATACTCTGATAATAACTATAAACTTGTATGAACCTATTGAAAAGGGTGCAATATCGTCAAATTTATGCAATGCCTTGGAATTACACAAATCTTTAGATTTATAGGGATTTGGAAAGACAATTGTCTTATTTCGTAATATTGTCAATATCAGGACTCGTAAATTGTAAAAAGCGGAGGAAACATCAGTACCTTAAGGAAAATCAAAATCTTTGGCAACATTCTCACAAGCCTTGAGATGTGGTGAAATGTGGGGAGTGGCCTTGGCCCACTGGGATGCTAGGGGAACTCACATGTATGATGTATCCTATGATAAAGGGACTTGCTAGCCTCAGGTTATGTAATATCTATATGACAATGGACCACAGGGAGTTACAGTCTGCCCTACAAGGCTAATACACTTCCTGTTTGACCCTTGTGCAGCTGCGGAAACAGCTGGGTCTCAAGGCCTTTTACCTCTAGAGATAGGATTAGTATTGCTAATCAGGGTCTCAGCTAGCACAGGTGTCTAGGCATCATTTGGACACCCAAACCCTCAAAAACCGCACATAAGGATACCCAAATATTCTTGTGAGGAACTTTTAAAAATACCATTTCTCCAGCAAATAGTTGAATATTTTCACCTAAATATGACTCCTATGGCATATCATAAGGATAGTATACCTTTTCTGATTAATTAAATAAATGTTTATGGTAGTTATCTGAATATATTGCGGTCTCCCCCTGAAAAAATGAACTCCCAAAAAGTTTACAATTGTCAATTTTGGGAACCCAGTTTCTAAATCCTTGCTAAGTCCCTGTTTCTAATCCTCTAGGCTCTAACCCTTTTGTAGAACATAGGTGGACATGGAACATGTCTCTATAACCCTAAAAGTTATTCAATAATCATGGATCAATAATTTGGAGTATGCTTTGGAAAACTCTTAGCTACTTTAATTCTAGTGGTTTTAGCCATATTATCATACAATACTTTTTCAAGGCAAGTGTTGCTTATGACAATATTTGGCTTTCACTCTAAACTCCAAGGCAGCTGCCCTCTGCCTCTGATGTTTATTGTACATACTTGCCCTGGCAAGCTGCAACACCAGCCTGCTGGGAACGTGTTATGTTAGTAGTACCAGTAGGGATGTCATCGATAGTCGACAAATCGATCGATCGACATTTTCACTTTGTCAATTAAATCGAATCGAATGGTTGGGTATCGAATCGAAATAATCGATATTCTGCAACCCAATAACGGCGTATGATTATTAATAAAAAAATACACCTTTCCCAAATATTTTCATGTTAAACTAACGCAATGTGAAACTCTGACTAAGTATTGAACAATTTTTCTATGGCTTTTGTAAGAGAAATCTGGAGGAATGATGTACTTTACTCAGGCATATGGCCATGACACAGGTTATCGAACTGAATCATATCCAATCGATATATATATATCGGAAAGAGTATAGCAATTAATCAAATTGAAAAAAGGGATATCAGTGACATCCCTACAAATAATTGTGCCCTACGAGCATGTTACGGTGTATCGAATCGAATCGAATCGAATCGAAATATATATCATTTAATCGAATCGATAAAATTTCATATCAATGACATCCCTAAGTACCAGGCCTGGTGACTCATCAGAGTAGAAACAACAGGATTAGATCTCTGAAAAACAATCCTTGGCCAGGGCTTGATATTAACTAAAGGCTTATGAGACAAAGATGTTCCCCCTTCTACTAAGTTTGAGCATGGCACTGGTATTCATCTCATATCATAACAATGTAAGGAATTTCTAATTTTGTTTATCGTCACTTTTTCAGCCATAGTGCTTGAATTGTGAATAGTTGTAATTATGGAGGAACCTGAGATACCAAGGCAAAACAACTACTTATGTAATTATGTTAGATGTTTTCTTGAGGTATAAGTTAATCATGTCTAAAACCGCCTATAAAACATCTCTTTCCATGCATGTTTGAACTATTACTCAACAAACAAATTATTACAAGACAACAGGAATCTATGACTAGCCAATTATAACTGGTGGAGGAAACCATAATACCAGCCACAAACTATCACTCAGCCCGAAGTCACTGACAACTTTCTAACATGCCTCTGCAGCGTTTCGCACCCAGGCAATTGTGAGAGACCTCAAAGGGCAACTAACCAAGGAATCTTTAATTGCCTGAAATATGTCTTAGCTTGCCCTAGATTTTTCTTTAACAAAAGAAAAATTGATATTTCATGTTTTTCTTCATCAATCTGAAAAGAAATTCATGTTGGAGTAGGTAATAAAAGTTGAATCTTATACCTCTAGTTTGGCCCTAAAGCAACCATATGAGGAAATCATATAGTGCCCATGCCAAAATGAGGTGCTTTTTGTGACTTTTTCGACATCAAGCTGTCTGAGTAAGTATGCAAGTTGTTAACAATAATACTCCTAGGGTGCACTGACATGTCACAGGCAGCTATCCATGAAGGCTGGCATATCTTGATAAGTGAAAGGAAAGTTCAATCGAGGACACTAACAAATAGAAGCAGGCAACAGCATACATGATTCCCTGCTTTTCATGCGGAGTAAAAACAAACTGCTGGGTTAGTAGAATTCATCCCTGATTTTGATTTGTCCAACATGGAAAGATGATTTACTAAAGTGAAATGAATGTCTTTAAATCTTAAATAAAAATAATTAAAAAGACATCATTCGAATCAGGAACAATATAATGCAATATTGTTCCTGTTTGAAATAATTTACCTCTATAGAGACATATGGTAATTGAAAAGGAAAATGTTGAAAATTTATGTCATAGCAGTAATCCATTACATCTTTTAACTTTTACAAATTCTCCCTTCAATTCAAATTTTTGCCCTTACATCAAGTTGACCTTCATTCTTGAGAAATTAAACAAATTTTTAATCAGAGATTGCGGTGACACAGGCACCATGTGAAAGCCAAATAGACATCTATGTCACCATGTACTTACCTTAGTTTTGAATGCCATCTTTCTTTCAGTGAATAATCCCTCCTTAATCCTTAAATATGTGATAAGCTTGTAGTTAAGAAGTAAAATCCAAATTTCTATTAAGTTGTAGTAAAAACTGTTTTTGTGCTGTATAATCCTTAAAACGAATCAACTTAAGTTCAATTCAATAAAATCCATAACTCCTGTAACATTCCAAAATCAACGTTTAGAGACTTTTGGTCTCCAAGCCTAGATTGTGATCTAAGTGGCAGTCCACTCCTCAAGCCTGTACTAATTAGTTATGACCTAGAGGAAAATGTAGGCAGTCATCCAGAAGTGTGTATATAAACCACCCTTGCTTCTAGTCTTCTCCACAGCTGAGGCACTGAAAGTTACAATAAACAACCAACCAAAGAGAAATTAACATGCTTCACTCAGTAGTCCTTGGGAGTTAGCCTCTATCTGGTTCTATACCAGTTTCCACTTCCTTCAAGAGAGTTGGCTTCTCTGGGAGCTTCTATTCCACAGCTTTATCTCCAGAACTAATTACGTTTAAGAGGGCTCTTATGCGACCGAAATAGATGCAGCAACTTCCTGAAATTGATATGACGTGCACAACTGGAAACCTATCTATCTTGGATGGTGAGCCACCATGTGTGTGCAAGGCTATAATAAATTTCATCAAAGGCAGCAGCACCCAATGTAATTATGCAAAAAGTAATTCCTTTCAAGTTTCGGTTGATGATTGTATCCTAATCCAAGATATTCAGATCAAGTTAGGTTGATGACTATATCTAAGATGTTCATGTCAAGTTAAGGATGCTGATAATATCCAAGATGTCCCTATGCTAGGAATTCTGAGTTGACAGTAAACAGTTAGATTTCCCGAGAGTTGACAGTTAACGGACACTTGTATGGCTACTGTATTACGATTTCGGTTAGATGTTTGACTTACTCCTGAAGACACAGCGAATGATTCGGATATCTCTTGGATCCATTCTGCCACCTTGTTTACTAGAAAGTATTCCCAGTGGGCTGGTATCCCGTTCCAGTCTGAGTAGTCAGCAGTTTCCTAAGATGACCTAATGCTGCAGACGTGTGAAGTGATATAATCCATCAGGAGAAGGCCGCACCATGAAAATTTTCTAAGCTAATGAGAAATTTAATATCAAACACTGTATTAAACACTGTAATACTATTGTAGGATATCTCAAATATCTATCGTCAGATATATTATCTTGAACCATAGGTGCTTTTCTAACTAAGAAAGAAACTCCAAATGTTGCAGAATCATAAGTGTTCCATCAAAGCGCCTGCTTGCATTGGGTACTTGCAGTGGTCCAGTGACAGCACTTAGCCAATAGGATGCAGTGAGTCACGTCTAAAAGAAGTTCTAATCCACATCAAACTGATCCTACAGGATAAGAATCAGCAATTCCAGAGCAGTTTCCGTGGTCTTTTGCTTGTCTTTCACAAGACAACAACTTCTAAATCTGGAGCTTCCACATGCGACTGTGAGCTGAATATAGAACACACAGCTTGGGGCGACCAACACACCAGGCCACCACTAACCTCACATGTTGGGGGCTCGAAATAAACTGCTGTTTAGGCCAAGTACAAACACAGAACCTCTACTGACCTCACATGTTGGGGGTTCAAAATTGACCGCACAAACTCAACCTCTACTAACCTCTTATGTTGGGGGCTCAAAATAGGTTTCTATGTTAAATTTTCAATTTTGTCTTTTAGGGGGTTATAACATAGTATTTTCCTAACAAATCCTCTTTAGTATATGGCTGAATTGTAAATTGCCTTTTTGACCGAATAGGCCATATAAAATGGAGTTGGTATATAAGGATTTGAAGTAGATTAGTGGCTAATTCTGGAAGGGCAGACATTTTTGAATCGCTGTTTTGGACAGGCATTTTTAAAACCCTGCCTAAGTTTAAGATCCTGATTGGTAGTTTGTTTTTCACCAAGGATTCCCTAGGAATTCAGCAGCTCGAAATCAGGTACAAGA
The DNA here is from genome assembly GCA_963942565.1 of Maea johnstoni. Lineage (NCBI taxonomy): Eukaryota > Metazoa > Annelida > Polychaeta > Spionida > Magelonidae > Maea > Maea johnstoni. The sequence continues at coordinate 38,461,910 of OZ012690.1, forward strand.
TCAAAAGTTGTAGTAGCCCTAAAAGCAACCTAATATTCAAAGATTTAGTTGCCATGGTCTATGGGGCTACCTCTTAAGTTGGGTGCTGATTTCTGAAAGGGGATCAAAAAAGTAAGGTGTACTAATGTTCAAAACAAATGTTTGGGTAAAAATAGCAAAATACTCAGGGTCTGACACTTAGATTTCAGGCTAGGGGCCCGAAAAGGTCTTTCAATAAAAATTAGTGGTCAAAAACAGGATTTCTGGTTATTTTTCATACTATTTTGGGCCCGTAGACTGAAAAATCTAGGGGCCCACAGCAAAATCTAGGGGCATATGCCCCCGGGCCCCTGGGAAAGTCGAACCCTGATACTCATCTCATAGGCATGGCAGTTTCACAAAAAGAGTCAATGCAATAACCAGACTCCTAGGCTCCTAGCTGGTGTGGGCTTTCTATCCTAAGTCTGTTTGGAAGATTATGTGTGATAATATGGACAAGCCAGAAAGATATATGTTACCTTGGCAAGCTGAGTATAAGCCTTAAATACATAAACAGGTTAAGGAAGACATATCTACAGTCTCTCAGAATATATCTATTGAGTTTTTTGGAGTGTTTCTTTCTATTTCCTTTTAATAAACTAGTTTTGGCAATATAGACATATTTGCTTTTTGATATATTGACAGCCTAGCCAGCAGGATGTTTGGACATTTTGGATACCCAAACCCCTAAGAATTGCACATACGGACATCTAGGGTTGGGAATCGGTTGCAATTTCATGATCGATAATCAGTTGCAGCCAACCGATCGATTATCAATCATAATCAGTTCATCGCACTTTTGCAGTACAGTAATTGCATACTAGAGGTCTAGAGCCTTGTAATAAGTGATAGTCTATGACAATTACTTGCTATTAGCACCTACCTTAACTTCATTTTGAAGTGTTTTTGATGCTTAGTTTCATAACAAGAAAGCTGACAACTTGTCTGTCATTTAGTTCTATATTTTTCCACTAGGTGTCACCTTTTCCGATTATTATCAATTGCCAGTTTCGTAATCGATTAATCAGAATCAGAGAGGTAAACGATTGATTATCGATTATAATCGATGATCGTCCCAACACTACGGACATCTAATTTTATTTTATTTTTAAGGGGGATCTGAAGGGGTCAAATTCAAGAAAATAGTAGAATATTTTCATCTAAATATTTTTCCAATGACATTGCATAAGGACTTCATGCATTTTGGGGGGAATAAGTAAGTACATGTTTGCAGCTGTTTATATATCTGAATATACTGTGGTCTCCCTTTAAAATAAGAACACCCAAATACTTTCTAATCACTAATTTTGGGAACCCAGCTTTTATATCCAGGCTAGAGACCCTGCATATCCATGTTGAAAAATCATATCTAGAGAAATATCAAGATTTGAGAATAGAAATTTTGAATCATAAACTAAGAAAACACAATGTAATACTTAAAATCAATAGCTTTCATTTATACTCAGGGTCTTAGCCAGGATTTAGAAATTGGGTTCCCAAAAATGGCAATTGTAAAATTGTTGGGCATCCTATTTTTAAAGTAAGACTCTGATTCCAACCATAACATGTATTTACTTATTGAAATAAGGCACAATATCCTATACACTGTCATAGGAATTATATTGAAGTGGAGAAACTTCAAGTATATACTTGGAATTGACAATTTAAGAAATGACTCACATAAATATCTGGGTGGCCTGAGGGTGATTTTTGAAGGTCACCCAGACACCCTGCTGACTAAGACTACGGTTATATCTGTTGACATACTTTAAAAACTTTTTTTGCTTCTTTGCAAGGACCCTACTGTGAGAACTGTCAAATATGTGCCATGCATTTCCAGCTTGATGTTTCTTCATCTGCTGGCCTACATCCTGGTTTCTGTAACTGCCATGGGAGCACTTGCAAGTTGTGACGCTTGTAAAATGTTTAGACACATGATATCCATGCAGACATTTGGCACAGTAGTTAGCAATGGACAGAGCATCTATTCCCCAGTCTTTTATTGGCATACAGTTTTGGAACTTTTGATCATACCCTTTTTTCTTATTGGATTCACCATATTTTTAGCTTTCGAATTCAGCAAGATAATATGTGCACACTATAGGGATGGGGACCAGGAACCGGGAACCGGTTCATACCGGCCTGAGCATTGCGGTTAACCAGTCAAAAACCGGACCCCCCTCTAAACGGTTCGGTTTTCTATGCATGCACAGGGTTCCTAGAGGCGTAATAAAACTGTCAGCACCTACCTCCTCGTTGGCCTCACAATGTCTGCCAAGCGCGACGATCAAACAGCCATTTCAAAATCTCTCAAGGCTGGTACCCTGCCCACTTTCACTATGCTCAGAAGCCTTCTGAGCGTAGAGAAAGTGTCCAGGGAGCTAGTATATAGGAACTTTCAAGAACTTTCCAGTTCAGGCAAGTTCAGCCACGCATTCCATTGCGTAGTTTCGTATCCAAGAAATGTCATTAATAATTTAAACCGTTTAGGAAACCGTGATAAAACCGAACCGTAGAAGCAAAACCGAGAACCGAACCGTAGAATTCTCAACGAACCCCATCCCTAGCACACTATGAACGTGAATGAATGGAACTGTCAAATCAATTGGACAGCACTAACTCAATATCAATGTTAATTCAAGAGCAATGAACTTACTTCATGAACTCATATTGTAAATCGCCCCCTCTCTCTTTAGAGCTTGGATAAGCTAAATAAGCTTATTTTGTTCTACCTCTGTTTGGCAACTGCTTCCTGGCATTTAATATTCCTCTGTTTTGATAAATTCCTATGTGACCAATGCCCAGAAGCAGGTAAAAAAGAAACTCTGGTGGATGTCTACGTACCGTGAAATGGTTGGAGTAACTTAACCCATTCATTTGACAAAAGCAATTTTCAGGAAGTATCTGATGAAAAAATGTGCATAAGGCAATAAAGAGCAACTCCCTTTCAGAGATGTTTTCCAATTTATTCTTAATTGTAAAGTTATTCACAAAAGTATTAAAGGTCCAGACAATACTCGTCAAAGGATACTAACTAGTGGTTTCACCATTGATAAATAACATTCAATTTGAATGTGTTCAATTTATCTGTGGGATTCTATATAGAGCTCCGATGATTATTTGCATGATCAAGCATTTGGTCATCAGGGCTTGCTTGACATGACAAGCGATTAGGGTTCAGATGCAAAAAGATTCTTTGAATCGATTAATCGAAAAAGAATTTGAACAATTAATCGATTCTGTTTGAGTTGCAACTGGCACGGAACTTAAGAAAAAAGAGAAATGCTGATGTCTTTCACCCAGATTTAGGCCAGGTACGGTTCAAAGCAACGATGCAATTTTTTTGTTTGTTTTACATATTGGGCGTGTTACAATGGCCGGCATTTGAGCATAATCGATTATCATCGGATTATGTCAAATGTCTGTCAAACAGGTCGAGCTGGCTTTGCCATGATCGAATGCTCAAGTTTTCTGTAAAGGTTGTCATGCAGCAACCTTTGTGCTGCCACCTTTTGGCAAGTATGCGAACTATTTCTTTGTTAATGTCCAGCATTGTGCTTGTCATGCTGTCTAGGTGTTGTGGTTTTATTGGCTGGGTGCTTTCTGGTGTGTCAGGTTCTGATTGGTTACAAGGGGTGGCTGATGAGTATAAAAGAGGGTGCAAAACCCTTAGTCAGTCACTCCCAGGACAGGTGACCAAAGGACATCAGAAAGAGAGACCAATGAGGTATGTGTAACTTATGAGTACTTCTCTAGTCTAAACTCTATTTCTAGTCAGTAGCCTACCTACTAGGCTGCTTATTATTCCCACAATCTTCTGCTTATTCTTCACAACACGTTTAGCCTATCATTTAGGTTTATATTCATTATTTGTCCTTTCTAGTAACATTAGCCTACCTACTAGGCTCTCTGAATGTATTTATGGTATTATATCATACTATTTAGGCAGTAGCCTATCTACTAGGCCTTCTATCCTTGTTATCGTATTCATTCTGCCTTGTCTGCCTATCTACTAGGCTTTCTATCTTATGTATTAGAATCATTCTGCTTAGGCGGCCTATCCACTAGGCTCTTATTTGTATAACTTCTTGTTTATTGGTACGGTTTGCTATGTATTATATGCGTAATTGAGACTGAGTATGTTTAATACTTTTGTTATAGTTTTCACGGAGATCGTGGAGAATTTGGAGATTATGCGAGAGACATCTAAATAAACCTTTAACTCCCGTCGAGACCGTGGTCCAAGTTATCATTCACCCATACACCCCTGCATCTGCAACAGTGAAAACTCATTGCTCATTGACAATTCAATCAATTGCAATGCAGCAGTGTGCTGGGTCAGCCGTTCACCCTTTGATGTTGAACATCCATTGCGAAGCTGAGGTCCGTGGCTCCCTCTACTGGTCATCCTGTTCCGTATCATCTCGTTGATGCCACTCCGTTCTGCGTTCGGGTTCAAGCTTGCATCCTGATTGGTGACTACAGTTGTGTCTTATCCTGCGTTTGCGTCTGCGTTTGCATCTGCGTTCCAATCATGCATATTCGTTTGGACCTGAGTTCCAGTGATGCGTTTCCTTTCCGGCCTGCGTTCCAGTGATGCGTTTCCGTTCCGGCCTGCGTTCCAGTTATGCGTTTCCGTTCTGGCCTGCGTTCCAATCATGCGTTTCCTTCTGGCCTGCGTTCAAGTTCTGACCTGCGTTCAAGTCATGCGTTCCGTCCTGGACTGAGTTCCAACTACGCCTGATAGACTGTGCGAAACTCGTGAGTTACAAATCTTCAAGATTTTCTAGTATTTGACTTTGCTGGAATAGTAGCAGCTTTCTAGCTGCCTTTGTGACTCTGTGAAGAATTTATTGACATTTTTTGAGTGTTTTTTACTGGTTTCTTACTGGTATGCTATATGTCAAACTTTTGCTTTGGTTATGTAATACTGTTTTTTTGTTTGTGTTTGACACATGACCACGTATATGCTATCAATGACTTTGTGCTCTCAACAGCGAATATGAATTCAACTAGTGGTATTAGAGGTGGCGCCACTGTTGATATAGATGGTATTGTGTGTGGTGCTACAGATTGTGTGCAAACTAGTTCTAGTGAAAGGTCATTAACAGAAAATGATTTGCTCTATCAGATAGGGAAAAAGCAACAGAAGTTTAGGTCATCAATTTCAGCCTGGCGTAGTAGGGCTGTTAGAATTGAGCGTCTGTGGTTAAACCCTGCTGACACTCTTACCTTTAAGAAAGAGTGTGCATTATTAGAAGTGGAGATGTCTGCGGTATCCGATACTTATAATGAATTGTATGATCTGCTTCCTGAGGAAAGGAAGGGGTGTGAATACGAGAAGTATGAGAGTATTGTAGCAGAAAATTATCAACTGCAAAAAAGGGTTACCCAATATGTCGGAAACTTTGAAGGTAGTCAACGTTCTTATAGATCTTCTCGCTCACATCATTCATCAAGATCTAGATCGCATTCATCAAAATCTCATTCATCTTGTGTACCAACCATTAGTAAAAGAGCAGCAGATGCAGCTTCTGAGGCAGCTGCACTTAGAGCTAAGCTGAAATACCTTGATGAAGAAGCTAAGCAAAAGGCTGAAGTTGCTATGCAAGAAACAGAATTGCAGAAACTGCAAACTCTTAGAGAAATTGATATGGCTGAAGCAAAAGCCGAAACATTTTGCAAAATTGAGAAGGAAGAAAACTCTTCTTTTGAAATTGAAACCTTACCTGATGACGAATGTAATTTTGTCAATCAATATATAGAATCGTGCGCCCTTTCCAACCCTAATGAGCTTATGACTCAAACACATGTTGATAAGTTACCCCCCTCTGAAACCATACCACCACCCTGTGAGGAGAAATCTTCTCCTCAGAACGAACCTGTAGCAGAAACTTTGCCCTCTATTTCGGCCTCAAATATCCCCGCTTCTCTAGCCTCAAATGCTAAACTGGGTCCTATGGCAGATGAATCCCTGTCCCAATCCAATGCTTCTATTCTGACACCACCTTCTCCCAAATATGTGCCCAGGTTTAGACCTGAAGATACTGACTCTACTTGTGTGTATTCAGCTGTTATTCCCTCAGCTGCTATAATTAAGGCAAATGCGACATCACATGAGGATTCAGCCGGTGCTCCTGCACATACGTCTAGATTTGACAAATTACCTAGGGTATCTGAAAATCCAGACCTAGACTCAAAAGAGGTCAGTCATAGGATTTTAAGTTGTGAGGTCCCTACAAATCAGTTGTCTGATGTGAGTTCAGAAAAAGTACAATTATGTGCTCGAGAAGTAAGAAGCCCCCCTTTCGATGAGATACGTACAATGAAATTAGACATCAGTGACAAAGGTGGTGACTTTCCGGACTCTGAAGATGACTATAAATGTCCCAATATTACAAAACAGTCCATAAGCCATCAAGAGAGTGATTGTCATCAAATCATTCTTCTGTTACTCTCTATTATCATGTACACCATGATGAACTGCGCTCCGAATCTTTTGTCTAGTGTTCATGAAAACCGTATGTTAGTTAAATCTAATCTTGATGGTGACAAGGGTTTTGCCCATAAAATGGAACCAACTTTTCGTCATACTTATTGGTTGTACCAACAATGGAAATCCAGTACACAGGTTGGAGAACCACCACCGATAAATTTATTAGGATTCAACATTGTAGGCAGTTCAATGAATATGGATCTCATGAGACAAACCCTCTTTCGTACTTGGAACACTCTATCCATAAGTTAGTAATTTGGTAGAAAATAGCAAGTTGTAAGACATGTTTTGGACATGTAGTTGGCATTTGATTGTTATGTAATTTAATTTTGAATGCTATGTGTATGAGTGACTGTGGTGTGAATATTGAATATGAATGGATGTATGTTATAATTCAATACTATTTGTATATGAATGTGAATGCGTATAGAGGTCGAGAATTATACTTGCTTGCGTTGCGATTTGAGTTTGTCTTTGACAATGACTTGCAGACATTGTGAAATGCATCTATATTGCGATTTCACATATCTTGAGTTTGCGTGTAGGTCTTGTGTATTTTCATTAATGCGAATTGTTGCGAAATATTGTTTATTGCGAATATATTGTGTATATGTATCTTTAAAGCCCTCGTGAGGGGCCATGCGAATTGTTGCGAATTATTGTTTGATGCGAATGTATTGCATATGTATTTAAAGCTCTCACGAGGGGCCATGCAAAATTGCAAACTGCGTTATTGCGAATGAGAATAAACTGCGATTAAAATTGCGAAGTTGCGAACTGTATTACTGCGAATGCGAATTATTGCGAATTATTGCGAATCATTTGTGAATGTGTTAAGTATTGAATTTCTTTGATATATTTGATTTTTTTGTATACTGTGACATGAGCCCATTATTTGAGTTAAAATAAATAAATGTATTTTGAGGGGCCATGTAAAGGTTGTCATGCAGCAACCTTTGTGCTGCCACCTTTTGGCAAGTATGCGAACTATTTCTTTGTTAATGTCCAGCATTGTGCTTGTCATGCTGTCTAGGTGTTGTGGTTTTATTGGCTGGGTGCTTTCTGGTGTGTCAGGTTCTGATTGGTTACAAGGGGTGGCTGATGAGTATAAAAGAGGGTGCAAAACCCTTAGTCAGTCACTCCCAGGACAGGTGACCAAAGGACATCAGAAAGAGAGACCAATGAGGTATGTGTAACTTATGAGTACTTCTCTAGTCTAAACTCTATTTCTAGTCAGTAGCCTACCTACTAGGCTGCTTATTATTCCCACAATCTTCTGCTTATTCTTCACAACACGTTTAGCCTATCATTTAGGTTTATATTCATTATTTGTCCTTTCTAGTAACATTAGCCTACCTACTAGGCTCTCTGAATGTATTTATGGTATTATATCATACTATTTAGGCAGTAGCCTACCTACTAGGCTGCTTATTATTCCCACAATCTTCTGCTTATTCTTCACAACACGTTTAGCCTATCATTTAGGTTTATATTCATTATTTGTCCTTTCTAGTAACATTAGCCTACCTACTAGGCTCTCTGAATGTATTTATGGTATTATATCATACTATTTAGGCAGTAGCCTATCTACTAGGCCTTCTATCCTTGTTATCGTATTCATTCTGCCTTGTCTGCCTATCTACTAGGCTTTCTATCTTATGTATTAGAATCATTCTGCTTAGGCGGCCTATCCACTAGGCTCTTATTTGTATAACTTCTTGTTTATTGGTACGGTTTGCTATGTATTATATGCGTAATTGAGACTGAGTATGTTTAATACTTTTGTTATAGTTTTCACGGAGATCGTGGAGAATTTGGAGATTATGCGAGAGACATCTAAATAAACCTTTAACTCCTGTCGAGACCGTGGTCCAAGTTATCATTCACCCATACACCCCTGCATCTGCAACATTTTCAATTAATCGTCCGACCACTACAATCAATCATGAAATTTCATGACTGATTTTATACGATTATATGTCTAACGGTGCTTCAGAGTGTAATCTGACAACCCTAGAGTCTGTTTGTCCATTATATCAGAGGGTCCATTTAATATATATAATATATAATATAATATATAATAGGTGCAGAGCACCTAGACACCCAACCTGTCTGACAATCTAACATTAAACTTCTGGATGGTGCAAAACAAATAGAAATATTGATCAAGATAAAGGAAAAATGACAACATCCAGAACTTTTTTTTTGATGATCAAACAATACATCAGTACGGTTTTTGAAGGCTAATATGGCTTTATGTATAACCATACCTCGAGGCATACCACAAAATAAATTCATATAATGCTGCCACCTCTATACAGTTCCTGCCTGAAGTGACCAAGTGCACTATAATCACTTAAACTCAGTCTCTATTTGCATTCACTGCCCCTGTCACTGGACTGCATACATGACCCCACACTTAAGTAGTTTTAATAGTTAAAACAAAATGAAAATTTTCATTTCTTACAATTATGGTATGCCTGTGTGTGGTAATGTGAAGTACATGACACATAATAAAACTAGAATTTCATAAATATGTGTGATCAGTGCTGCCATCTATTGTTTTCACTTCTAAGACTAATTGGCCTCTGTTTTATGGAATGTTCAGTCAACGTTGTATTAGCATTACGCTCCAGATTGTTATTGCTAGTGGCCTGTCTGCATGATCTGTGGACTGTTTCTGCTATCCCCTTTCTTGTACTTAATTTTCAACCACTCATATTTCTTTGCTGCAATATATTCCAATCATAAAAAAATAAGATTGAGGTTGCATGTGACCAGAGAAATACATCCCCTTGAACCGCAACGCCATAGGCACAGCATGCTAGTACCTAGGTTATGTGCGCCTCGGGTTACGCGGTGTAGCCTTGGTCACGTGATCTGATCTGTGCAATTAGCATGCAGCATCCTTTCTAGGTCAGATAGTTGCCAAGGAGATGGGAGGCAGCGACATTTGAGGATGCAAGCACAGTACCCACTCCCTGTCTACTACTCTCAGATGTGACCAAAATAAATTAAAGTTCGGCTGTGCAATAATAGGGCTTGCAAAAGAAACATTCCTTGATTCATTCACAGTTCTTATACAGTTGTCTGTTAGTTTTCGACCAACAGTTTGCTTTTAAATGTCTATAGAATCGCTCTGTCCACAAGGATATAACTAAAATAACCAGGTCAATATTCGGGCTCACAGTCATGCATGAATGTGGGACTTACTGGGAAAAGGTTGAAAAAAACAAGCCCTTGCCTGAAAGTGATGCATATGCAGCTGATTTTAAGAAAAGACCAGTGGTGTCATACCACACACATACTGAGGTACCTTAATGAAGAATGCCGCTAATTTTGCATTTCTAATTTCTCTGAGACTCTGATCAATGAATATACATAAATTGCAGGTGAATGTTTTATAAATGATGGGTGCACTGCTACATGTATGATGGATTTTTTAAATGTTGAGTTAAATTTGACAAGACCTTTGTTTTTTTTAGGGAAACCAATATCCTCACTTTTTCAAACAAATCAAGAATATTTTGCAATTCTTTTTGCAATAATTCTACCCTGACTGGAGACATCTAAAACGGTGAATAAAACCCAATGTGCCTCTCTGCTCTACCTCAGTCAACCTGGGTGTGTAGGGGGGGGGGGGGGGGGGGAGTGAGCTGTGTGGTTTCTGCTCGAACCCAACGTAGCCATCTATTGGAGTCAATAGCAATTATACATACCAGACATAAAGGCCTAAGAATGTGAGAGACATTGTGCTCAGTCATTCAATGCTACTCTCCACCCCTTGGCCTTGCCTTGTGAGATTCAAGAAATTGCATCTGGTCTATATAGTCTTAGTCTAGACAAGGACCAAAAGGTCTAGAGTAGAGACAGAGAGACTGATCACATACAAATATATTCGTGAATAATATAAAATTCCACCGAACTGAAGTCCAGTTTAAATAACCGGAAAGAAACATCTAAATATAACACTAAAACGCGTCCATTTACCGATTCTAAAAGAGTTTCAGTTCGTTAACTCACCTACTTTTGACCGACGATTTGCTGAACAACGGTTTGTGTTTATTTCCAATAGTCCGCCATTTTGAAACATGTGCTTGGTGGCGCCATCTGCTGGTTTTAAGTATAACTAAGCATAGACATACTTACGATGGACCAGGGACATAGTGGAGCAGCAAAGGACCAGATTTTGGGATGGACCCCAACCGGCGGTAGACTAAGCAGCATCATACATCAAATGAAAGCTAAGAATCTCAGGATTCAGAAACTGCGTGATGCCGGAACCAAAAAGTTGTACAAGCAGAGATATCGCACGGTTTCCATGGCAACCTTTTTGAAGCAGTGAAAACACTGAAAAATTACTCTTCAATTAAATCCTTATTTGATGGCCTTCCTACCAATATTCCTCATTCAAATTACTCCTGGTAATTGGTAAGGTCCTTGTCTAGTGATAAAAAGTGAAACAAAATTTTTAAGTAGTGTTTGCACTGAGTGACCTCACATTTAGGGTACATATGTAGAAACGAGTAAAAATCTAGTGTTTTTGGACTTCAAAGTTTTTATAGAAGGCTTATATGAGGGTGTTGAGGCAAGCAATATACATTTCCATAAAGGAGACACTGTAAGCTTTAATTTGATGTATTATTAGACTCCTGGCACATTTTGGTACTGAGGATTTGGCTTCATAGATAGTAGCTGTAGTGGGGACTATATACACCTATTTGGTGAAAACTTACCCAATGACTATCTCACTCTAGTTTAGTGGCTTCATAGCATTATTCCTCATTCAAAGTACTCTTGACAATTAACATGGTCCTTGTCTAGTGCAATCAATGAAGACATTAAAGCCTCTTAAAGATGTGTTTGTACTGGGTGACCCCACGTTTAGGGTAAATATGCAGAAATGGCCAAAAACATTGTAATTTTGGAACTTTTTTGCTTTAATGAAAGGCATATATGAGATTGTGCTGGCAAACAATAGATATCTTCATAAAGTAGACACTTTGAGTGTGTATGTAATAATTATTAGACACTTTTCACAATTTTGGATTGTACATATGGGCTATATACAGCAAATTGGTGAAGTCACCTACGCCCATCTTATTCTAGTTTTGTGGCTTTTAAGCATTATTCTTCATCCAAATTACTCTTAAAAGTTAATGAAGTAGTTGTCTAGTGAAATTATCTAAGATAAATGGTAAAGATGTGTTAGTACTGAGTGACCCCATATTTAAGGTAAATATGATGAAACGGGGGAAAATGGTGTATTTTTGGAGATTTTGTTTTACTAAAAGGCATATATGAGACTGTGCAGATAAACAATAGCTATCTATAGAAGGTAAACAATATGAGAATTCATTTGATGTGTTATTCTACCCCTTTGAGCACTTTTGTTTTAGAAATATGGCTTCATTCAGTATAGCTCTAGTGAGAACTATGTACGAGAACTTGGTAAACACTTACTTAATACCTCTTTTCCACTCATGTTACTTTGAACAACATTTACCAATGCTACCTGATATAAAATGAAACTAATATGGATATCCATTTGAACTGAGTTTTGTAGAGTTTTGTAGATAAGGTTCTATGTCCTTATACCTGATATCTTATTTAATGTGATGGTTTTGAAGGTATATGGGATCACCGACCTGCCTAAAAGCCATTATGTACTTACGTATGTTGTTGTTGCACATAGTCTTTTAGTCTTGAGACTGCAACCTCCAACCATAACTAGTCCCCCCTCCCAACAACCTTTAGGACAAGCTGACAAATAAATTTGGAATTTCGATTATCGTCACCTTTTCTTTAATATTGCAGTCATGTTTTGCCAGCAGTAACTGGTGCAGAAACCGTATTACCCAGCGGAAACCACTGTCTAACCCCAAGTCACTGACAACTTTCTTACATGCCCAGGCCAGGATTTGAGAGATACCTAGCAGTCTTTGGCAATGCCTTAGACCACAAGGCCATCAGGGCAGGCCATCTGACAATTTCATCATGGGGATATCTGAGCACAAGTCATCCCCAAATATAGCTACCTTCCTCCAACCCATAATCCAAGCTGAAAACTAATCCTTGAGGGATTACATCACAGGTCTCACAACCATGACTACTCCATCCCCCCAGCCCATATCACAAGCTGACAGATGTATCACATCCCCTGGACCCCTCAACCCTCCATCCACATACAAGTGGACAAGTGAGGATTGTCAACCACAACCATACCTTACCCTCGCCCCAGTAGAGGTTGAGAAACAGACAACAACATAGGTTACGTTCAACCATGCTTACCCATCACAGCACAGGTCACACGCAACCCCACCTACCCAAACACCTACTATTTATACAAGTAAATCATTTAGTTTAGTTATTGCACAAAGGTCTTCCCAACTACTCCTCTAATCCCCTAAGCAACCTCATACATCCAACCTAAAACCCACCCCTCACTCTCACCCATCCCACCCCTCAGTACAAGCTGATCAATGGATCATTGAGAGTTTGTTACCTTAGTCAACCAAACAATCCCACTACAAGCAACCTCACCCTTCAACCTCGCCCTCTCAGTAGAAGCTGAATAGTGGAATATTGAGAAAACTATCCATAGCCAAAACAATGCGAACATAGCCCCCCCCCCCTTATCCAGAAATTTGAAAGTAGCCAGAGAAGGCTGACCAGGCGTGTAACCCCCTCTCTGTCTCATCTCCCCCTTGATAATTTCTGGGGCCATGAAATACCAGCCTCATAAATATTGAATCAAAACACCGTCCATCCCCCTTTACCATAAAACCTCCTTCTCAATATGATCCGAGGCTATTAGAGCCAGCCAGCTAATAATCAACAGAGCAGAATACATGTTTATTCCCTTTGATAACTAAGATAATAGTGCATGAAATCGCAATTATATGTGATTGATAATTGTTGTATGTGTTGGTTATCAACATATCTCTTTCAAAAATTTCTTCCATCAGAAAACTATTACAAAGAGGGCTGACGATCGTGTAGGGCTTTCATGCATGGATTGGTTATTACAGGTTACCCCCTCACTGAGATTACAAAACGTGGACATCTATACAACATCACCCCCTTAATACCAGTAGAGACAGAGGGGAATCCTGGTGAAACATCTAGATATCTAGATATTAAGCTGGCGTATACCGGTAGGCTTAAATTGTGAATAGAGAGGCATTTAAGATTTTTAGATATTCAAAGCCTAGATCCTTATCCTCATATTCAGACTAACTGTGATTGTCTAGGCCATCACTGAGCAGAAAGGAAACAAACATCATTACCTCACATAGGCCTACACACAGCAAGAAAACATCTTGTCTCTTTTCTCCATATTAGATTGCACAATAAAAATTGATGCTTGAAACAAGCATGCTGGGCAATAAACGTTATTGGATTCTCTTGATATAAATAACCTTTGTTAAATAGGATAGACATCTCTCTTCTATTTTGACGTTGTTCTTAAGTTAAATAATCTAGAATTTCAAAAGCCCTTTATTCTCATGTAGTTGAATCCATTTTTCTTATTGATATTTTCTCCATTTTTATGAAGTTTGATGGTCCATGGTCCAATATTATTGATAGGAGCTCCGTTTGATTATACCATAAATGTACATGTTTCTTCAATTTTTCACCCCAACACCTTTACACTGCTGGGAGGGCATATTTGTGATGCCTAAATATATATTTCATATAGGCTAACTAGCCCAATAGAAGCAGCGTTGAGAAAGAACCGAGTCCGAAAAAAGCTACCTAAACCTATCCATAATTGAATTTCTAATCGGAGAGAATTATCTAGATCTAAGATACTCTTGAAAATAATTTATGAATAAAGCAAAGCATCAAAAAATATCTTACGGAGAGTGGTGAACTATGGTACAATTAACAGTACTCCTCCAAATATGCTTTTAGTAGGAAAAAAACAAAACAGCCCTTTTGAGGTGCTGCAGGCCTTGATAAGTTTAACACCTCACCAGCAAGTTGGAAACTACTAACAGAGCAGTATCCAGGGTGTTCTTTCAATCAATTTGAATGAACTTCTTTAGACCCCAAAACCAATATCAAATGCAATTAATATTGCTCCTTATAATCTGAAATACAATCAAATAGACATAAAGTGACACCCTAGATATATGAGGACAAATGTGCTGGCCAACCTTTGGTAGTTCTTTTTATCAAACAAAGGCACCAGTCAGTTTAGACTATCACATAATTAGATAGCATTAATACAAGAAGTGAATAAAGCAATCATGTTATTTTTGTAGAAAGTCCTATTATGACAAGTTCTGAAACTATTATGGAGAGCTTCATTTACACTAGGAAGTATAATATGGTGAATGATACATGAAATGGGATTGGAGGGTCTACTTTCTTGATTGCAGCCATTGGTTACCTTATTAAAACTAGTATGTCTTTCATTATAACAAAAAGGTCCAACATATAAAATTAACACCCTTTTTGCATATATTCTCTAAACATGGGGTCATTTTGTGCAAACACAACTGAACAAAAGTCCCAAAAGTAGAGTGAGATGGCCATTATGTACGTTTTGACCAAGTTTCTGTGCATAGCCCTCACTACAGCTATGTAGTGAGGTCATATTTACAATCCAAAATTGTGCAAAGGGTCTAATAATAATCGAATGCAATCTCATAGTGTCTACTTTATGGAGATAGTTATTGTTTGCCTGCATGATCTCATATACGCCTTTCATTAAAACAAAAAAATCCATAAGTACAATGTTTTTGGCCATTTCTGCATATTTACCCTAAACAAGGGGTTACTCAGTATAAACACATGTTTAACATGTCTTCACAAATTTCACTAGACAAGGACCTTATGAACTGTCACGGGTAATTGGATTGAAGAATAATGCTATGAAGCCAGAAAACTACAGTGAGATAGTAATTGGGTGAGTTTTCACCAAATTGGTACATAATCCCCACCACAGCTACTATGTGTGAAGCCAAATGTTCACTATAAATATGTTTCAGGAGTCTAATAATACATTAAATGAAAGCTTACAGGGTCTACTTTCTGAAGATATATGTTGCCTGCCTGAACAACTACGTATAAGCCTTCTATTAAAACTTTAAAGTTTAAGAACACTAAACTTTTACCCGTTTCTACATATGGTCACTAAATGTGAGGTCACTCAGTGCAAACAATACTCATTTTATTTCACTTTTTCCACTCGACAAGGACATTAGTAATTATCAAGAGTAATTTGAATGAGGAATATTGATAAGAAGGCCACCAAATATGAATTTAATTGAAGAGTACTTTTTCAGGGTTTTCACTACTTCAAGAGGTTGCCATAGAAACGGTGCGATATCTCCGCTTGTACAACTTTTCAGTTCCGGCATCACGCAGTTTCTGAATTCTGAGATGCTTAGCTTTCATTTGATGTATGATGCCTTTTATTCAAACGAAAAAATTCCAAAAATACAATGTCTCTGGCCATTTCTGCATATTTACCCTAAACGTGGGGTCACTCAGTACAAGCACCTATTTAACATTTGTCTTCACTAACTTCACTAGACAAGGACCTTATTAACTGTTAAGAGTAATATGAATTAAGAATAATGCTATGTAGCCACTAAACTAGAGTGAGATAGTCATTGGGTGAGTTTTCACCAAATTGGTGTATATAATCCCAACTACAGCTACTATCTATGAAGCCAAATCTTCAGTACCAAAATGTGCCAGGAGTCTAATAATACATCAAATGAAAGCTTACAGTGTCTCCCTTCTGAAAATATATACCGCATGTCTGAACAACTTCATATAAGCCTTTTATAAAAACTTTAAAGTCCAAAAATACTAGTTTTTTACCCGTTTTTACATATGTACCCTAAATGTGAGGTCACTCAGTACAAACACTACTTAATCATTTTATTTAACTTTTTATCACTAGACAAGGACCTTATTAATTACCAAGAGTAATTTGAATGAGGAATTTTGTTAAGAAGGCCACCAAATAAGGATTTAGTTGAAGAGTAATTTTTCAGTGTTTTCACTGCTTCAAAAAGGTTGCCATGGAAACGGAACGATATCTCCGCTTGTACAACTTTTTGGTTCCGGCATCACGCGGTTTCTGAATCCTGAGCTTCTTAGCTTTCATTTGATGTATGATGCTGCTTAGTCTACCGCCGGTTGGGGTTACTCCTAAAATAAGCCACTTTTTGGGCCTCTGCTGCTACACTAACAGGCGACCTCTCTGGATGGACCTAGTGTGAAAGAGCAAAAAAAAAATTAAGAAGATTCACGACCGCTTTGGGGGAGAAAAAATAAAATTTTACTTTTTCACTACCATGTGAAAGAGAAAATAAAAAACGTTCTATATTCGCGACCGGTTTTTGGGGAGAGAAAATAGAAAACTTTATTTTCTGTCCCATGAAAACGGATGTGAAAATAAAATAAAAAATTATCTGCTCTTTCACACTTTGTTCATCCCCCTACGATGGACCAAACGTGAAAGAGCAAATAAAAAAAACTTTTTATTTTGAAATATTTTCACTACTGTTTTTTGGGGAGAAAAAATAAAACTGCGACCAATCTGGAGGGAGGGTAAATAAAACTTTATTTTTCCCAGCGATGTGAAAGAACACGATGGCCAAAGTGTGAAAGAACAAATAAAACACTTTTTACTTTCTTGGTCGTTTTTTTTTTTTGGGGGGGGGGGGGAGGGAATGAAAGTTTATTTTGCCCAACCACTCTAGAGGGATTATAGATAAAACTTTATTTATCCTCCCTCAACAGAAGGAAGGTAAATATATTTCAAGCTATGACGGGCCAGCAATTCTTGTTCAAATAAAATCTATAAAGCTGGGGAAAGAATAATATTGTGACGATATTTTCATGTTTAATTACTGGTTGTCACATTTGAACTACAGAAAATATAAACATATTACTAGAAATTCCGAGTCACGGAGGACGACAGCCAATAGGAGGACGACAGCCAAGTCAAATATGTATACGGGAAATCGTGGAATCGAGGTTTTCTGTCCTTATCCTTGACGTATTCATATCTAGCTCTTAGTTCGGACATAAACCCTACCTATGTTCTCATTTCTGATACCATATGGACGGTACATTTGCAACACCGAACATCCGCAATAAGATATCGTTGCATATAGTAAGGTTCAATATTATTGAACTAACATAGCTCTCTGTTCTTTACACTCGTATGTCCGCTCGTTTGGACCTTTCAAATTTTGAATGCATTTTATCTGCTCAAAATTAGCGTATGAGGCAATGCGTAACTGCAGAAATGATGCTCTTGTCGGTAGATGTATGAATAGGGCTATCAATTTAATATATAAACATTTATTAATAATGACCCTCTCTCTACATTTTTGTAAATATGAAAAGATTTTCATAAGATAAAGCAAGATTTATATCAACTTCTACGTATTTATATAAAATTGACCTAAATCGTAAGGTATGTATATTTAATTACATCCGCCGCATCATCATATCATACCGCAGAAATGCTTGTTGTTTTTTTTCAAATTGCACACATGTGCAACAGAGTTTTATTCTCCATAGCATGTTATGTCACAGTTTTACAAATAGTTGAGACGAATAATATATATATATATATATATATATATATATATATATATATATATATATATATATATATATATATATATATATATATATATATATTATATATATATACATATTTCATCTTAACAATACAAACAAATATTTAAATTACAGTATGTGATATACTTAGATTACATACCAACCATTTCTAGTATGAATATCAGCTCTCAGTTCTGTAATGAATATGTTCCACTTATCTTCAGATAATGTTAAATTATTTGATTAAATGTCCTTTGCTTTTGTAATGCTCATATTTTTCAATAAACATCTTTTAATGTCTGAGATCATCATTTCTTTTCCTTGTTTCATTTTTGATAGATTACGTCCTTCACACTAGTAATTATTAAGTGTGTCATTTGATTGTCTGTTGGACAAAAAACTCGGACTACCGTCAGATTAAAACGCTATATAGTGCTTGCCTCTTAGGAGACAGATGTACGTACTCCAAAACCACTTCGCATCCGTCGTGTAATTGAAACTCTTGTAACTGCGGTTTCACACAAAAGATGTCGCTACTCGTCAAGTAATCCAGAAAGACTCAATTCAAGAGGTGAACATATGGATGGAGATGTAATATTTTGGTAGGACACGCAAAGTTGTGCGGAGGCAGGGCGCCCGCGACTAAACGTCAGGTGGAGAAGAAATAGGTCTATCTCACTGAAGTCTAAAGAAAAGCAGATTACCCAGAAGGACTCAATTCTAGAAGGGAAATTGTGCATTGAGCATGTAATATTTTGATGGAAAATGCGAAGTTGTGCGGCGAAAAGGCGCCCGCGACCGCATTTGTTATAGTTCTATCTCACTAGACTGTATTGATAACTGGAACAATTGAGCTGTTGTTGTAGTTAAATATGATCCCATGTTATGTTGTGTGCTTCATGCACGAGTCCACCCAGCTGAACGGCACCAGCATCGTACCCAAAAGACGATCATAATAGAATGATTATAAGTGTGTAGAAAACGAATTGTAGGGTTATTTGTGTGGTCACGTGATCACTGCCTGTATCCAGATTACACTTACTATCTAAAACATAAAATGAGAAAGTGCAGAAAAATAGCTGGTATAGCGGTAAAGACCGCCACAATCAAAGAATTGGCGCACGAACGTCTAGCTGATTACTGGCAGATGATCATAATGAAATGTTTTTAAGTCTTAAAAAGACGAATTAAAAGGCAGAGACATCTATTGATAGCTTAGATGATCATCCAAGATTTGAAATAAGTCACTGTTGAAAGGTTATTGCATTGGGTGTGGCCACGTGGTCAGTCACATTTTCCACATATTCTGCTAACCAGTAAATGTCTGTATTGAGAAGGCGCAGTAAGTGAAGGTGGAGAGCAGGGAAGCTAGCCAAAAAACAAAGAATTGGCGCAAAAACGTCCAGTCATTTATGAAGAAGTTCACTCAAATTTACATTCAAGTCAATCATTGAAAATCTTTGCCTAGCCCAAGACCAAACAACATAGTACTTTATATGTCTGACAACCAAACAACTCAAACCTGAATCGATAAACTTTATTTATTCTGAAATTGCTCACAGGGCGATCACAGTGAGATCTATCCAATTGCTTGATTTTGCTTGACCAAGTTGACCACCCTTTACGCTACAGCATGAACAATAAAATAATGACACAATGTTTAATTGGATTTTGGCAAACTAAAAAAAACGAATGTGATCCAATAAAACTATTAAATATATGTTTTCGCTTTTTAACCCTTCAAGAAAATTTATTCATTCGTTTAGTTTTTTATACTGAGACTAGTGCATGTGGTCTTGACGCAATGGATGTTTTCCTATTGCAAAAGGAATCTCAGGGGGTCTTTTGCATCGGCAGTTGACTTAATCTCTCCCCTCTGGACAATGTGCTAAATTCGGTTACCACCTTTACCTAGGCATGTGAGGATGTCACCAGTGACTTGCGGCTAGCCATAAGGCCTCCTCACGCTTTCTCTTTATCAATTCATAGTTACTGACTAGTCACGATTTGGCCTTGTTTGGTTTGAAATGGGAGTGCCATCTAATTGGTGTTCTCACCTCAAGCGACCATTATGTATGGTAAAGAGAGTAATAAGTACATACTAATGAGCATTGTCAGTGTTACGTGGGCAGCACCACTTGTGATAACGAGCAGAAATGAAAGTCTGTCTGACCCAGGCAACTCTCCTAACGATGTGCACTGCATGTGTTCCTAAAAGGCAATACTTTAGGGGTCATGGAAATGTTGACGAGCAAGCACGACTATTTGGTAGTCACATTTATGTATTTCCTGTTTATCCTCCCTGTCGTGTGGTGTATCTTGGACCAAGGTCTCAGGATTCACAATACAGAGTAGCCTAGCTACTAGGCGTTTACCCTATATGAAAATCTAAGTCTGCACCAATACTACATAAAGGCTTGTAGTCTACTGTTGGCCATTTAGTTCACACAATAGCCACACGCGGGCATTTTACTGGCAGTAAGTACCTACCCTTCTATAGCATACGGCAATCCCAGCTATCCACAAGGGATGCCATCTAAATATGGTCTGGGAGGCAGGCTAGTTAAAGAGCTGCGCGCATGTAGGGAGGTTTCACCTGTGGATAGCCTAGCTACTAGGCCTCAACGTGTTTCACTATACTGTATAATATATAACAGGAAGCCCATACATTCATTAGGGCACACTGCCTACCTTTTTTTGTTATTCAGTGTATACGATTGCTATATGAGGATATTGTGAGGTTATAGATTCTCATCTGAGAACTGTGGCATACCGCACTGTCTCCTATCCGTAAGGAACAGCATTTCTGAATCTGGTGCGGCAAGCGGGCTCACTCATGGGGTTAATCTGATAATCAACGTTAATACAGGGGCTGGGTTTGTACAATACGTGAACCATACGTCATGCTGTCATGCGTCATCTAGTGCACTATGATATGATGGCCTTGATGGCTTTGTCGAGTTCTACACCAACGCAGATTCGATACCAAATATATAGATAAATGAAGTGATAGTTCAAAGGGTACAGTACACCGTTACAGACTTGACACACGTCAAAAGAAGAGGAAAATAAAGCAGAGAATACCTGGCTGTATGGTTTAGTGTGTCGTTGATTTGGCGGGAGGAGTTCCAAGCCAGTGCAAAAAAACGTCAACTCACTCAAACACTACCTATAAGGAGAGAGAAGCATCAGATCTGACCCTATACCCGGGTATAAACCTTCCCATTATATTCCCTAACACATACAAGAAGAAAGTTGCGTCCTTAAAAGACCTGGCGTACCTCAAAAACATGGGAAGGGCGCTGCTGTTGATTTATGCAGAGAAGTTCCACGTGGGTAAAAGTAATGATATCTCACTTCAAGCACCCCCCCCCCCCCCCCCTATAATTTGAATCAGATCTCCAGAAACTTACCAAACGTCAAAAACAGGGAAAATGCAGAGTATTCCTGGCCGCATACTTTAGAGTGCTATTGGTTAGGCAGCTGGAGAAGTCCTGTCGTTGATTTGGCGGGAGAGGTCCCAAGCTGGTACAAAAACTTCAAATCAATCAAATAACCACTTTATTACGAAAAAAACATAATCAAATTTAGCAGTGAACCTCCCCATATCCTAACATATATAATTACAAAGTTGTCACCTTTAGAAACTTGAAATACCTCAAAAACAGGGGAACCTATATATATATATATATATATATATATATATATATATATATATATATATATATATATATATATATATATATATATATATATATATACATATATATATACATACATACATATACATACATACATATATATATATATATATATATATATATATATATATATATTTATATATATTTTTATATATATATATATATTTATATATATATATATATATATATATATATATATATATATATATATATATATATATATATATATATATATATATATATATATATATATATATATATATATATATATACATACATATATATATATTCACATGTGTGTGTGTGTGTGTGTGTGTGTGTTTGTGTCACATTTTCAATATCGTGACTCAAGTCGGAGAGCACATCTGATCACGGTTTCTGCGCTGAGGTTGACGCACCTTGCAACCTCTTTCTTCCTCCCGACTGCACTGTCGCCAATGGCTGGTGACGTCAGGACTTCGCGAAATTTACCCACAATGCACCAAGTTGGTGTCGGCCATCATAAGAAACTGTGTTGTCGAAATACGTATATGATCAGAAAATTGATTCGTACCTGTCAATTCATCAACGAATAATGGAAATATACTGCTGAATAGAAAGCTGATTGCCGGCGAAAGGATTATTGTCTTTCAAACAAAAGATTTAGAGAGAAATGACCCCTAATTGGTGACCCAAAACACGGGCCTGATAGTGAACTAACTCATCCAAGTCGGCTCACAGGGGAGAG
The DNA here is from genome assembly GCA_963942565.1 of Maea johnstoni. Classification (NCBI taxonomy): domain Eukaryota; kingdom Metazoa; phylum Annelida; class Polychaeta; order Spionida; family Magelonidae; genus Maea; species Maea johnstoni. Next base: position 38,484,450 of record OZ012690.1, read on the forward strand.
AAATGGGCTCAAGGCAGATTCCCACTGATAAGGTAAATCCTATGATTCTTAAAATTCTTTCCTGCTTTTAGAAACCATGTTTTCTGTTCGTTTCAGGGTAGGTTATGAAATCCCCATTCCGATTTGTTTTGACTATGCTTTTGTGTAGAAAAATCCAAGATGGCGACGATCTGTGGTTTAGAGGATTTGCATAACATAGAAATGGTCTTGGCTTTTTTCTGCATATCATATAAGTAAATAGACGATTTATATCAACAAAGTTTATTGCACAATTAAACATCAAAGGGTGAAAAGTCTATCATGGAATTAAATTCCCTCACGTTTTTGGTTTTATTTATCAGACCAGGCAACCTTGCCCTGTTTGGTTCTGATGATCATGTTGCCATTGGTTTTACAGTGCATATATCTCAATACAGAACAGTTTCCATTTAGTAAGCTTTCAACAGTTTTTGAACTGTTCATCTGAAGAGCAGTTGATGAATATTCTGTTCAGCATGTGGGCATCCTAACTGTTAAAGCAATGTCGCTGAAAGTTAAGGTATGCCAAGTGCTTCTTAAATTATCATCTGTCAGATGAAATTAATATAGTGACAGGTGTATGGCCTCTTAATCCCTGACCCGCCCACCCTTGAACTGACAAACAGTTAGAAGGCTTTGGGTATTGAAGCTTTATTATGCTCAAGCCTTCCTGTTAATTTGACTAAGAAGTCACAGTTTGTTCAGATTAGAAATGGTTTTGTCAAAGCAGATTTCATTTGACAGTTCTGAGAACTATTTATTTTCTAAAGGGCCAAAGGAATAGGTCAAGGACTGACCAGGATCCAAGGCAATTAGGAAGTTACTATGGACCATGCGTTACTTGGCTTTACTTGGGGACTGTACATAGTTTACTACTAATGATGACTTCTTATATAGAATGTTATCTAAGGGTTCAATATTTTGACTGTCACCCTTCCTTTCAGGGCTATATATTGCTGTATACATATCTAACATTATTTAAAGTTTATGCAGGGGAATGTTGGTTTTCAAGCATGCAAAGTACTTATCAGTTTAAAGTCTCAGTTTATATATTGTATTACAGTATCAGTATACTTTTTTGACAAGATTGAGTTAGATCTGATATTTTCCCCCTTTGAACTGTCTCTTGATCAGTCTGTATAGGATGTGCCAGTGGGCAGCCAGGTGACAACTGACACAGGTATTCAGTATTGTAGTACAAACAAAGGTGAACAAGGGTAGTTGAAATATTAAAGGAAACCTATGCTGACCAGGCCAGGTGAAACACTTTGTTATTGGTTCTAGTTTTTTAAGTGTCCAAAATGGCTTGACTATTTTGGTTGTACAATGAATATCTTATTTACCAGTAAATCCCCTTTTAAGGTCATTAGAAGAAGAAATGTTGATTAGAACCAAACCCATAATTCTGCTTTAAATATGATGTACCCTGTACTTTTTTCTCAGTTATAAATCTTTAAAATCTTTCTTAGATCTAGGCGTTGCTGTTCTAAAGAAACTTGAAGTATGAATTGGTTAATCAACCACACTGGGTGTAAGTGGCTAGGTTTGGTCCACTTCATAGACACCCCACTGGTGGGCGGGCGGGTGTCAGTCTGGTACCACTGACAGGGTAGAGATTTATGTGCTGGGTCCACTCCCTGTGTCCACTCTGTGTGACGTCCCCTGCTGAGGGTGGCATTGAGTGATCTCTTTACACCATGGGGCAGGCCAAAATGAACTTCATGACCTGGTTAATCAGCACTATTTCTGACTAAACTAAGCTAATTTGTGACTTGCCAGTTGTAAGTGGTGGTGAAAACTGGCATAATGATATCCGGTGAAAACCATCACCTAACCCCAAGTCAATGGCAACATTCTTACATGTCCCAGCCAGGATTTGAACCCAGGTAGTGGTGAGAGACACTGAGCAGTCAGTGGCATTTAGGTTAGACCACTCAGCCTTCAGGGCTGGCCCTCATTGGTGAGAGAGTAGGCAGACCCCCCAAATCAACCAACGCCAAATAATGAAGTTCCTTCCTCCTTGTTAGTATTCTAATTACTGGAAGTTCGTCCTCTCTGTCTTGGCTGATTGTAGGCTGTTCAGCTGACTCCTGACTTATTTATGAGCTTTAATCCTGTTTGAGTGATAGCCCATTATATAGTAGCTTTTGGTGGACAATCTGCCCTCATATAGTGATAATCCTCAGAATGTGTCTATAGGTGGTCCAAAATGAAAAAAACAACAGCATTTCTTTAGTTATATATTTCATGGGAGAACTCGATATCTTCTGCTAGCAACAGGGACTTATAGGCAGGCCCTGTCCAGCCTGCCACTTGGATGAAGGTATTTTTCTGAAGAACTCCTTTACAGACTAGCAAAATGTTGAATTTGTTATGAGTTTTTTGGGATAGTGAGTTAATGATCAAACTTTTGCCTTTGAACAAAAACATTTTATAAGGCATGGCTGAATTGTAAATTGCCCTTTTCGACACACCAGGCTGTAAAATATATAGCTGTAGCAAGAGTAACTCCTAATCATTAACAGGTTAAGAAAGGTTATGTTGTCATAGCCATAGATACCCTAGAACTTAAGACATTGGGGAAATTAATTTGCGAAATTGGGCATCCAAATTATATTCTTTCAACAGTACTCCAAAGGCTTTGATTCTCATAGTTAGTTGCTGTTATATCTTATAATGTATTATGCAGCAGTTATTGATCACTTAAGAAAATACAGACAATGTTAGTAAATAGTAACTTAGTACATTGCTATTTATATACAGTTACATGTGCTGCTGTTACAACAGATCTACAGAATCAATGTTCTAGTGAATTAACCATCTATTCCGTTAAGGGTTTAGTCCCAACTTACTTGCCGGTAGAGAAGTCACTTTGCCAATATTTTACATGTTAATGTTATGTGACAGGAAGTTTCCATTTGTTTACAAGTACTCTGTAGGCAACTTGATAATATAGTTGTCAGGAGAATGAACGGTGAATTCCTCCTAAGTTTACACAACAACCGGTGCTTTTTGCCTACGTACACTGTACAATCACTTAATATTTAAAACAAGGTGCATTCTCAGTTACTACTGATTACATTTTCTTCATGAGAAATTCTCATTATGTATTATCAATAGTCATTGTAAGATGTTTGCTTTAAATATGTTTATGTCTTACCAGTTACCAGGTTTGTGTATGTACACATCCCTAGAGGTCCTAAATAGTAGTACTCCCTAGTCCCTACTTAGTGAACATTGCAAGGTGCACCTAATCATCAGCATCATAAGTAATTCTCAAAAGTTTTTTGTCACGATTGCTTATCATAATTCCTTTGGATTATTTGCTTTAAATTAAACTAGTGGCACTTATTATAAACCATTCTTTGGGTATGAAACTCCATTTAAAAAAACGATCCTGTCTTGACTTTGCCTCATGTAATGTATCCTCTCTATGTAATATGGCTCAGTTTTCATCACAGACAGATATTAATAGATCAAGTAGATGATATGGTTTTCATACTGTGCAGCTGTGTGTAGGTGTGTCACCTTGAAACATATTATGTGCTGCCAGATTCTCTCTTTGATAAGTTGCCTGGATGAGCCAACATAGTCCTCCTTCTGCGTGTGAAACATACATCGTAACATGATCTCCCTTGCATGCAACAACACTTCAATTGCTTGATTACGGTATCATGGATGACTTCTTTTGTTTGAATGATGTGCTCCAGGTGCTTTGTACTTGTATTTTATTTTCTGCCTCAAAGAAAATGCAGAAAAAATATTATTCTTTCAGGGCATGAAATAGCCTTACGACTAGTCTTAATCATATTTGGTTTTATTTAAAACAGTGCCCCTGTAGTGTAGCCTACTCTTGGCTATTTAGTGTGTACAATTGTCACATAAGGGGTTGCGCATGTGCAGATTTTCAATAATTCATTCTATCCACAGGGCATGATACATGAATCTGCTGGGAGGCAGGTTTGTTGAGTGCATTGTCATGGTATTGTCATTACAAGACCCCATCGATTTTATTTCTGCCCTCCGTTTGGATTATTCTGTCTGTATAAATAGATGTGTACGGCATGAAGTGATTGATTGTGAGAACCTCAGTGGGCTTCTCCATGTCTTCATTTCAAACCCTGCATAGAACCAGTTGGATTTTGGAACTATCTGTGTAGTCAAAGGTGTTCCAATTATCCCAGGGCATGTAAGAGAACACACATATATTTATAAATGTATTGTGTCATTAATCATATTGCACCAAAAGTAAAGCTAACTAGTGCATACACAATGGTACTCAGCACTTATGCAATTATGATATCATAAAAGGCTTTCCAATACAAGCCAGGTACCATGTCATGTAACTTTACTTACATCATCAATAAGTGATGACCTCAGACCATTATCACCTGAACATATGTCCATCATCTGGACACATGTGCTCTTGTTTCTAGAGATAATTGCTTCCTGTCAGCTATTCTTCCTCTGCTGCTAAACAAACAGAAGCCCCTGAAGAGAGTGGTAACCAGGACAGATCCCATGAAGGAGGCCCAGCGTACTCCTCTCAACTGCTATAAAAATAGAATTAATGAAATAATGCAATTAGTTAGTGTTGTCTTTATAAGAATAGCCAATTAGTGTGGACATACTAGTGGCAGGTGGTGCTGTACAAGGACCCCATGGACTTGCCCAATTACTTAGGCATGTTGATAGACTCACACTAGCGGATTAATAATATATATCAACTGGTATATACTTTAAACTAGAGTGATTTTGAATTTTTATTTTATCAAGGTCCGAAATTTGATAGAGAGAGAGAGAGAGAGAGGGAGGGAGGGAGAGAGAGAGAGAGAGAGAGAGAGAGAGAGAGAGAGAGAGAGAGAGAGAGAGAGAGAGAGAGAGAATTACTGTTTGATATTTATTTGCATCTTGTTAATTGATATCTTAGTAATATTAGATTGTGGAAACTTTGCACCTGGTGACCTGGTCTCTTGTTAAGCTGGAAAATAATGGTGATAGATAAAAAGGGAAAAGTTCAGGTTAAAAATAGAGGAATACATAGCAACCACTTACACTGCAATTGATTTTTACTTGCATTTCAATTGCACCTGTTCGGTAAAAAGGGCATGCACACCACACCTGTTATCAGACTTTTTTCATGTAAGGAAAATGTTTACACATGTATGTATATATGTATGTATGTATGCATTTATATAATTTCATTGCTTCAAGAAGTAAGGTCCTTATAGAATTAAATACGTCTAATTGATGATAGGATCCATGCCAGTGGCAGATCCAGGGTTTTTGTGTCAAGGGTAAATTCTGTATGTGGGGATTTCTTTCAAACTCATAGGTAGATCTACCTTATTGACAAAGTGAACAAAAAGTGACCGTTCTGGCAAGGAAATCAACATTTTGAATTGATAAGGGTAGTTTGTCGAACCCTCCTTGTATCCACAACTGCATGTCGATAAGTGAGGACTGACCTACTCTCGGCATGAAATATCACTCCTCTGACTGTGTGATGAGATGAATTCAGTATCGGTAATGAGTTTTTTAGCCCTGTGTCACCAGTGAATGAGTGAGTCATCAGTAGGGGAAGTAGGAGCCTCCGTCATTAGCTCACCTGCCATTTCTCTAACGGCATAGAACATATCACTCATCTGTAGACTGAAGGTACAGCACATGCAGGGTCTGACTCTGAGCCAGGATTTTTAAAATGCCTGTCCAAAACAACAATTCCAAAATCCTGCCCTTCCAATTTTAGCTACTAATCAACCTTAAATCCTCATCTACCAGTTGTGTTAAATTCAGCCTATTCTATCAAGAAGGGCAATTTACACCACCAGATATATTTAGAAAAAATATTTGGTATTAGTATTACCCCCATGACGTCAAAATTGAAAATTCTTCATGGAAATGTTTGCCTGTCCAAAAAGGAGGTTTTCAGGAAACAGCCTGTCCAAAGTCTAGACAGGCTCTCTATGGACCCTGGCAAAGTCCCTGCATGTACAAACAGTGGTAGATCTGAGTTGTAATGGTGATTTACTCCCTAAATTGTACACACCTTTATTATAAGCAGGTCACTTGCAGTGCTTCTAGGGGCAAAACACATATCTTGAGCCTATAGACTGTAGGTTCAGCATGTGTATAGACAGGTGGGTCTGGGTGGTACAGGTAATTCACATGTTAATATGTACTCACCTGTAATTAGGTCTTCAGATAATGGGGTGCCCCCAGGTTAAGACCCATGCACAGCGAATGTATATAATTATCTAGATAATGGTCCTAGCTAAAACTTTCAAAGAGGATGTCCATAATGGACAGTTGATGTACACTTTCATTTTGAGGCAGGCTACAACATATTCAGATTTCACGAATGAACTTGTGTATAATACTTCAGGAAATGAATGGTTTCTCATATATTTTCTTGCATTAAGTTGCACTGTAGTGTAGAATATTAGGCATTTCATTGACATTGGCATATTCAGAAATTTCTGTAACATCTCAATGTCATGGTATGTGGGTGTGTCTGTGAATTCTTTGACTGTGTGTGTGTATATTTTAAAGATTTAGTTATATGCAAATGACGTCCTGATATCCTGCTGGCTTCAGCTTTGATCATATCCATCATTTTATTTTATCTGAAACCCTGTAAAGTGTAAACCTGATGTGCTGTTTAACAATGCATGGGTTCATATCCTTGCATGTACTCATATCCAGGCTTTGGTTTCAACTTTATATAGAACACCTCTCTGTCTGATGTAGTTTCAATTAAAGCATTCACACATAAAGCACACCCCATGGTCGTAATAGCATTTCTAAAGGATTACTGAGTGTGCATCATAAAAAATCAATAAGTAACATCCAGCTGCACATGTGTTATTAGAATATGTATGGATTGATGTTATTGTTAATAGCTGGAGCTGAGCTGATGGTTATGACAATAGCAGTGGGACTGCATGCTTTTAATGCAGACTTGGAGTTGCAATAGAGAGGATGCAAAACAGCAGGGTTGTAGAGATAAAATTATGAGCACAGTGCCCTAGCTATAGCCAGCAGGGTATCTGGGATGTCATTTCATAATCCCAGCCAGTGTAGAACACACATTGATACACTCAAATATGTTGGTCTGGAATTTTTGAATCTGTCATAAAATCTTTCTGAGGCCTAAAAAAAAATGAACTTTTCCTACCCAAAAATAGCCTTGCCGTCCTAAATATCAATTTTCCAACCATTAAATTATCAATTGCTGGATGAACAGAATTACTGCATATAAAGACAATAACAACAAGGCAAACTTTTATTGAAGCCATCCGACTCCAGGGAATTGCGTGAGTTAGAGAAAAAAATCAATAAAAAAAAAATCCATACCTACCTTACCTATATTTTTAATAGGAACTTTTTTTTTGGCCTGACTCCAACATTTTAATGATACTCCGCAATTTCATGAAGCAGGGCTCGACACTAACAGTGAACCGCTGGCCCCAGGCCAGTAAAAATTCCCCAAAATGGCTTTGGGCCAGTAAAAACAGACCTCAACTGGTCCTACATGGCCAGTAAACTTTCTTGTTAACAAGTTTCCTCTCAAGAATGTCCCCATATGTTTTTGAACTAAATGAAGATAACATGAATAAAAATGAATGTTGTCGGTGAATTTTATGCACTGTTTTTATTTTGGTTTTGTTAAAGAAAAAAAATTTAAAAAAAAATTGCAGGACCAGTAGGTCCTAGACCTGTGTTACTGGTCCTACGGGGTGAGTAACATTTTGAGTTGGCGTTGAGGCCTTTGAAGAGTAAGTTCATGTAAATGATAGTCATCATCATATCTGGCTGTCTTTGTAAATAAACATGTCACCCTAAATATTTTGATTGTTTCATTTTTGACATCCCATTTTGGGAACCCTGTATATTACCCTAAATGAGCATTTGGACTATAAGAGTGTAAGGTTACTGTCATAAACTCATTGTAAAAGTTGAATGACAGGGAACTAGAGGTCAGTATTGGTTTCGATGAGGACATGCACTTAGATTTTGATTAGTAGGATGTGAAAATTAGGGGTTTGAAATTGGTTTTATTCATGAGCATTGGGCCTACTACATTGGGCCTTCATTAATTTCATTGTTTAAAGTGGACAATGTACTATTGGTTTATGAAATATTGACCCATTTATAGTGTTAATGCGGTTTCACTTCATACATAAAACAAGATGAAACGCTGGGTCTTGAACCTCCAGCTTACCTGAAGTTGTGAATCCAGGGCACACACAATTACAACCCTATTTTTAGTGCTCCTATGAATGTATGTGGGAAGCCAAGAGATGTACTGAAAGTTCATGGACATGGCCCTCTGGCCTTCAATATAGCTTACATGGATCCCAGTGAGCTCCAGGGATTTAAGTCCTTACTTCCGCGGCCTGTATTCCAGGGACTTAGCCAGGACCCGTCCTGCCTGTCTTTTGGACAGGCAGTTTCCTTAATACTTCCATTTTGGACAGGCAAAATTTTCTATGAAGAATTTTCAATTTTGACTTTTGAATGTTAATAACCGAATAGTTTCCTAACAGACCATCTTCTAAGACATACCTGAGGTGTAAAATGCCCTTTTGTGACTCAATAGGCTATAAAATGTGGTTGGTATAAGGATTTGAAGTAGATTAATAGCTAAATATGGACGGGCAGAAATTTTGGAATTGCTGTTTTGGACAGGCATTTTTGAAATCCTGGCTAAGACCCTGCTGTATTCCCCATTTTGTACTATAGGTGTTATTAAAATTTAGAGCTTAGTGGTCATAGTGGATGGGCCTTTTTTAGTGCCATTGTGATCTATTGGATGTGAGTACCCTGATTGAATCCTTACCTTTGAGCCCTGTAGTCTATACCCCAGTTTTCTGCCATGTAGGTGTTAGTAAAATTTACAGCTTAGCGGATGGACCCTGAGAGTGCCATGGTGATTTATTTGATGCCTGGAATGTGTTGTTTATCTACTAATCAGCCTACCCATTAGCTAATGCACATGCTGGTAAACGTGATGTTGAGGAAGCTCGTGCAGTATGGGTTTGAGCATGGAAAGAGTGTTTTATGAATTTAAACAATGAGCTTATGCAAATTGGTCTGAAAGTCATTAAACATGAGTGAAGTGCCCTAAGACAGTGTCCATGACAATGCTGGCTTCTGATTGGTCTACCCTGCCCAACTGTTTGTTTATGCCCTATTGTAGTAATGTGACTTCTCATGGTAATACAATTGGATGTCATTGTGGAATCTCGGAATCTATTCTGGTAGCTTTTAATCAGAATTACTAGTAGTACACAGCATTTTGGCTTTTAATTGGTCCATACTACCCAAGTACACTTGACATTTGTCAAACCAACTAGCCTTTTCTCTGGTTTAAAATTCATAAAACACTCTTTTTATGCTCTAACCTATATACATAAAAAGTACATCAATGTTGGGCAACTACCTACTTCTAAGTACTTAATGCTGGTTATATCGAATGACCCATTTCCCCTAAAGCCACATAAAGACTAGTGGTTAGTCTACCTTCAATTAGTTTCACCAGGTGGCCAGCATGAGATCTAGCCAGTTTCTTGATTTTAGTTCAGGTGGATGACCATCCCTGGCGCCATCTATGTTGAACTTAAGAAACTACTCTTTGGGACCAAGGTAATAAGTAGAGATCGGGTCAGAAATACATAATTTAACTAATTCATAGACTATGAGCTAGTCTAGGATATATGGTTTATTGTATCATGGTTTGCCACACCAGTTTAAGATTGTGTTTACAATTAGAAAGTTACATGGAAACCACAAAAGTGTAAACATCCTGGAAATTGAGGTTGAGGTTTTGTTGAGTCTGTTTATATCTTGAAGGGTTTAGACTCTTTTCAGGGATGCAACTGATGGATCGTGAGATACAGGGTAATTTGGGGGGGGGGGGGGGGGCTTTCACAATCTAGGTAGTTGATAAGAAACAGGGTATTTTTGAAGGGGCTTTAGCATTCTAGGTAGTTGATGAGGTACAGGGCATTTTCGAGGGTGTCTCACTGATCTCCCTCCCTCTAACCTCATTCCTTGTGTGTACCAAATACAGACATGTGGCGTCGGCGGCCTATGATCTAGTGTGATGGGTGTTGTACATGTGCTGGACCCTTGCTGGCCTGTCTCCCAGTCCCTCTGCTCATGATGAATGGGGGAACGCCGAGGTGTTATATACCAACTTCTGATTAGTGCTGTCAACTGCCTGCCAGAGAACTAAGATAAAAAGCCAATCTCCTAACTGGGTTAAGTATGAGGGGAAAAATGAAATTTGATTCCTAAGGTTTAGGTTTGTAGAGCTGATCATACAATGAATCAAACTGGACAAGCAGGGTTTGATAAAAGTATCGAAGGTGGCCAGCTAGATTGGGGGTGGTGAGATGTTTTCCGGGCCAGAAAAAGATGGATATCATCACCTTGATTTCTGCATATGGTAGCTTAAGTACTGTGTATTGTGGGGGGCCGTCCTATTTTTCCAAGGGAGACCACAATATATAACCATAAACTTGTATTTAATTATTGAAAAAGGCATAATATCCCTAAACAATATCATGGGAATTATAATGAGGAGGAAAAAATTCAATTAGATGCTTGAAATTGACATTTTGAGAAATGACTCCCAGAAATATTTATGTGTCCTGGGGGGTGATTTTTGAGGATTTGGTGTCCAAAAGGACACCCAGACGCCCTGCTGGTGGGGGCTTTATGCACCCCATGCCCTTTTAACCCTTCATTGTTGAACTGTGCTGTAGACCATACTGTGCAGGTCCCTACATATGAACAGAAGGCAGGCTTAATGTTTATCCCTTACGCTTGAATGAGAAAGGACCAAACGCATGGGACACTTACCCCTTTACTCATTATAAGCTTAGCTGCACAGGGAACTCAAGCTGACAAATAGTGTTTCTTAAATTAGCCCTGTGCATTGGGGCAGAAGTCTGTTGGTATGTGTTATCAAAAAGAGTGACTTAGCCTTATTTCACAATGACACAATGATACATAATCGTAAACAGGAAAGACTAACACTCTCCTTTCAGGTTCTAAGCCAGGATTTAGAAACTGGGTGTCCAGTATGTGGCATTGATCACAAAAGGAAGTTACCTTTTGTTACCTGTTCATTTAGTGCAGCCAACCTGTGAGATGCTAACGTTTCTTACCTGGGCCATTCATTTCATTGATTTTATCTTGCATCTCCCCTAGGAACATAATTTCTGTGAGGTTATTATGTCGGAAAAATTAGAATAATCTAGTAGCCAATATTATGCTTGGGTGGCCTCTCGGCCAGACCATTCACCTCTCTCTAGGGCACCTGCACTTAAGGTGCTAGCCTACATCCCTAGAGAAAGGAGCATCATACCTGGTACTACACCACAATACTTGGTAAACACAGAAGGGAATGTCAAGTCTTTTTTAAATTCAACTCCTAGTCTATTTAGGTACTAGCCTAGCAGGGTCTTAGCCGATATTTGGAAACAGGGTGTCCAAATAGAGGTTTCATAGACTTTTGCGTGTCCAAAGTGTGGTACAAAAAACATACTACTAATAAGATAGACCCTATACCTTCACAGATTTTGCTTTTTTAGGCCAGATACTGCTTTGTGTGTCTTATAAAAGTGACACTACATCTTCTATCTTCTAAGAAAAGTCATCTTCAGCAAATTCTGTTATAAAATTTTGGGTGTCCAAACTGTCAAAAAACAGTGTTCTGCGTGTCCAAATGACACGCTGGACGCATTACGGCTAAGCCCCTGTAGCCTAGCCATAGGCCAAGCACTTCTTGTATTTTCATGTCTTGTATGGCTTATTTGGATAGTTTGACAATAACTCTTTGATAAAGCTTATAAATACTCTATTCGATGAGAAGTAGTATGCTGGCGCATGATTTACATTGTTCCTCACTATATACAGAAAATATTCAGAGAAAAGAGTTGTGTGTTTTGCTTTTTGGCACCTTTCGTTTGATGGATCTTTAATACCAGTCTCTTTGTTGGCTTTTCGCTTTTTGCTAGCTTACATTATTTTAACTAGCAGTGCCTTTATAATCGCAAAGACCATCTACTAGAGTAAACCTACAAGCCTAAACCTATTCTCCTCGGAAACGATTTATGCATCCACACTATAGGGGGCAGCATGGGTCTCATGCGGTCAAATTGACCTGAACCTAGAAGCGATTAATAAGACGAGGGTCAGGTTTTCCCAGAGAAGCGTGGAATGCTGTGTGGTTCTCCATGCCGCGGCAATAGAATAAGATGTGCGTCGGCCGCTGACAGCTTTACGGGCCATCCTGACGTACAGCAACACAGTGGGGTTATGGCCCTAACTTAACCAATTTGCATGACTGGAGGAAATCTCTGGGACATGGGTCGTTGGACTTGTGATACGTGTGAGAATAACTTTGGAATAGAGCAGAATTTTTTAGAAAAATATGAAGAATTGTTCGCTAGTTTCTGAACAACAATTTCCTTTCAAATATCGTCTGAGAATTACTTCTGTAAGGAAGGTATCTGCACAATAGTTAGGCAGTTTTGGGCGCTACAGGCACCAACAGGTTATGGTATGCCTAGCATTGAGATAGGGCCAGATTTGTCTCTCTAATAGGTTGAGATGGGAGATTTTCCTTTGTTATTTTGGGCAGGTTCAATGAAAGGCCATGGTGTGAATGATCTGACTTTAATGTAGTCCCGGTAATTAGTTCTGGACAAGATCTTAAGTGACCCTTCTACTTGTTGACCCATTCATGCCTGTAGGGCCAAAAACACCTTGAACATTTTGGTAATATCTTGTGAACAGAATATTATTTGGAAGATATTTCAAGGACTGTCGAAAAGAACCAAACACAATACTATCCCTGAAATGTAGAACAGGAACATGATGAAAATAAAAAATGCTTGAATTGGAATTCCTCACCAAAGAATTTGGATGACCTCAGGGGATATTTGTTATGGTTTGGTAGGGTCCAAAAGATGCCCAGGCGCCCTGCAGGCTAAGACTTTGAACAGGAGGTCTGGTCACTACCATTGCAAGTTAGTAAAATGACTTCCAGGTAAGTAGGAGAATAAGGGATTGTAAACATTTCAGGGACTCCTAGTCTAGAAGTCTTGGTGCCATGGTCTTAGCAAGAGAGACCGCAATATACGCAGATTACAACCATAAACATGTATTATTGAAATAAGGCATAATTCCATTGTCATGAGAATTATATTGAAGTGGAAAAGTGCCAACAATTATATGGTTGAAATTGACATTTTCAGAAATTACTCACAATAAATTGGGTGTCCTGAGGGGTAACTTTTGAGGGTATGTGTGTCCAAGTTACAGCCAGATGCCCTTCTGGTTAAGACTAAGCTTGGTGCTCGGCCTCTCTCTTGGAGCAGTAAAGGGTTAATGATTAGCTGAGCCTATGGGCCTGGCATGGGAAGGAAGCTGTGTGTTTGGTGCAGAGGTCACTTCAGGCAGGATGTTTTGCTCCAGAATCCCCCAAACTAGCAGTAGAGCTGTTTTCATGGTGGATTGTTTTATTCATACCATCTGCCGCTGGCTCTGCTCAGCTCTGCTCAGCTAGTTTCCTAACGGAAGGTAATTAGGGAGAGGTAGATCTAGTTCTCTCGAGTGAGCTAATGTAATCAGAAACAACACTCACTACCGAACTGAACAGGGCTTGAAATAAAGCTATACATATATTTTCTTTGGAGTGATCAGAAACAACACTCACTACCATAAACTGAACCGGGCTTGACATAAAGCTATACATATATTTTCTCTGCAGTGAGCCAATGTAATCAGAAACAACAACTTACTACCGAACTGAACAGGGCTTGAAATGAAGTTGTACATATATTTTCTCTGCAGTGAGCCAATGTAATCAGAATCAAAATTCACTACCATACTGAACAGGGCTTGAAATGAAGCTAATCAAGCTATACTTATATTCTCTGTGGAGTGAGCTAAAGTATAAATCAGAAACAACACTCCCTACCATACTGAACAGGATTTGAAATTAAGCTATACATATCTATTCTCTGGACTGGAGTGAGCTTAATGTAATCAGAAACAACAGTTACTGTCATATACTAATCAGGGTTAAACATGAGCCAGGTCTCTTTAGGGCACGCCCAGTATCAAAAGGTTAAACAACTTTACCGCAGGGTACAAACAAATTTGCCTCCTTTTCACGCTTGGTTTGAAGTAAGGAGCATCGCCAGTTATTCGGAGCCAATCAGGCATGAATCAAAACAAACTTCAACGCATTCATGAAAGTTTGTATTCAAAATAACCTTTTTTTCATGAACTCCCTTGTGATGGGAGCTTTAAAGTTCATCCAAGGCAATCTAGGTTGATCGAAACAATATTTATAGTCCCCCCCCCCCCCCCCCCTAAATTTAATACTTTTCTATTTTGGATACCCATTTTCCAAATCCTAGCCAAGTTTTCCTAGCGTTGATGGACAACAGGTAAGGCGGAAGCTGCCTGACTGACTGACAGATCCAGTCAACACCCATGATTGGCTAATTGGGATTTATAGGATCATTACGTTTCAAGGTATTATCCATTAGTCAGATACAGGAAATTGACATATAGGGGGGAGGGGGGGGGGGCATATATTTTATACTCTTATTTTCATCAAATTTTATCCAAAATTTTGAATTGGAGAGAGAGAGAGAGAGAGAGAGAGAGAGAGAGAGAGAGAGAGAGAGAGAGAGAGAGAGAGAGAGAGAGAGAGAGAGAGAGAGAGAGAGAGAGAGAGAGAGAGAGATGATAGAATGAGGATTAATTTCCTTGACAAATAAAACACATTATGCCTGGTAGCTTCCAGGTCCTTACCTTTTATCACAAGTCTGGGGACCTATAGCAGTTTTAGTAGGGAAAGCCTCTTATTGAAACCTGCTTATTGTGGAAGAACAGTGCTGCCTGTGGTAGAGTAAGAGCCTCCTCATTGATTAATACCAGTAACACAAGCCAGCATACCCACTGACACTGAATTATTCAGCCTGTTTCTATTGATTCCTGTACTGGTACTCCTGGGAGGGAAGGGAGGACCTTTTACCTTAGTCCCATCCATAACCTGGCCGGGAAATGCTTGACAGGGAGCTACTCAGTGATAAATGCAATTCCGCTGGGTTTAACTCTTTGCAACCAAAAACAGTCTGACTATTTTGGTGATATCTTCCCAACCCACTGATGCACAAGAGTTCCCCGAGCAATTTTCCATAGGACCAATGATACTTTGGTATTGACAAAAGATTTGAAGGACAGTTGTTGCTAATGTTCTGATTAAAATCATGGATTGCAGGGCTTAGCAACTGTCTCCTAATGTGTTTGTTCTTTTACTTGTGATTTGATATCTACCTACTTATGATCATACTATCCTCTGAGAGACTGAGACTCCCTATGTGTTGTTTTGATATTGGTCTAACATTTCTACCAATCATTGATAAGTATAGTGAGTGAGGTCTAAAGATATAGATTAAAACTCTTATTTCAAATCCTGTTTCCTAATTGCATTTGTGTCCGATTACTTGATCACATTCACCTACTGTTGATTGCTGTTTAAAGAAAATGAATGAAAATCAAATATTTTGACATACGTTTGGTCCTGTAATTAGTATTTGATTTGAATGAAAAGCTCATTGTTGAACAAGCCTGCAAGTCAGTCTCAGTGAACACTTACTAACTAAGTAGTTATAGGTGAAATGGACTGGTGGCACTCGTCCAAAGGATCCATTAAGATCATGAGTTCCCCCTCCTTGCAATCAGGCCCTTGATTAACTCTATAATTACAGCCCCTGTTTGCTCCCAGATGACCAGGAGAGAAATCCAGGCTACGCGATCATTAGGTATTCATTCAGGCAACTAAATTGACCTCTACTATGGCCATCCTCTTGTGATCACATTACAAATTAAGTTCATAATATAGTCATACCAGAAGTTGATTAGTTTCCGGTCAGCAGTAGCTTGACCAGTTCCTTTGAATTGACATCAGGTCAGTAGGGCTGTGCTCATCAGCCCTTTTTAGCGATCCGATTAATTGACTATTTTTTTTTTGATGTCGATGTTTTCGATTCGATTATGTCGCACGCGTAAGTGCTTGGAAAAGTGTGGTGGGGTGGGGGCCGGACCAGCACCATGTTAATTACATAGCGTGGCCCTCACCACACTTTTCCAAGCGTTACCGTGCGCGATAGTGTCTATCTCAGTGCAGTTTCAATACGGCTGCCTTAGCGCCGCGTATTTTTGAAAGAAATTAAATCACAAGGTAGGCTCTTGTGAATTTTTAGGGGGGATTAAACTGTTAGGTAGTGGTTCAAATGAGGTTCTGTTAGGGGGGAGTGTATCGAGTTTGTCGCCTCGATGTCTTACCAATCGAGCCCAGCCCTACAGGTCAGTGTCTTAGCCAGGGTTTTAAAAAAGCATTTTCAAAACAGCAATCACAAAAGTTCTGCCCGTCCACATTTAGCTACTCAGCGACTTCAAAGTAGGCCAAGTGATTGTTGTGCATCTTTTATATGCAACCAGAATGTATACAAATTCAAACCAAAGTTTACCTTAGTTTAGTAATAATCATGCTCTCCAGGTGGCCTGTGTGAGGTGTTTCCAATTCCTGTGGTTCTGTCTTATATCAGGAAGACCACCCCTGGTGCCATCTATAATCAGCCTGAAGAATAAATGCGAAGACATAAAGTGAAAGAAATAGAACCCAGAGCAGTTCAGGTAAAGGATAGATACCAGATCAAAGAACAGTATCCTTTTATGTTATACCATAGCCATCGGAGGTATATATATATATATATGTATATATATATATATATATATATATATATATATATATATATTAAATATATATATATATACTTATATAGTTAATCAATATTAATATATACATAGGACCATGGTTCTTCCTATTTCCAAATAAGGGAGCTTTTGGAGAGGAGTGATCTTAATCATTGCAGTCCCATCTGGTTCCATCTAGGTCTTCAGCATACTTCCTATAAGGAAGCCAGGTGCAAACGAGGTTAATACTGCAGATAGTCCGGCCAGTTCCCAAAGCTGTACCCTGATTACTAATGAGCTTAACTCTTAATCAATGAATGGTACATCATTTCATTAGAAGTATTACTATTGGTTACCGATTATTAGATAACTAATTATTTGACTATATGCGGTTGAATCATCACTCTTTGATAGTGTTATTTAGTAATTGTCACAGTTAGTATGAGAAATTGGCTCTGTATTTCTGTTTATATAGAAGCTCCATCTGTCATGCTAGTTAACCCATTATTGCACCCAGCAGCCAAATGCAGACTGACAATATGGGTGAAATCTAGCTGGCAATAACGCAGTTGGAAAAATATTTGAATTTGAATGACAATCATTTACTGCCAACAAGTCATTAGATACTTTGTAAAATTCTATTTAGTTCTCAAGTTATTGTAATTTATTATCCGTTATTATATATTAGTTCACAAACTGTTTGAAAGATATATTTATGGGATTGGTTCAGATAAACAATTCTTCAAATATTTTTGGAAATACAGGGAAATAGGTTTACTCTAACTACTAGTGCCATTTACTGACCAGACTCCCAGAGCCTGTACTGGTTTCTATACATAGTGCCTTTCAGTAACTTTTAAAAATGCATTTAGACTCCTTGACTCTAGACTCTAGAGTTCTACTGTGTGCTTCCTTTATTAAAAGGTTAACCCTTATACTGCTGGTGGCTAATTTGGCCAATACAACATGATGCAAAAAACCCTGAAAAATTATTGAAATCCTGGCACATGGGTACTCGTCTGAGAGCACTCAGCGAGAGCTATCCAATGAATACCAACATGACAGGGTTTAGGTGGTTTTCAAATATCTTTGCGTCCTTGTGCTTTGGGCGAAAGTAGCCTCAGCATTGGTAGGGTTAAAAAAGAGCCTGAGCCATTGCGAGAGTGTCTTATTGGTCCCATGAATACAGGGGTTCAAGGTAGAGTTCTACTCTGTGCTTCCTGTACCAGAAGGGTTAAGAAGAGCCTGAGCCATTGCGGGAGTGTGGACGGAAGTAGGTGTGTCTGGCAATCAATATCACATCGCCATGTCGAAGCTGCTCCATTAACCAATGAAAATAATAGGGCCAGGAAGGAGGGCGAAAAAGGAACATGTCAGCGGAGAGCCGGCGCTATTATTATCCAAGGAATCAATTTCTTAGTGAAAAGATTGCAAGAGTGGCCGGTTTCAGAAAATTTCCTCGATGGAGAACTGTGCGTCTTCAATGATTATTGGTTGGATATTGAGGCTTGTGCTCAATGTGTGGTTCCTATCATTGATTGGAGAAACCGCAGTGGTTAACCCTTTCATATCCAAGGAACCTAAACAAGGCCTGTCGATTTTGGCGGTATCCTCCTTTACAAAAGTATATTTTTGAGAAAGATTTCAAGAAATTGTCATCAGAACTTGGCCTAGGAGTCCCCTTCCAATAATGTCTGAAATATTTTTGATGATTGCATTGAGGTTGACTAGCCAAGGAAGAACCATGCAAGTTGATTCTATTCATAACAAGAGCCCTACCATTGCAAACTCTGTATATCTACAGGGCCTTTAGCCAGCATGGTGTCTGGCTGTAATTTTGACACCAAAACCCTTTAAAGTCACACATCAGGACACCCAAATGTTTTGTGAGGAATTTCTAAAAATGTCAATTCATGGAAATTATTTTAAGTTTTCACCTCAGTGCAATTCCTATGACATTGAAGGTGGATATCATGTATTTCTCAATATGCAAATGCATTTAATGGTTGTTATCTGAGTGCTGTATACCATGTTAATATTGTGGTAGTTTAATGTTTACTTTGTGCACCCCTGGAGCCGGCATCTATTTAACTGTGCACCATTATTTGAACATCCGATCCATATGCTAGTATTGTACAAAATGCTGACATGATAACTTGTTATTGAAAACCAAAATGCAATAGTAAAACTGCGCATCAAGGCAGCTGCTTGCTGAGTGCATTATTTCATATGGGCAAAATCAGCCCAATATACAGTATATTGTGGTTTCCTTTTAAAAAGGACACCCAAAGATTTTGTAATTGCTGAATATGGGCACCTAGTTTCTCAATTTTGGCTAAGGCCCTGGTATACCATATGGAACATATCTCCATGTCTCCCTCCTTCCTTTCGGGTAATACTACTATGGTGGACATCTAAGGTTTCCCAATTACTTGCATTTTTCCCCTCCTCATTTGCACTAATTAGCTCAGTTTCTGACTTGAGATAAACAATGCCTCCCTTCTTGTTTTACAGATTAACCTGCGGCTGATCTTGGTCTCTGGGAAAACAAAAGAATTTCTCTTCTCGCCCAATGACTCTGCAGCAGATATATCACAATATGTTTATGATAATTGGCCTGAAGGTGAGTAGCAGCTATTTGATTATTTGATATTGATATTTCTTATGGATTTTTTAGATGTGCTTTACACTTAACCCTTATGCTGCTGGTGGTTACTTTGGCCAATACAAAATGATGCATAATTCCTTAAAAGTGACTGAAACCCTGACACATGGGTACTCATCGGAGAGTACTCAGCAAGAGCTTTCCAATGAATACCTACATGACAGGGTTTCAATGGTTTTTAAAGATATTGGCGTCCTTGTCCTTTGGATAAAAGTAGCCTCAGCATTAGAAGGGTTAACTTTACAAAAGGCATGTCTCAGGACTCATGTTGTGTATGGGCAATGATAAAATTATAACTGACTCTTGATGGTCAGAACCTCTATTATTGCATGCCCTCAAGTAACTGACCCAAAGGGGTATTCCCCTTTAACCCTGCTTGCTTGACTATTTGACCTTGATTACCCTACCCTAAACCCTGTCTGATTATGAGGTCAGATATTAATGGAGTCTACAGTTGATTTAAAACAAATAGATTCTTAGATCTTATACAGTTTAAGTCTTTTATATCACTCTTTGTAATTCTAAGTTTTCTGGTTCAAAAGAAGACATGATTTTCTTTTTGGAAATGGGAATAAGCAAAAACTTATACATAATCCTTAAGACAAACACTAACAACCTGTGATCTACTTATGGAGTGGCATACTTAAGCATACTACTAAGTTACTTATTCCAATCTACTTATGGAGTGGCATACTTAAGCATACTCAGGGCTCGACGCTAAGGGTGAACCTATGGCCCCAGGCCAGTAAAAATTCCCAAAAACAGCTTTGGCCCAGTAAAAAAAGACCTCAACTGGTCCTACAAGGCCAGTAAACATTTGGAGACATTCTTGTTAAAAAGTTTCCCACTGAGAATGTCGCCAATTGTTGTTGAACTAATATAATAAGATAATATTTATAAAGATAAGTGTTGTGGTGAATCTCATGCAATGTTCTTATTTCTTATGTTAAAGAAAAATTTAGGGCCAGTAAAGATTTTCCAGGACCAGTAGGTGCTAGGTGTCAATGGTCCTACAGGGCCACTATCATTTTGAGTTAGCGTTGAGGCCTGGCATACTACTAAGTTACTTATTCCGATCTACTTATGGAGTGGCATACTTAAGCATACTACTAAGTTACTTATTCCAATCTACTTATGGAGGTTTTCTTTTGTTTGTTTGTGGTAAGCCGGGGTCAAGTATCAAGTAACATAGAAAAAAAGCTTGTAGGCTAGATCATTTTTGCTATTATTTAGTATTTACTCTTGTGATGTGCAACAAAAACATTATAAATAGTCCTCAGAATATTAGATATAATTTTACTGATATTTAAACCATTTTTGTGTAGAGTTCCATGCTCTCTGTCATAATTACTGATCTTTTGAAAGCAGGGCCAGGTTGCATAAAACACCTCGAGGTTAGGATATTCATAAGGTAAATGTAAAATGTAAATGTAATCTTTATTTTAAGTAGGTTTATCAATTTCAAGAAACACAAGCTACCAAGGCTCTTGGCTGACTGGATATAAAGGTTCATTTTGAAAGCAAGGATAAGGACATCTTATTCTTTACTTAATATAAATGTAGGGTAACCTCAAGAAAAAAATGCTGGAAACCTTGTACCTTTGAGAAACCTTAAGGGATTTCTAACCTTAAATGTTTTATGCAACTAGCCCCAGGTTTTAGAGGGATTCTGCTGGTGGCTAAATTGACCTGAACAAAACAATGCCAAAAATCTGAAAAATCGTGGCACATGGGTTCTCATCTGACAGTACTCAGCGAGAGCTGAAAGTGCATTCACGAAAGTGGCCTCAGGGTTAAGGTCCATTCCTATGAATACCCCATTAGCTTCCACATTTAGGTTTTCCTAGAAGTAGAAATACCACAATATACTCAAGCTACATGCTATATTGGCTCAAGCTCGAGTTCCTGCATATGTGGATCACTGGTCATTGTCCATGGAACTAAGAGCATAAGGCACAAGTCAGAGATCCAGCAACAGAAAGCAGGATTTAGTTACTGTATATCGTGTTAATATTACGCTTATATAATGATGCGCTCTTCAGGCAGCTGCCTTTAACCCTTATGCTGCTGGTGGCTAATTTTGCCAATACACAATAATGCTTAAAAACCTCAAACATCACTCAAACCCTGGCAAATGGGTACTCATCTTAGAGTACTCTGCGTGAGCTATCCAATTAATACCAACTTGACAGGGTTTAGATGGTTTTCAAAAATCTTTGCGTCCTTGTGCTTTGGGCAAAAGTAGCCTCAGCATTGAAAGGGTAATTGCGCAGTTTAATCTTTGCATACTGATGTTGGATAACAAGCTATTATGTCAGCGTGCTGTATGATACAAGCATACAGATATGATGTCCAAATTATGGTGCACAGTTTAATCAATGTGGACTACAGGGTTATGCAAAGTATGCATTAATTTAATTGACACAATATTAACAAGGTATACAGTATATCATAGGCTAAGAATGAGAGTCATGGAATATATGTTATATATATGTACATTTGTCTCTGAAATAAAGGGCATTAAATAATTGAGATATCCAGCAACAAAAGATAGGATTTAGTTATATCACAGATTAGGAGCTAGAGGATTTAGCATTAATGCGTATGTTATTATTGCATTACTCAGAAATCCAAGATAACAAAGTAGGATTATGTTATATAACATTGAGCTACATTGCAAATGTAGAACACTATTGTTTGTAGTAGGCTTTGTCACACCTGGTTAGGCTGGTTACACAATACAATCATACTTTGTCTTGGTGATGCGCCAGAGCCATGGCAACAAGAAGTAGTTTCCATGGAAACTGACAACACAATGATGACGATACTGTTATTGCACAACTAGTGTGCCATGCATAATCGCATGCCACTAATTTATCACTATCAAATCTATCCCCTTCCAGGGTTAGGTTAACTTCTAACCTTTTAGTTCTGAAGGGACCTGTTGTATACCTTTTTGGTTGTCCACTAAGATATTTGACTTTGTATGAGAAAGTTCAGTATTGGTATGGTTGAACCATCAAAAGGATTAATTCTCCCTATCCTGTCTCCTCCCCTCTACACCTACATAATCCTTATGTAAGTGTTAATGGCTTGAGGTAGGTAGAAGTAGGTAATGATACCAGTACTATACTATACTGACAATAGTGATGATGATGATGATGATGGTGATGATGGTGATGATGATGATGATGATAATGATGATAATGATAATAATGATAATTATTATTATTATTATTATCATTATTAATTATTATCATAATAATAATAATAATAATAATAATAATGATAATGATAATAATAATAATAATAATAATAATAATAATGATAATAATAATAATGATAGTAATTTGATGATATGTATTCAGTGAAATTTTATGAAAGTTGAAAATGAATTATTTCTTGGCAGCGTCATAGCCAGGATTTCAAAATGCCTGTCCAAAACAGCAATTCCAAAATATCTGCCCATCCAGATTTAGCCATTAATCTACTTCAAATCCATATACCAACTATATTTAATAGCCTTTTGTGTCCAAAAAGCCAATTTACACTTCATCTATGTCTTAAAAAATGGTTTGTTAGGAAAATATTTGGTTATCTCCCCCCAAAAGTCATAATTAAAGATTATTTACAGAATTATTTTGCCTGTCCATAAAGGAGAATTTTAGGAAACTGCCTGTCCAAAAGACAGGCAGCATGAGTCCTGGCTAAGTCCCTGTAAATTCTTGGCCCTAAAATATCTTTTTTGGCCCTCTAATGTTACTAAGTTGGGCACATGGCAGGCCCCTTATCGAAAAATAGATACAGTTGCCCCCTGTTGTTGAAAATTAGATTTTCTATGAAGAAAATAATTCACTTGCAAACTTTGTCACCTGCCTCAAACAGATTTAGAGCAGTCATTTGTTTAACCTTACATCCCGGGAGTGACCCAAAAGGGCTTTACAACTTTCAGTGTTATTTCTCTTGCAAATAAATATCTAGGAAAATTGCAGAGTGAGAAAATTGAACCAGAATTAAACCAACGGCTCTCCTGCAAGTACTGTATAAAGGGTAATGTTAACGTGTGCTTAATCTTCCCGAATTTACCGAATGGGTTTAAGACGGGAACAATAAAAACGTTATCTTTAATCATTTTTGTTGGTATGCTGGGGCAAGCGATGTTCGTATTCAGATTGAGTAATACAGCCGTATATTTAAGTAATTCGCTTGCCCAGCAGATGGCGACTTATGTTATCTGAATAGTGGCGGTTTTTATGTCTAAAAGTCAACAAATAACGATACACAGTAAAACATATTCATTGGGCTAAAACATTTATGACAGCAAGTGAGTAGTAACTCACAATCATATCAAACAGACATTTTAAAGCTGTCCAGTATAAGGCGCCCCATGTATTAATGGATAAATTCAGGCGGACTGATAATTTGAGTGTATTCTAGTACTGTTTGCAGTACTCACAAAGTTTCTCAACCTGCCCACGAACCGGTCCGACTTGGATTTATGCTGCTTTAATTGCTATTAATGCGCAGAACAATAGAGCCAGCCATGTCAAATCAATTGAGCTGGGATGGCTTTGTTGTTCACCACGGCACATTCAGTGCATACAACATTCGTCTGCACTAATAGATTCAGAAGCGAAAACACACACTTTCGGTAAATTTAATATCAGTGCAGCCATATGCAGGACGGGAAATTAAAAAACGGGAAAAAGTAGAAAACATCATTTTTCGGGAAATAAAAGTCCCGGGAAATATACCCGTTATACAGTATTTGGGGAGTTTGTTCTAATTCCTAAATTATTCATATTTAAGTGTCTGACATCAATTGTACAGGAGAATTCTAGGCACATATAGTTTATTGCATGTATGCCTTTAGTGACCAACAAACAGGCTGGACAGTGTTTAGGCTAGACAATGTTGGAGACATTTTGTGAAAGAAAACTTCAATTACAAAAATATTTCAAAGAAAATGTCTATCAGAACCAAACTAACAACTCTCTTTAAATATCTTTATTGGTTTAGACTTTGTTCAGAGATATTTTCGTAAGTGTTATAGACCCATGCAGCATATATGAAGGTGAACCACTGAGATGTCTGGAGGACTCAAATTGTTTTCACATATCAGAGCTACTTTCACATATTAGGTACAAATGGTCGAGTGGTCGAAGGCATTCCACTGACTGCTTGCTGTCTCTCACTACTGCCTAGGTTAGAATCCAAGCAGGGGCATGTGAGAAAGTTGCCTGTGACTAGGGGTTAAGCGGTGGTTTTGCCAGGTACCCCAGTTTCCCAACACTTACAACTGGCTAGTCACAATTACGTCTAAGTATGGCAGAAAAAAGTGATGATATTTGAAATTCCCTCTTCCAGATTGTGTTCACATCACAGAGGTCCTTTTGCAATATGTTAGGTACAAATAGGACCCCAAAAATTGCATTCCACATCTCAGAGGTATTTTCACAATGTATTAGGTACAAAGTGGACTCAAATACTGTCCACAATAGGAGTTATTTGCATCTCAGGGTGGTCACAATTGGAGCTTTCACCCTTTTAAGCATGGATGGGTTAAACCGCTCTTATGATTATAGTTCCCACAACTGTTGGACTATTTTGTTATTTTCTCCTTAACAAAAGCAGTTTTCGGAAAAAAATATTCAAATATTTTACAAAATCATTCTCTATCCTTGTTACCCTCAAAAGCAGCATAGATCCAGATAACAATGTCTACTGGAACTGTTAACCCATTCACGGCTGGAGATTTCTAGTCTGAACATTAAAATAAACTTTGGAATTTTGGTTCACAAGATAGTTTAACATAATTTGTTGATTGTGTGTTTATAAAGATTTCTCCTTCAAATATTTTGCTTTACCCATTAATGCTTAAGAAATTCTAGAGAAATTGTCATCTGGATTTATGATATGTTTACCAATTACTTGGGAATGCAGAATTATTTTTACAACCTATTCTAAGGTGAGTTATTGGCATTATTCTGATTGACGTTTCTCCATCAATTATTTTCCCAACTTTGCTTTTGCCTGCAAGATTTCATCAAAATTGTCAAGCCATTTTTGGCTGCTCTGAGCATTCATGGGTTAATACGTCTATTTTATGAGATTTCTTGCCAAAATTGTCAGGCCGTTTTTGGCCCCTGTGAGCATTAATGGGTTAATAAGTTATTTATTACTAAATTTGTCAGGCCGTTTTGGGGCGTTTCAGGCATGAAAGGGTTAAAGGGCTGTCCATCCATGCAGGGTCTTGGCCAAGATTTAAAAACTGGGTGCCTAAAATTGCCTTAAATATCTTTGGGCACCCTATTTTTCAAGGTAGAGCACAATTCAACTAAAAACATGTGTTTACTTATTGAAATAAGGCATAATATTCTTATACAATGGAATGGGAACTATAGCAATTCGAAAATAATTCAATTATATGCTTGAATTGACCTTTTTGAAAATTCATTACAACAGAATATTTAGGTGTTCTGAGGGGTTATTTCTGAGGGTTTTGGTGGCCAAATGACGCCCAAACACCCTGCTGGCTAAGACTATGCATCCTTGTTTGCAAGATTTCATCAAAATTGTCTGGTCGATTTTGGCCGCTGTGAGCATTAATGGGTTTATTCGTTTTGGTAGATTTATTGTCAAAATTGTCAGGCGGTTTTTGGGCGTTGCAGGCATGAAAGGGTTAAAGTGCTGCCTGTGCCTGTTTGATACAAAGTAGCTGCTGCTGCTGTGGAGGTGCTCACCAGTCTTGTCCGTTGTTTTCTTGCAGCCAAAAAGCTAGTGTTGGATAGTATAGGATCACAGGGTAAGGCCTTAGCATGATTCACCCCCCACACCACCCACCACACTCTCTACTCTGTCTATCTGCATGCCACTCTCTCTCTCTCTTCAGCTCCCTCTCACATCTCACAACATGGCTCACAGCTTGAAAATCAAGCAAGATCTCAAAATTAGCTCAAAAGTTGAGCAGGATCTCAAAAATAGCTCAAAAAGCAAGCAAAATCTCCAATATAGCTAAAAATAGCTCATAAATGTCTCATAAATCATGTAAGTCTGCAAAAATAGCTCAAAAATCAAGCATAATAAGCAGTGTCTTATTTTACCAAAAAAAAATTGGTTAATTTCACCATGTTTTGGAGGTTTCTGTATTTTGGCTAAAATAATCTCTATGAGCTCAGATTTGATGATACAGGGAATATCTTGCAGATTAATCAATATCTCCAAATATTTCATGGAGAACTGAAACCTTTAGTAAATGGTACATATTTCGTCCAAATATTTTGTAAAATTTGTCCTGGTTTTGGGAGATGTTCACATTTGGGTCAGACCAATCTTAAGCATGGTAGAGTTATTATTTTCCTTCCCCCTGCACCAGCAGTCTGCATGCTAAAGGTAGTCAGTCAGTCAGTCAGTCAGTCAGTCAGTACAGTATTTAGACTGGTAAGCACTTCCAAGCGTTGGCTGTTTTGTGTTACATGTTTTATTCATAGCGTTGCTGATATTTGCAAACCCTTACAAAATGTAGCCAAGACCTGGGATTTTCACGGTATTCTTTGCTTTATTTTGTAGGGGAACTGGTTATGTTTGCAGATTGTTCTAGTATTGATAATCCACTTATGATACTAAGCATTGGCATGGCACAGGGGCCATTAACACAAATTCCAAATCACTGTAGTGCATATATAAGTTAAAATTCTTTGGTAATTCACTTTAAAGCGATATTTTAAAGTCGCGTCCTAAACGTTTGCTCATCCTGGTGTGGGTTTTTCAATGGTTTTGATGTCTAAAAGATGCCCTGATGTCCTGGCTATGAACCTGCATGTGAATTTATTCCATTTGTGTATGTGGTGCCTAAAATGCCAAACCTATTTTGGGGATATCTTTTTTAATAGAAAATTCCAAAAATTATGCTTGATTTGAAAATCATTGAAGTAAGTATTGTAGGTCCCGATCATACTCGCCTTCCATATCTCCAGGCATGTTTGCGTAAAAGATCTCATGGGTTGGGAGCGCATGATGGCTGTTCATGTATATGTTGTTTCGCTGTTGATGTTGTTGATGTTGTTGTTTCTGTTGCTGCCGCTGCTATTGTTGCTAATATGACAGTTATTAATCATAGACATATAAGGCAGGGTTTTTTGGCTGCTGCCTGAGAAATTTTAATTCCTGGACCGGCAATTGAAAAAGAAAAAAGAAAAACAAATAACTTTGTTCAAACAGATGCCTTAGGTCATGTTGTTGCAACTATAATCATTATCATCACTATCAGTATTACCACTATCATCATCATCGTCACCATCGTCACCATTGTCCTGACTTATTGAATGATATTATTATCAGTATGATTGATAGTCATAGTAGTAGGAGAAGCACTAGTAGTAGTAGTAGTAGTAGTAGTAGTAGTAGTAGTAGTAGTAGTAGTAGTAGTAGTAGTAGTAGTAGTAGTAGTAGTAGTGGTGGTAGTAGTGGTGGTAGTAGTTGTAGTAGTAGCTATAGTTTGAGGGTATATGAATAGCTAAGTCCCTTATCAAGTTATCATCGTTGTAATTAGGGCTAGCACGATTAATCGAAAGCTCGATTGATCAATTTGAGAGGCAATAGGCATTTCAAATTTGGAAAAATCAATTATTTTTGATTATCGTTCACATTTATATCTTTGTAAGCAAGAACGCAACTTTTCCCACAACTTTCACTTACCTGACTAGTTTTTCCAGTGCTATAAAGTACTAATAAAGCATTCTTACAGTGCTAATAAAGAAATCTGTTGTTTTCTTGTCTATTCGGGCCATAGTTCATTATACTTGTGGTAACATGTCTTAACTTTCAAAAAGGCACCGTAGGTGAACTTCCGGGCACGGGATCAGCATGTTTTGAAGGTTATAACTTATAAGGACACTTGAGATAATTGTTTAAAATTGATTAATCACTCTGAAACTTCGGCGAATAACCGAGCTGAAATTTCTAAACGATTCCTAGCCATAGTTATTATGTATATAGACAAAGTAATTTACATCATCATCATCATCACCATAATCATCATCATCTATTTGTAATTTGTTATTATTATTATTATTATTATTATTATTATTATTATTATCATTATTATCATCATTATTATTATTATTATTATTATTATTATTATTATTATTATTATTATTATTATTATTATTATTATTATATCACGACGAGATAGAAACCCTGAACCGGGAAGTAATTCCTTTCTCTTTACAAATAGTTCCAAGGGGTTTTTCAGTTGCAGAAGAACCAAAGGTTATTTGCTGCTTTGAGTGAATCCATTTCTGCAGGTAGTTCGATCATTCAGTGTGTGATCTGTGCATAACTCGAGGATGGATCATCTTTGTGATTTTTCCAGAAGAGCCATCCCTGGAACGCTTCTTCCTGTTTAATTGATGAATAATTTAACGTGATAGGTGGATCACATGATGGAGAGCCATTTCCCCTCTCCTCTGCTGTATGTGGTGCCGCACCATGCTTTGCCTTATTCCAGAATCCCCATGAGGCGTAGCCTTAGCCAGGTTTCCCTACTGGATCTCCTTATAAGGCAATATTGAAAAAGTATTTACTACTTATGGATCAGGTTTCAGTTTATCAATGTGAGGCAGGTCAGGATAATTTAATAGTTGACAAAGATAGACTTAACACAAAGGTATATAATTGATAAAGGACACATGTTTGTCATATATGTATATGTATATATATATATATATATATATATATATATATATATATATATATATATATATATATATATATATATATATATATATATATATATATTTATATATATATATATATATATATATATATATATATATATATATATATATATATATATATATATATATATATTCTGATCCTTATGCATAAGAACTTCAGGAAATTGTATTAGATATGTTCTTAGAAAATGAAGGTTGTTATTTTCTGCTGGAGTAGTACTAGTCACATGTTTAAGATTGTTGTGATTACCAGGTGTCTTGTGTGCTAATGAGTTAGACATGTGGGAAGAGCAGTTCATGACTCCGCGAAGGCCAAACTGTGTGATGCGGATGCTGCGTTGCTATGATACGGGATTGCCATGTCTTGGTAGTTGGCATGCATGCTTTCTTTGCTGCTGTACCAGGAAGGTACTGTCACACACAGCACGCCTGCTGTGAAAAGGCATCCTGCAAGGCAACAACGTATTGAACATATATATATATAAATATATATAACATCCGCACTGCACGTGAAGTCTGAGTGCAACGCAGGAGCTAGAGTCACATGACCATCTTGTGCGATACCTAGCGGTGGAAATGGTCTCTACTCAGCAATAATGCTAGTTTTGCCCAAATTCAATCCCACCCTCTTTATTATACAAAACAAAACAAATATTCTTGATTTTTTCAAGATGATCAAAATTGGTTTTGCTCTTAGAAGATGATAGAATAAATGGAGAAGAAAATAATGATTTTTTTCACATCCTCCTCAATAAAGATGTGGTGACACATATGTATAAGTGTGTGTGTATCTATGTATGTATTCTCTATTTACTATACTTTGCAAACAAAAGAGAATTTCATGTACTAGGAAGAGGAAGTGATTTCCTATTGAATAAACATCTGCAGTTTGTCAGCCATGTTTTCATGAACAACTGTGCTGTGGGTCTTTCCTTTCCCTTACCACCAGGGTGGTCTAGGCCTGTTCAATTAATAACATTTTTGAATAGCAATCCTAACAATTTCCGTTTAAATTAACAAACAAGAAATGATCCTGTAGTTCTGAGATCTTAGCGTAGACTTTATTTTATGCTGGAAGGGGCAGTCTGAAAAGATGAGTTTGGTAACGCAATCTGCTTGTTACTAGCAGGGCTTGCCCTCTGAAATTTATGTGTTATCCTCCCTAATAATAGCGCCTTGTGGTTCATATTAGATTCCTGAAAGGTGGATGCCTGGCTGTATTCAATCTGTTCAATCTAATCCAGGGCACATACTGAATCTCTTGAGTACCCACCTACTCACATTATATATATAGAGAGAGGCAGCTAGAAATACATATTTATCAACTGCTCTGCTGTGATTCTCAATTGGAGTTCGATCTGCGACGTTCTTGAATGATTTAAATGCTGACGCCACACAATGATGTATGTACGCCCCTTTCTTGCGTTTCGTGCCTTTGTGGAGAACACCGGAATCATGCCACAACACGCTCCATATCAGTGTTGAACCAGTGCATATTCAGCTGTTTGATGGCTTAGTACAGCTAGCTTGTACTTTCTACTAGAGTCGAATTCACTGGCAAAAGGAGAAGACTGAAAAAAAAAGTTAAAAGAACGGGTGACAGATCATTACGCCCTGTTTGAAAGTGTGGAATTGCGTGATATCCACTGTCTGTCACGAGGCTCTGCCTCGTGGGATATCACGCAAACCCACACGTTCAAACAGGAAGTAACTCATAATATATATATACATATACATCAGGGTGCAACATAGGTTCCAAAACATAACTTATCCAGCGCCAAGCTGCCCCTAAGATTTACTTGCTCAGCCAGCACTTCCACTTGCCCCGCCGCTGTTATTTAAACAAAGGTGAGTTACATTGCGAGAACTCGACCCAAAACATCACTTGCTGAAGCAGGGCAAGTAAGGGTTTTGTTTTGCTTGCCCGGTTGCCATTTTTTGCCAAATTCACTTGCAATTTGCAACGGGGTAAGCGGGGTTATGTTGCACTCTTTATATATATTTTCTTAGGGGCCTGATTGCCCCTAACATTTTGATGGAAAAAGCTACAGATGAACAATCAACAGGGCTCGATGCTAAGGGTAAACCTACGGCCACAGGCCAGTAAAAATTCCCCAAAACAGCTTTGGGCCAGTAAAAAAAGACCACAACAGGCCCAGTAAACATTTAGAGACATTCTTGTTCAAAAGTTTCCCTGCGAGAATGTCCCCAAATGTTTTTGAAATAAATGAAGATAAAATCTATAAAGACAAATGTTGTGGTGAATTTTATGCAATGTTCTTTCTGGTTATGTTAAAGAAAAAATGTTGGACCAGTAAAAAAAATTGCAGGACCAGCAGATGCTAGGTGTTACTGGTCCTACAGGGCCAGTATCATTTTGAGTTAGCGTTGAGGCCTGATCAAGATTTTTGTTGTTATTTATCTATCTATTTTTGTTGTACAATAAATTGATTGACCTGCTGACCAACTCTAACTCTGTCTCTCTTTGTTCCAGAATGGTCAGATGAACAGTTACCTCCCACAAACATATTACGGCTCATCTACCAGGGCAGGTTTTTACACGGGAATGTAACGTTAGGAGGTAAGTCAGTTACTAGGATCTTTTATCTCTCTCTCAATCATCATACAGTAAAGACATTTAATTCCTGCACTATAGATGAGTGGGCAGCCCTGGCATTGTACGCGTTTTGCCCAATTGCCACCCAGTTTCCTTGGCATGGATGCATAACCCTTATGCTGCTAATGGCTAATTTGGCCAATACGAAATGATGCAAAAAACCTGAAAAATGGCTGAAACCCTGGCAAATGGGTACTCTTCTGAGAGTGCTCGGCAAGAGCTATCCAATGAGTACCAACATGACAGGGTTTAGATGTTTTTCAAAAATCTTTGCGTCCTTGTGCTTAGGACGAAAGTAGCCTCAGCATTTAAAGGGATAAATGACTTCACAACTGAATGTAGCTTTGATTCGCATTGGTACATGGGTCATTGATGTGCTTGGTTTATGTTTTTTAAATATTATTCATGGGTGTTTTTACCAGCAGGCGCTGGCAGACGTCAGGAATGGGGTCGACTGATGCAGGAATTGAATGTCTGTACTGTAATTGACTTTAGTTTTCTGTTCTGCGCTGTGCTTGCTATGAGGCACTGGCAGATGTCTGGGTGACTGGTGCAGGAATTAAATGTCTGTACTGTAATTGTCTTTAGTTTTCTGTTCTGCGCCATGCTTGCTATGAGGCACTGGCAGATGTCTGGGTGACTGGTGCAGGAATTAAATGTCTGTACTGTAATTGTCTTTAGTTTTCTGTTCTGCGCCATGCTTGCTATGAGGCACTGGCAGATGTCTGGGTGACTGGTGCAGGAATTAAATGTCTGTACTGTAATTGTCTTTAGCTTTCTGTTCTGCGCGGAGCTTGCTATGAGGATCTTGTGGGATTCCTCATCCCTCCCACTTCATCTGCGAAGTGTGTAATTGAAGTTGGCATAATTAGGTCTGCCGGTGTTTGTTTGGGATGGTAGGAGACTGAGTGCTTCGGTGAGCTACTGAGCTCCGGTTTCTCGATCAGCCCATTCATACTCAGATCGTCCTTGTGAAATGTAACCCTCTAGCGGCCCAAAATGTCTTACTATTTTGGTGATATCTTTTTTATCAAAGCATTTTTCAGAAAATATTTGAAGGAGATATAGGGATCAGAACCCAACTCGTAACTTTCCTTCAAAAAATTTATGAATCAATGCTTCATTGTTAAGCTACTTTCAAAAGTATCATAGTTCCAGGGGACACTTGTCAAGGAGAGCTACATACAGGCATGAATATGATAACTTAAACCCATTCATGCTTATTGTCCTTCTTGATAAGTATCCTGTGTATCAAGGTTTGTCCTAGTAACTGAAGAAAGGTGGGGGTGTTCCCTCCTTTTCAAAAAACTATGATCATTAGGAGTCTTATTCAATTACTCTAAAATGTATCCGTATGATTTTGCTCCTAGTGAGCAGTCAATAAACATACAATGCAATACTATATGTGTAACCTTTACCAAATGGACCCCACCCTGAAATTTGGATAGTGGAATCTTTCTGTGGAAAGATTTTTTGCCAAAATATTTGAAGGAGTAATGTCAATCAGAACACTACCAACAGGTATCCATTAAATATTTTGTGAAATCATTTGTATTTTGAAATTTATAAAAGATCAAGGCAACTAATACAGGAGGCTCTCAAACATGAATGGGTTAGTAGATCTGAAAACTATTAAGAAAAAAACACTATCTCTTTCCAAGGTTCCTTCTTATGTACGAATAGTAATTACATTATGCGTGGAGGGTTGAAAGCCATACAATCTTGGCGGGGAGGAAAAGCAATTTCCCTGGCTGCTGTATTTTCAATAGCGGTACCGGTAATAGATAACAAGTTAGCAGGGAGAGTATTCCTGTGATGAGGACTTGATTGGGCCTCGGGGAAGGCTTGTTGGTCTAGTAGCATTGATCTCCACTCTCTCTCTTGCCCCTTTTGGCTCTAGGGCTGCTGCTGCCCATGCATCTACTTAACCCTTCCAATGCCAACACTACTTTCCTCCAATGCACAAGAACGCAAATAATTTTGAAAACCAACTAAATCCTGTCATGTTGGTACTCATTAGATAGCTCTCATTGAATACTCTCAGATGAGTACCCATTTTGCCAGGGTTTTGGTGATTTTTGCATTATTTTTTATTGGCTAAATAAGCCACCATGCACCAGCAGCATAAGGTTAACCCTTATGCTGCTGGTCGCTAATTTGGCCACTACAAAATGATGCAAAAATCCTTTAAAAAATTACATTGGTACTTATCTGAGAGTACTCAGAGAGAACAATCCAATGAATACCAACATTACAAGGTTTAGATGATTTTCAAAAATCTTTGCATCCTTGTGCTTTGGATGAGTAGCCTCAGCATTGGAAGGGTTAACTCATTGATGACTAAATATCTTTTTCACAAATATTGTTTGCACTTCTGATACATTTGAATATAACTTTTGAATCAATCATAGATTCACAAAATATTTGAAGGAGAACTGAAGGTTGGATTTTGGTGAACATTACTACCTCAAATATTTTATGAAAAATACTTTATTCACAATGATATAGCCTTTATTTATCGGGGCGTTTGGGCTGCTACAGGCATGGATAATACAATGATCATACCAGCCTTCTTAACCCACTCATGCCTCCTGATCTTTCTGATAAATGTCCGCTGCCTCTGTGGTACTTGAGAAAATAAATAACAATATAATTCCCATGACGTTGTATAAGGGCTGTTCCATTTAAAAGTGTGGGGGTAGGAGGAACGGAAGGTTTTTTAAAGGGGGGAGGGGCCGAATTCTGAATTAATTTATCCCATTAGATTACATATGATTTCTGGCAGGAGGGGGGGGGGGTGTCAAATTTTAAATTATCTTCCGTTCCTCCCCCCCACCATACTTTTAAATGGAACGTCCCTAATGATATTATGCCGGAGTGAACACAAGTTTATGGTAGTTTCCTCAGTGTATTGTTGTCTTTCTTGAAAAATAAGACGCCCCAAAATTTTACAATCGTCAATTTTGGACCCCCAGTTTCTTAATCTTGGCTAAGACCTTGGACAGAAATGTACAGCAGGGCAGGAAGGGGAGGGGTGTTTCTCTGTTAACTCCAATCCACAGGTGTTGTCAGCTAGGAAGGTGAGATGAATGATTGGGTGTGTCGAGCAGGGAGTGGTTTTTCCCACGTCCGTTTGCTATAGATAGACTAGCAGGAAATCAGCATCTCTTAACCTTTATATGACAGTACCACACAGAGCTACCTGACTTATTTGGAGATTTCTTTCTTGCAAGAGCAATTTCCAAAACAAAACATATTTCAGGGATACATATTTATCAAATTTTGACAAAAAATATCCTTTATCAAATATTAACTGAATTTATGCTTAACCCATTCATACCCGTATCAGCCAAAACTGCTACTAGTCAAGTAGACCTCCAGGTATGAAAGGGTTATAACAAAGTTACCAAAATGTCAGAGATTCAGGTGACATTTATAAATGTTTGAAAACAAAATTGTGGCTGGGGCGTTGGCAAACATTTTCATTCAGACATTTTCAATAAATTGCTCTGGTCAAAAAGGTATCGCCCAAATAGTCAGTACATGTTAAGGTTCTTCTGGCATAAAGGGATTAAATTTGGGGTTAGACAGTAGTAAACGCCGGGTATTCAGGTTTCCTCCACCACTTACAGCTAGTTAGTTAGATTTAGCCTAGATATGGCAGTAATATGGCCGATAAGGTGTTGATAATCGGAATTCCATATTCCAACCCTGCTTGAAAATAACAAATTCAGACTCAAACGTTGTGTGACTAATAAGGATTTTGGCCTTGACTTACCCCATGCATATATAGAGTCCCCCTCAATGAGAGTGGTCTGGAAATAAAAACCTTTACCAAATGTAGCTAGTTGTATCTAGGAATTCCTAGGAAAATGAATTTTCGGCCACACTTCATAGGGGATTTTTAAAATCACTTTGAAATTAATCATACTTTCGCAGAACATTTCAAAGGAGCATAGTAGGGTGATAATTAGTTAATATTTCATCTCAAGTCATTTTCATGAATATGCCATTTTCCAGAGAATATCAGCGAAGTATTCAGAATGTTTTGTATGCTACAGGGATAATTGCGCTGTATGGGCTGGATGTTAGTCTAGTCTGAAATCAGTTCAGCCATGAGAGGCCGATGCATGGCTCTCGTCTGATCAAACATTTATGCCCAGGATTAACCCATTCGTGCCTGGAGGTCTCCTTGACAAGTGTTGTCTGGACCTATGGTACGTTTGAAAGTAACTTTGCAATTCAGCAAAAATTCACAAAATATAAAAAAGGAGGTTTGTTGGTTGGGTTCTTAATAATCTCCTTCAAATATTTTTGACAAACACTCCATGGTCTCAAAGATATTACCAAAATAGCCATTTTTTGGGAGCTTCAGGCATGAACGGGTTAACCTATTCCACCCTTTAGGGGAGCCACCAGAGACTGAACTATTAAGGGGATATCTATATGAGATAAGCATCTATAGAATATTTGAAGAAGACCTGTTTATCAAAAAGCCCTCCAACAATTTTCTCTTTTAACTACACTACAAAGGTATATTTCACTCCTAAATAATATTCAATCAATTCACATGGCAGCCAAAAGCGGCCTGGCAGTTTTGATTTAGTATTGTTGAAAATATTTGACTGAGAAATGTTAATTAGAATGTTACCAAAAACTCCTCTTGAAATATTTTGTGAAATAATTTTCAATTCTAAAGTTGTAGTCAAAAGTATTATAGATCCAGACGACAACTTCTCTGTGAACTCTTAAGCATGAATGGGTTAAATGTAACACGGCATACAGACACCCTTTTCCAAGAACTCTTTAGTATGTATGGATACTTTGATCAAAGTTCAGTGTTTTGGTTGTGTGACACTTTAACAATCATTCAAAAAGTGAAGCACCATTGTGAAATGTATTGAATGAAATTCTCAGCTTGTTCCATTGAACTAATGTTTTCCATTATTTCCCTCGTTTAAGTAAATATTTGTACATATGTCATCCCATCTGGCTGCCATAAACATGAATAGGTTAACCCATCAATGCTTGAAGTGGAGCATTTCAATTCTGACGAAGTCTTGCTTGCAAATGCAAAATTGTGAGAATATCTGAAGGAGAAATGTTATATACACACACACGCAAGCGCATACACACACACACACACACATACACACACACACACACACACACATATAGAATTTGTCATGTCTTCTCTAAAAATACATACATGTGTGTACTCAGTGTGGGAATTAATTGACCTGATTACAATTTGAAAAACTAATCCTCAGTCATGATTGGGTCAAGTGTCTTATTAATGTTTTCAATCTTATTTATGTTTTATGTTTTAAGTGTCTCGTTTATGTTTTGTGCTGAATCATTTGTCATAAATTCTTGTTCTTTTCTATTTTTCAGCATTACAACTGCCACTGGGAAAAACAACAGTCATGCATTTAGTCGCCAGAGAAAACTTACCCGAACCCAACAACCAAGGTGGGTTGAATAAAATAAGAAAAAAATTAAGATATGTTTTATTAAATGCATTTAACAGGTGCCATAAGATGCAGCAATAGTATCAATTTAGTTCTTTAGAAATGTGCGTAAGAAAATAATTTTCGGCCTAGACTATGCTGTCATTCTAGAATATTTGTATTAAATCAGAAGGAAATTTAGATTCGTTATATAAGTGTAAGAGGCGTCATATTGTACAGCGGTAGTGTAAATAGTTATTTAGATCCATGTGTACTAGTAACTAAGCTATTATTCTAGGACACTTCTAGAATTGAAAATTACTTGAGAAGATCTAGTTAATTATTAGTTCTCCTATAATGGTGGAGTGCCCTAGATCTATGATGTTTATTTAGATTATTACCCTGGTTACGAGGGAATGTGATTGGCTTGTTTATTACACAAGCAACTATGAAGTAAAGGCAAACACATCCTAAGCCTGGCGCACCCTAATTTGAGAATGCCGTGATATTCAAAGGTGGGATGATGAAGAGCGAAGAAAGCTATAATATCCTAATGTTTTAACTGTGCATGCTCAAGAGTTTTCTTTAAAAATATACATGATTCTTCTATGTATACATGATTGGTATTAGAAACAAGAACTCAAGAAATATTTAAAGAAAAATGGTGTTTATTTTCTGATAAACATATCCCATGCAGATATTTTGCAGCTGACGCATGTTTTAAGATTTCTCAAGAATAGACTGGGCCTTTCTGAAGTTATCTGAAGAGGAATAGGTAAATTGTTTAATGGAAGCAAATTGTGCCCCCCCCCCCCCCCACCCCCAAAGAAAAAAGAAGTAATAAAAGTTGCATATTCAACTGTTAACTTTCATGTTTATGTTTCAATCTAGTAAGCAAAATGAAATAAACTTCCCTAGATGTGCAAATTTTGCACAAAAATTGATAATGCTTGTATTTTTCTTCAACAAAATTCAATGAAAGATACAACACATTCAAATAGGAAACAGTTTGTCAAGGAGGAAGAGGGAGGTCTCTGAGTTATATTCGCATCTAGATTTGCTTTAATTGTTCTTTTTTTGTTGTATTTCAGGACAACTGAAGAAGGACAAGAGTGGAGAGAGCACATGTAGCAACTGTTGTATAATACTGTGAATTCTTTGCCTATGCATGCTGACGACCACGACGATGGCGCTCAGAGAAGCATGGGAGAACAGGGTGACTCAAATCTTGACACTAGGGGGCAGCACGAGCAGCCACCATGTGGCAGCAAATATGGCCACCAGGTGGCAGCAAAATTGGTCACCAGGGGGCACCACATGCATCCACCAGGTGGCAGCACACATGGACATCAGGGGGCAGCACAAGCAGCCACCAGGGGGTGCAGACTGAGGCAGGACAAGCACTACTACGTTATCTTTTCATGATGGACAGTGGACAGGCCACCTGCACCGCATAAGGCACATCTACTTGCCCTGGATATTATCATGACCTGCCCCCTGCTGTTTGCTATAGAGTTACCCCTCCAGAGGGCAAGTGACAGGATGCTTCTCAGTGACTACCGTATTTGTTACTTTGACCCACACCCATTTTACTACGCACCCTCTTAAAAGCCCCCTTCACTGAAATCAATTCCCTCACATGTTTACTCTTACTCCTTGATTGATAATTGGATAACCTTTTTGAATCCTTTGGAGACATGATTTTTCGAAAAATTTTCCTTTGAGAAAAATGACTTCAAGATTCATATGTCAGAGGAGTAGTAAAATGTGTCTTTCAATCTATCATGAGTCAACATCGATAAGGTTACAAGTCATTTCAGTTTGTAAAATTTTGGGAAAGACTAACAGATACGGTACTTCTGCCTTGTCCTTCTTCTTGGTCAAGAAAAACTAAAGAGACTATATATGTGTATATATAAATATGGAGTATATTAACTCGGCCGCCCGTCTAGAGAGGATTTCGTAATGCATCACTGCATCCGTTACTGTGCGGACAATAGCCTATATGTACCTTTCCTGTAGGATTGAGGACTGAGCAGGTTCTACCGGCTTGAGGGAAAGAATGAGCGACCAAACCTATCTCAAGCAGCAAACTCAGATGGAACCTTGAATCATGAGGAGTTTCAAAATTCTATGAAACTAGCAGTACTTCATCTTTGGAAATATGTTGAAAATAAAGAGAAATAGTGTCAACTATTTGGATTGTCCAGAAGGAAATCAAGATTGAAGATTCAAAAGAAGCACTGAATTCATCCCTGGCTTTCGGACAATGTGAGGAATTACTTCAAAACAAATCAAATACTTCAATAATGTTGAAGGGAAGGTTTTGTCTAGGAGACAAACAGAAGCACTTCCTCCAAGTACCTTTTCAAAAATCTCTGCAGCATTCAAAGATGAGCATGCAATTCAGACAGTTCAGAGTTTATTTTTCAAATTGAAAAATTGAAAGTGTACCAGGAAGACGGGTGGAGAGCAAGGTTTGGTAACACACCTCACAATAAACATGTGCCTAATACAAACCAAATTATATAAATTACCTGAGTCCATTAGTCAAAAAAAAAGCTCTCTCAATCAAATAAGGTCAGAGCAATTCCTAGGATGCCCTTTTCATCACATGACTGGAACGGACCAATCAGGTTGGAGGAGTGTATGTTGACACAACTTCTAGAAATGCCTTTTTCATCACATGACGAGTATGGACCAATCAGATTGGAGGAGTATATGGTGACTTGCAATTGAAGAGGTACTACTCATGGATTTTCCATACTACAGTTGTCATGGCGATAGTTGCTATGGTATTGAACTGTTATCGTAAGGATGCATTGGAGTATTACTTGATCCCCTCTGGAAGTGCTAGCCAATTGTGTGCTCCCAATGATCGATTCCAATCGATAATTGATCACTCAGCTTATCAATCTTGATTAATCAAGCCCAGAAATCTGGATCTAGATTCTGATATGGAATTAGCTGGAAATAGACAAACATCTACCACAGTCACCAAAAAGCAATGATTTTATTATTGAAGTGGTGAACGCTAGCTTATATTCACGGCTATAGTGGTAGCATGTGCAACAGATCGTGATTGGTCATTGATAATCGATCGTGAAAATAGAGCAGATCCTGACACTGCAAGCACAGGAATAAAGATGTCTTATACGACATATGACCCAGGTTGACTGCCCTAATTCACATAACTTCATTGTGTACAGACTAGTTATTTTTATGTGAAAACTGTAATCATGATGAAATGCTACGTATGTACCGCTAACGGTTTTACATCATTTGGGTTTTATCTGGTTGATGCAAGAAGCTGGACTCTTGACACGATTACTTTCACGCGTGGAATAACGGAGATATGATTTTAGGTAAGGAAAGGAGATCCCCCTCGAAGCACCCCACTGATTCGGCATGTGCTATATGCGATACAGAATCCAACCATTCAAATATCGGAATAAAAAGAGTTGATGCTGCTTTGTACAACAATATTCCTACTTTTTTTTAAAGAATGAGGAACATGCAGTATTTAATAATTTCGAAGGAGCCTTGTCGATTTGGGATATTATTTAGAACAAAAATGAACATCTATTCTAGCCGTGGTTATCATATTTTGTTGGAATATGGTTCATATTGAATGAGATCACATTTTTTCCTTTCAAGTGTATTCGTAATATTGCATGATTCTAGGCAAGTGATGGACCAATCGGGTGCCTTGGGGGAGGGATGTAGGTCAAGGTCACTTGAAGGTCAAGGATGGTATTTGGTAAAAAAGGGTTTGATTACTAAGTGGTGAATCATTTTAACTGTAGGTATAAATGTGGGTGAGGGTCTAACAAGCGTTAAGACCCTTTTATGATTTGGATACCTTTGTGGTTTGACAAAGGTGCACTTATTTTCTTTATAGTATCTACTCCCAGAAAATTATTACTTTTCAATTTTATTCACAACCCTTTCCTTTTGTATTTTAATGATGTCTAAATATTCGCAGATTTGTCATACACAAAGGGTTCCCTGCTTATGAAATGGCATATGACTTGTTTACAGAAAAAAACTGTCGAAAGGAATCACCTCCATGAAACACACATCTTGCACAAAATTTATAACATCCCTCCAAATTATTGTCCAAAACGTTCTAAGGAAGCAATGAGATTCCCATCTATATCTTTTTATTATCCTAAGTGGTTGTGTGTGTCTAAAAAACTTGTGGAGGTTATTCTTATCAAAAAATGTGTCTGTGATTAGCCGCTGAACAAAACTCATGCTGCTGTTTGACCCTTGACCTCACATTGACCTATTTCTTAAGCATGCCCAGAGAGTCTGAAACATACTTGGATATTTCATGAATGAAGAGAAGTTTTCTGAAATTGAAAAGAAAATGAATAGGGGTGTGTTTGATTAAGAAATGTTTATTCTTATGAAGAATTTTCCTTCATTCTTTTCTGTAATCACCCTTTTGTGTTTTGTTTTTGAGATATCTACACAGCTGTCTGACACATA
The DNA here is from genome assembly GCA_963942565.1 of Maea johnstoni. Lineage (NCBI taxonomy): Eukaryota > Metazoa > Annelida > Polychaeta > Spionida > Magelonidae > Maea > Maea johnstoni. Next base: position 38,526,219 of record OZ012690.1, read on the forward strand.
CTGAGATATTTCATAAATGAAGAAGATTTTTGAAATATACTTGAACAACAAAATATCTTTTTTAGGAAGATTGTTCCTTCTATCTTTTCTGGAATAGTCCTTCTGTGTTGTTGTTTGAGATAATACAGTTACTACAGAAATAATTTTGAATAGAAAATATCTTCATATAGGAAAACTTTCCTTCAGTCTTTTCATTAACGGCCCTTTTGTGTTTTGTTTATGAGATATCCACAAAGTAATCAGACTGCATATATATATTATCTTTGTCTCTTTTGTTTGTAATGAATCCGGGAAAGAAATGAAAGAAAATATTATATATTCAATGACCAGACTACCTGGTGAAGCTGGGCATGGATAGATTCATGAACGTAATGCGTTTAGTGGTTCAAACTTGTCTTGGCACCCCAATTCCTTTATGCTTTAAATAATTTATGACTTGCGAGTGCTGGTAATTTATATTTTTTATCCTTGACGAAAATCCCTAGAAATGAATCAGCACTAGGGTTTGGACATTGATTGAGACGTTGGAAAATGGTGGAAAGTCAAGGACTTCAGTTTCTCCTGTCACTTCACTTTGCTAGAACAGAAGGTATAAAAGAATCAGCGTGAATGATATGAGAGGGGGGGGGGGGGTGTACTAACTATATCTGAGACGCTGCAAATGTATCCTACAGCAATTTCATGTTCGTAGCACCCAGTTGGCCTGAAAACTGAGAATTATCTTTTCAAAAAAAAGGAGTCACATTTTTTAGAAGTATTTTAAAGATGGATTCCATCTTACGAGAGAATTCATTTATATATATTTTTTTTGGTTTTGCATAATCTTACTTTAACAGCCTTAGTAAAGCTTAGAGGTGACTGGCTTGCTGTAAATGGTGGAGGGAAGGGAATATCTTTTTTGAAAACCTCGCCAACCCTGAGATCACAGGCAACTTTCTCACATGCCTTGAGCAAGATTCAAATCTGGAAGGATGCATGTGAATTCGGAATTTCAAATATCGTTATTTTTTCTGCCATATTAAGGCTAAATCATGACTAGCCTGTTGTCTATGGTTGAGGAAAATGGAGAACCCAGGGAAAAACACTGCCTAACCCCAAGTCACTGTCAACTTTCTCACCTTGAGATATCATTAAGTTTTCAAGATATCTGCATTCTTGCGGGCCACCTAGGTGCTAGAACATGAATTGAGAGTGAATTAAATGGATTCTCAGAAAATAATAGGTTTTAATTCAGCAATGCTGCTGTATTTAGGGAAAATGGCTTGAATTTTAGATACTCCCAGGTGTGAATGGGACTTGAATGAAGGTGTGATTAACCCATCCATGCCTAAAGTCTCCCTTGAAACAGTCGTCTGCTTCTACAACACTTAGGAAAATAACTCAAATATTCAGCATGAACTGGAGAAATATTTGAGGAATAGTTGTTTATTGGATTCAGTTGAAGATTTCTCTTTCAAATATTTGTTGAAAGACGCATCCGTTTGAGAGAGAGATCACCAAAATAGTAAGGTGTTTTTGGCCGCCATCAGCATGAAGAAGTTGAAATGTTGCTCATTAAGCACCTTCAACACTTTGTTGTATTCAACCCATTCATGCTCGAAGCGGCCAAAAACAGCCTGACAAGTTTGGAGAAATCTTTCAAGCAAAAACATACTAGTGAAAGTATTTATGAGAGAAATGTTAATGGAAACACTACCCACAACTCTTCTTCAAATATTTTATAAAATTATGCTGAATTCTTAAGTTACTGTCAAAAGTATCAAAGATCCAGACGACAATTTCTAGAGGTACTCTTAAGTATGAATTGGTTAAACCAGTGAAGTGTTGGCCATGTACAGTTTATTGATACAGGACTGTTGTACCTAAAAGTAAAAGTCCACATGTAAGAAATTTAGTGCTATGTTTTCATCTTTTAACTATTTTATGTTGACTCATTCTAAAGAGATGGTTAATATTATGTTGTGAAATTGTGTCCTTATGGAGCTTTCAACTACTAAAGAAAGTTCAGTACAGAAGTCTCCATATCTAACTCCAGAAAGAAGTTGTATAGCTTTCCAGAATGAAATCTTCATTTTGAAATGCCTTTATTTAATCTCAGAAAGAAAATTAATGCACTGACGAAAGTCAACTTTCCCAAAAAGGAAGTTTCTTTAAGGAAGTTACTGTATTCAACTTTCACTCATGGAAGTTCTTTAAGGAAGAGGTCAGCTTGTTATGTCTTATTTGTTGTTATTCTGTGGTAAGTTTACAATGGAAATTGTTCATTCTTTTGTTGGATGAAGTGCTTGTATTTGGTCATGTTTTGTATAATGAATTAATGTGGAGAAAATACTATACATCAGCAGTCATCCCATCCTATCCGCTATTAGTGCAGAATGATACCTCCAGGCGGTGCTGTAAAGAACAATAGGGTATTTTTAGGTAATATAGCAACAGTCATCCCATCCAATTCTCTTTGATGGTAAATAAACCCTCCAGGTGGCACTGTAAAGGACAATGAGGTTTTGTTTTAGGTTATACAGCAACATTCTATCCTTTATTCCTCTAGGATCTAGAGAGAACAATTAAGTATTGTTTAAGGCAAAACCTCATTTGATGCAGCTACTTATTCTCTTTTAAAAACAAGAAAAGAAACATTCAACATGCAATTAAAGGGTATAAAAATATATATTTCAATTGAAACAAGTAAAATAAACAACAACAAAATTTGTTTAGAAATTTTCCCATAATTTATTCAGAAGTTATTGCTAGATGAAAAAGAAACCAATCAATCTCAGGAAAGCAAATATTTACCATAAGGTAACTAAATTATTACTGAAATAAATGGTTGAATAATTGATCAACTGAAATGTTAATCATTTATTTAATTAATTGATTATTTTGCCTTCTAGGTATATGTCATACCTGCATCCCTATATAAGATTCTTAGGGCCTTTTGAGGTGTAATCTTTGTTCTATGCGAGTGCTGCATTAGAGGTATCATTCTGTGAATTATTATCAAACCCTCTCCACTGAAGGTCTAATACCAGGAGTGGCAGGGTGCGAGTTGATCTCTCAGTAATCCCAAAAAAGCTTAGCTACCATATCTAGTGACAGCAACTAGATACACATGCTGACTTCACTGCAAAGGTCTGAAAAAGATTTTCCTAGGTAATATTATAAATACCGAGTCACTTGGTGAGGTGGGGGCACTAATAATAATATGTGAAGTTATAAAAAATGAACTGATGAAATGATCTGTCAAGAAAGGAGGTTACTAAAAGTCTTGTTTTAAGTTGATGGTGATATGAATATTTGCCTCCTTATAACACATTCGTCAGCAGAATACCAAGATCATTTGATGAGAACATTGGAAACACCGTGAAATTGTGGTGAATTAAAAGATTTTTTTAAGCAAAATCTTTGTTCTCTACATCCTCAGAAATAATCATTTGTCAAATATATTTGGAAATGAAGCCATTTTGAGCTATACAGAAGTCAAACCATCTTGTTGTTCTGCTTATGAATAGTTTCATTGCAGAGGTACACTATTGTCTAACTAGTTGAAGGGAAAAGCCTTCCTATGATAACACATACATGGAACATACCCCATTAATAACCCTTATGCAGCTGATGTTACTTACGTCCACGGCACAAAAAAGCAAAAAAATATAAAGATCATCTAAAACCTGTCATGTTGGTATTCATTGGAAAGCTCTCACTGAGTACTTTCAGATGAGTACCCATTTGCCATGGTTTCAGTCATTTCTCAGCTTTTTGCCATCATTTCATGTTGACTAAATTAGCCACCAGCAGCATGAGGGTTAACCCATTCATGCCTGGAGGTCTCCTTGCCAAGTGTCAGCTGGACCTATGGTACTTAGGAAAACAATTTTCAAATTAGTCTAAATTCACTAAATATTTGAAGTGGAGTTGTGGGTTAGGTTGTGATCAACATTTCTCTTACGAACATTTTTCAAAAAAATGTTCTTATCTCAAAGATGTTCCTAAAATAAACTGGACATTTTGGACACTACAGGCATGAATGGGTTAATGAAACTTTTTTTATACAGTGGAGCTTTAATTAACCCTTCACCTCCTAAGGTGCCTCATAGTCAGTCAGGAATAATGAAACATTTTGAAAAAAAGGTTAAAGTGAAAAATGTTATTCTTATTTCGAAATTCATTTTGTTGATATGAATTTATGTTTTTGACAGACCGGCTGGTAGTTCTGAGAAAGGATGATAGCTTTATGAGCATGAAAGATTGAGAAATTTTCCCATACTAAGAAAGCATATATACTTAAATTTTGGGAAATAATGTATAAGTTAGTATACATTTCCATTTATCATTTATTTCTCATGCTACTTTAGGATGGCAGGTTAATGCCAAAATGTAGATAGCCTAAATACCTTATTTGGTATGAATATCCATATATGATAATAGTGATCTGTGAAGCGAGATGATTTATCAGTCAATCAGGGGAATGGATGAAGGTGAAAATTGGCCAGTTATGATTATATATCAGTGTACATTTGAAATTAGCAAATTTTTTATTGGATTCTGAAAAAAAAAGATAGCAAATGTATATATTACTTCTCTGAAGGATGAACACAACCTATTTCTTGTGAGTTCACATGTATTCAAGATTAGCAGATCCCCCCAAATGGGATATACAGAGTGGAATATTAGGATTTGACTAACCTCTTTTGTACATAGTCAAAATACCAACTTTCTCTTATTTTAGACAGAACTGCATGATTTTAAACCAATTCACAATCATTGGCTTGATTTGATTTGGCTTAAAGCAATTCATATTGTGTATGGTAAAAGATACCTAAGAAATAAACATAGACGTTTTATCCTGAACAATTTTACTCCGCTTTTTCTCTTATCATTCTTTTTTTTACAGCAAAACCTATTTGGTCACCTCTAAACAGTACAAGTTGAACACCTCATTGAGTTGGGGCTCTTATGGTAGCCAAACAAAATATATAAACTATTTTAGCCCTTCTAATGCTGACGCATGGCCTCTAAAGCACATGGATGCAAAGATTTCTGAAAACCTTACAAACCCTGTTGTGTTTGCATTCATTGGATAGCTCTCGCTGAGCACTCTCAGATGAGTACCCATATGCCAGGGTTTGAGTCATTTTTCAGCTTTTCTGCACCTTTATGTATTGGTGTAACTTGAACATCTAGAAAGCTGGTGCTGAACTTATACTGACTCCATTTTATTATTCTAGTATCCATGGCAACTGTCAGACCCAGGGAGTCCTCTGATGGTAGATGCATTAACTAATCTCTGCAGTTTGCGGGTTCACCTTTGACTTTCGGGGCAACAGTTTTTGACCGGTGGTCTGTTATTGATGTTTTGTTGAATAAGGAATAAGAAGCTAATTGAAATCAGTTGTCTATTACCTTACCCTCTAAAATAGAATGGAAAATGAATTATGGAATGAGAAGCTATTTCAAAAGATTCTTGTTAATATACCCTTAAATAAGGAGAGTGCTATTTGATTTCCATGTCTTTTATTACTCAAACAGTGATTTTCACACTTATCTGCGAGAAAGATACCAGTGACTTGCAGTTAAATTTGAGCTTTTTCCAGACACTCTAGTTTAACCCTGAACCGTATAAAAGGTTACACCCAACATATAAATTCTTCTATTTTTACGAACACTTTTGCAAAATCAAGCTGTGTTTCCCTAGTTATATCCTCAAAATGTCTAGGTATACTCAGAAGAATGGTCTGGTGTGATTTTATGTAGTTGTTATGTGAAGCCTGGGCAGAAAGAAGTTAATGAAAAGAAGTGTGAGCGTCTGATCTTGAAAGGAATACTGATCAGGCTGCTGGATGGAATCATACTAGATTTACTACATGTATATTGCTATACATGTATTTTAATAATAATAATAAATAATGATAATAATAATGAACAATAATAATAACTGTAATGAAAATAATAATTATAGTAATAATAATAATGATGATAGTAACAATGATAATGACTATATTACTCTGTGTAACATACTTGTACCGGTAAATCTAGAAGATTTTCAAGTGCAGGATTCCTAGCTGTATATGACTTTACATCCAATTCAATTAGGGTGAGCACCAAAATGCTGTTTAGTTCAAGCCACTTTTTAAAAAATCTAGGTTTTGTAGTCTATTAAATCAAAATCTCACGCAAATAATGGCAAGAATTGCCAGAAATACTTATTAACTTTTTATCTAAATAAATTAATGATAACTCAATGGATTGAGTATAAATGCTAGAAACACCAAATAGGGCCCTATTTCAAATGCAAGTTTCTACTCACTTCATTTCTTAGTTAAGTCGAGTCTTGCCAATGACTGACCTCAATTTGAAATAATTCAGATCATTTCCTTTTTGGTGTGAGATGATTCATTATAATGAACCAATTAATTGCACTATAATAATGAATATTAATAAATAAGTAAGCTTTGACCACACTTTTTGCGCATGATCTGTTTTACAAAATTCTTGAAGGGGAGTCGTACATGGAGTGATGATTATTTATCAGATATTTTCCAAAGAATGCTTTTATAAGAGATATCAATTATGTTGCCAAGTATGTAATAAATGCTACAGGCTTGGTCCAAAATAAATGTTAAATTGGACTTAGAATTGGCTATAATTATAGGTGTAGATAAATCCTTGTATTTTCATTAAGATAAGTTGTCAACATAAGCAGTACTTAAGTTAGGACTAGACAGGCAATTTTGAAATCCCTGGCCATCCACTACAATAAATTGAGATTACAACCATTAACTTTTATTTACTTGTTGAGAATTTTTTTTTTATACATATGCAATGTCATGAGAATTACGTTGAGGTGAAAATTTGTTTGAAACAGACATTTTAATAATTTCCTCACAAAAAATGGTAAGAGAGGAAGAACAAGACTTCAGCAATACATGAATAATATAAATATTTATTCATAAATTATAAATATAAATCCACTTTCATGTTTCTCATTCACTTCTGCAGGTTTATTTCATCAAGCTTTAAATCATCACTTATGAATATTGAATTGATTGGTTGATGATGAATTTGAGTATAATCAACAATTTCAGACACCAGATCAGCAAGCCTCAGCTACTTTTGTCCTAAGCATAAGTTTGCAAAGATTTTTGTAAACCATCGAAACCCTGTCATGTTGGTATTCATTGGATAGCTCTCACTGAGGACTCTCAGATGAGTACCCATATCCCAGGGTTTTAGTCATTTTTCATCATATTGGCAAAATTAGGCACCAGCAGCATTAGGGTTAACTTTTGGGACTACCTGCTCCTTTCTCAGCGGCCCATTGGAGCAGGACGCTAACATCTTTACCAGCCTAATAATATTTTTACCTTGTCCAAACACATATTACTCAATACTGTATTTTGTCTGGAAAGTGCAGCAATTTGCAGTTGAGTTATTGTTATCATTAGAGATATCTAACTGGCAACTTGACTGGTAAAATGTTGGGATTTTGTAAACATCAGGCAGGTTACTTTCAAATTACCATGTTAGCTCATTTTCAAAATTTGCATTTCTGTTGGTAGGTGGGCAGGTGCTAGTGTTGAGCCCCGTTGTTTCACTTGTGTGCTTGTGATATTTTGGGATTACAGACCTCATTGATACATCCATCAATTCATGCATGTAGCCCCTAAAACCTTCACACAAACTTTTCCAATATATTTATGATCAGAACATTTTACAGAAAAATATTCGAAGGAGAAACTGATCAGAAACACAACTGACAACTCTTCTTTAAATGCTTTGTGAACTAATTCTTAATTCAAAAGTAACTTTTAATAGTGTCACAGGTCCAGACGTCACTTATCATGGATATCTCCAGGCATGAAATTAATGTAGCTGTCTGCTATAAAATCATGCTAATTTCTTGTTTGACCTTTCTTTATTCTGTATCATATTTTTCGTTCTTGATATTTGGTCTCTGCCTCTGGGAGTGTCTGTTTCTTTCTTTCCCTTCAATGGTAACATGAGGTCCTCCCAGACCTGCTGGGGATTGTCCGTTAGAGTCGGTAGATCCTTCATGATGTCGCCTATCAGTGTGAGGGGATCCTGAAAGTAAATAAACAGAAATACTGCATTATTGGTGAAAGTTGGAACAAAGAATCAGATTTTGTCAAATTTTATCAATTTGATGGAAGTTGAAACAAATAATTAGGTTTAGAAAAATGTTATTCAATGATGATCTATATGGATCTTGCCTACATAAGAATTACTAGTCTTAGCTGTAGGGCTTAGTACTAGTATTCAATACCATTCTAATATTAAATATTTAGGAAAAGGTAAGTCTTCATGGAACTGCTCAACACTTCCAAACCAAGGCAGTTTGAAATTTATCAGCAAAATTCTCAGTGCTAGATAAAATAAAATTAGGTCCCTGGGAGGCCAGTAGGATTGTTTGAAATATTGTTAAAATGTTGTAGAAGAGATATTGTTTCTTAACCAGAGTATTGGTAAAAAGTTTTAGAAAATCAGATTTTGTAAAATTTTATCCAAAGACAGATTATATGTACTAGGTCTTCATAACAACTACTAGCCTTAGCAGGAAAGGTTACAGTAAAGGTAGCAGTCTGAATAGTGAAATATCAATCTTTGCAACACTTCCAGTAAAGTAACAATAAAGAAAGCTGACAGGATATAAACCAGTCATGATGTTCAACCATTCGAGTTAATTCATCAGTAAAATCTAAAAACCTTAAAATCACTGTATTCCCTAACATTCTTTTACTTAACCTATTAATGCTCAGAGCGGATAAAAGCAGCCTGACAATTTTGATGAAATCATTAGTGCATTAGACAACTCAGCTGTTTGGCTGCCCTATGATTGTAATATTGTTAAATCAAACAATAAAAAATTGTACTTTAGTTTTAAATAAAACTAACCAACTATTAATGGTGGAGGAAACCAAGAAAACCACACATAAGCCTAAGTTGTTGGCAACTTTCTCACATGTGAATATAAGGTAGGTGCCAGCCAGGCATCAGACTTACCCTCAGATATAGATGCGCCTCTAGACGTTGTTTTAGTAGCTCCTCCTGCACCTGATTGGCCTTCATCCTAACAAAGTCTCTCTGAGCATGCTCAGCAATCTTTGTTCTAAAACAGATAATGGTTGATGATAATTTAAGTAATTTGCTTTCCTGCATTTACATGAAGGATTTTTGTAAGGTTTCACAAAAACAGTTATTTGGCTAGCTTGAGCAAATGAATTAAAGAAATTTGGAGTGTTATAACAGATTTTGTCTGAATTACATTTCTGAAAATATACATGATGGATATTTGGCTAGGGTTGACCTTCTCATTTGGCTGGCCTCAGCAGAGTGTGAGTATAAGTGAAATATCAATCTGTGAAATTGAAAATAGACTTACTTAAGGTGTATCAAATGTTTTTGAATTATTAAGGTATTCAGATATCTCAGGTTTATTAGCTGAAACCACCGAAATGACTACAGAAATATAAGCATCAATCAATCAATTATAAACCAATAAAGCGATATACAACTGCAAGCATTGCTTGGATGCTTTGCATAGAACAAAGTTCAACTATAGAGATCCTAAGTAGGGGTCCACACCGGTACCACCGTACCGTGAGGGTACCGATACTCCCGGTATTTTGTTACCGGTACTATGAATAAGCCGCCTCACTGCTGATATAGCAGGCAAGGCGGAAAAGAGTGCAGAGACGCGAGAAAATACATCGCAAATTCGCGATCGCGTCATCCAGTGCCGGCCGCCATTGAAACTGCACTACGATAGATACTAACGCGCGCGGTAGTACTTGGAAAAGTGTGGAGAGGGCCACGCTATGTATTTTACATGGTGCTAGTCCAGCCCCCACCACACTTTTCCAAGCACTAACGCGCGCGAAAACATCGACAAAGTAAAGAAAGTAACCAGTATCGGTACCGTTAGAATACCTGAACCGTATAAAAAATACCGGAAGCGTACCATACCGTATAATTTTAACGGTATGGACCCCTAATCCTAAGCTTGTTTAAATTGTGTCCTTTTAAACTAAATAAGGATATTCTTACCTACATGATTTGCACTTTCTGGGATTGTGAATCTTTGTCTTGACAACCTGATGGGCAGAAAAACATTACTTTTGCAAAATAAATTGAAATTGAAAATAAAGAATTAAATCACAAAATATTAGGAGGCAAGTTGAAGGTATTGTTTGATATACATTCCCCCTCCAAACATTTGTTATATGGTTTATATGTCAGAAAATCATCTCTAAAATAGCTTGTGGTTCTTTACTGCTACAGGTAAATATTTTATCGCAGGGGGTAGGTTGTGATACCTCGAAATATTTTTCAAACATTTCTCTATTGTATTTGATGATTTATGCTGTTTCTAGACCATGCATGCACTCCAGATGGACTTAAGGGTCAATGCATTTATTTTTAGCCAATCAAAAAATCAATAAAAATTGAAAAATCAACAATTATTTTGAGAATAATTCCCATAAAAGGAATGCTGTCCACAGATATTACCTTGTCCAATGCATGTTTGACATTCTCAGCTTTCAGTCTGTTGATAACAAGTGATGGTATTCCACAATCCTCGGGAGTGACATCTGGTGGTGGTTTTTGGAACTTGTCTTGAGTCTGTGGAAGCTCAGGGTAACCTGAAATAGTTGATTAAACATTTCATTTAAAACAATAAAATTGAATGAAATGATTAAAATTATCAATTATAGTAAAGAAAGCAAAACTGTATAAACTATTCAATGTCCATTAATAATTGTAAGGATGGCCAAGGACTAGGCAATACACAGGATTGTATCATATTCATATCATACTGACATTTATGTAAAATTACAAATCTTTCCTTGCTAAATCATTTATTTGTCAAATGCATACCGAAAATTTAGTAAAGAAGCCCAACTCAATAATGAGGAAAACACTTGTGCAACTAACCTCTTTGCATTTTACGTCCCTAAAATTCCTGATTTGAATCTCTGTGCATGTTTTTTTTAGCAGTACAGGTGTTTTTGAAAACAAAGTGCAAATAGAGTAGGTTATACCTATATTCCATTGAATTTGGCCTGATAAGCATATAAAATCTTCTTTTCATGTATGTTTTTTTAAAGATTTTTCAAGAATCAAAATGTTTTACCGATTTTATTTTTTGCTTTAACCAGTCTGATTTTGCGCTGTATGAAGCTATCACCATACAACTGTTCAACAGGTCCTTCCACCACATTTGCCGTTTCTTTCCCTTCTCTGTTCCTCAAATTCTCTAGCTTGTTCTGCAGAAAAGTTGCTCTTGCTTCAATTTCTTTCTTGTCATCTTCCTGTTTAAATCAAGAAATGAAAATTCTCTAAATCAGATTTTGAAATGTAACTGCAGTACTTATTCAATTATGAGACTACTGAAGGTTTGAATTAAATACTTTAAGTCAGTTTGTCCAATAAAATACACTTATTTTTAGAAACATTTCAACAACCTGAAACATATACAATTCATGGACATGATATAACATATTTTGTAGTCCTGAATTCAATTTTTTTTCATGAAGATAACATTTCTTCGAAGTTGAACAAATAAAATCCTCAACCCTAGAAATGGTTCAGAGATGAAAATGAGCACTATGGGAGCCAGACTGATGTGCATATACAGGTATGAGGAGCCTTAATAGAATATCTGCTTGGCTACTGTTCAGAAAAATCTTGTTCCCAAATGTAGTTTTCAGGGGCACAGGCAACCATAGTAAGTACTACTGAAGATGAACTGATACACCTGTCCAAGGAAGTGATGCATAACAGCTTCAACACACACATTGAAGGGAAGAAGTCTGCGTTTTGTTCTTAGTGCTAATTCTTTGAATATATGCTGTAATGTCTATTACGCAAACAAGCCCGGGCTACCTTATTTGGGTAAAAGGGTCAACTTACCTGCTCTGACAGGAAACTATCAGTGCTGTAGCTGTAATCTGAAGCATCACTTGAATTGGTCCTGGTCAGTGATTCAAAAGTATTGCCTGAGTATGGAGGTGGCTGTCTTTGAAATAAGATAACACCAATCATAAAAACACGATCATGAAATATTGTAATGAGTACTGCATAAGTATGGCTATAGTCTTAGTCAGCAGATCGTCTGCTATCATTAGGACACCCAAACCCTCAAAAATCCCACCTCAGGACACACACTTCTTCGAGAGTAATTTCTTAAAATGTCAATTTCAAGCAGATAATTGAATTTTTTGTAAGTAAATTTCCATGCAATTATATAAAGACATTATGCCATATTTCAATTAGTAAATATATGTTCATGGTTGTAATCTTCAGTATATTGTGGACCCCCTTGAAAATGGGATGCTCAAAAATTTACAAAAATTTTGCCAATTTAGAAACACAGTTTATAAATTCTGGCTTAGACCCTGATTACTGCAACTAAAAACGTGTGATATTTCAATCTTGAATCCTACAAAAAATCTCTTTATTATTATCTATGTTTTATTATATCTCCATTAATAAAACATCACTGATGTATATGAGACTGACTAAAACATCATAATTTTAGAACACAAAATTCAGAGTTGAATTTGAGCTGATCTGTAGTACACCAATGATAGTGCCATAGTCAAACTTTACCATCAATCTGTCGCATCTTGGCTTGGGACAATTTTTTCTAATTTATTTGTAAAGATAATCTTCATAGAAAAAGCCATTCACCTTGGAGAGTGAAGAACCGATGCAGCACTGCTTGCATGGGATGGAGAGGAAAGGGTTGCGTCAGTGTCCCCAGAGTGATATGTAGATGTGTACCCTTCAGAAGCTGTTTCAAATGTGTCGCTGCTGTAGTCACCTGTCTTCTCACCTGTCCCTCTGCTGCACCTTGATGATGTAACGGAGGATTCCCAGGTGAGTGTGTTGGACCCTGGCTCCTTTAGGTTTGGCCTTCTTGATGACATACTGTAATTACGTAATATTGATTAACTTTATGGTCTCTATGGTTGCATCTTTATCTTTGATCTTTATCTAACGCCTGCAAGGGCCCACACAGGAGTGGTAATATGATGCTGGCTAGCCAGAAAGTGAGCGAAGCTTTTGATGATTTTTTTTTACTTCTGACCAAAAGACAGCATTGATTGACAGAAAATTAATGGCATACAAAAAAAATTACAAATTATTATGATTTCAAACTGTCGCAAAAATATACATTTGGCAACAGGTTTTAAAAAGAAGTCAATGGCCAGTAGAATGAATTCTGGCGGTTCTAACGATCTAAACCGCATTAAAATTGACCCACGGACAGGCGAGAAATTCAGTTTTACGTGGATATAGCTTGGATCAAAATAGGATATAGTAGCGGCCCCGGCATGGCAAGGAAGCGAGCCGATTTTAAAGATAATTCAATGGCCAGTAGAATGAATTATGGCGATTCTAACAATCTAAACTGCATTAGAATAAACCCACAGGCGGGCGAGAAATTCAGTTTTAACGTGGATATAGCTTAGATTCATCCAAGGATATATTAGCTTTGGCCACGGCAGCACCCACAACAATGCACTTTCATTCACGCATGTTCATTCATACATTTCATCCAATGGGAGGCGTTCTTGTTTTTGTACTGTACATTACGTCATTGTTGACCAATAGGGATGGGGATCGTTGAGAATTCTACGGTTCGGTTCGGTTCTCGGTTTTGCTTCTACGGTTCGGTTTTATCACGGTTTCCTAAACGGTTTATTAATGACATTTCTTGGATACGAAACTACGCAATGAATTGCGTGGCTGAACTTGCCTGAACTGGAAAGTTCTTGAAAGTTTCTATATACTAGCTCCCTGGCCACTTTCTCTACGCTCAGAAGGCTTCTGAGCATAGTGAAAGTGGGCAGGGTACCAGACTTGAGAGATTTTGAAATGGCTGTTTGATCGTCGCGCTTGGCAGACATTGAGGCCAGCGAGGAGGTACATGTAGGTGCTGACAGTTTTATTATGCCTCCAGGAACCCTGTGCATGCATAGAAAACCGAACAGTGTAGAGGGAGGTCCGCTTTTTGACTGGTTAACCGCAATGCACAGGCCGGTATGAACCGGTTACCGGTCCCCATGCCTATCGACCAATGAAATCGGTCGTTACTTAAACTACATTCAACAGCGGAAGTCGGCCGTGCGTGGTACGCTCACGTTGGATGATATTGTTGACGGCGACGACTTTCTGGGTCCCTGTATGTATTTCTTAGTGACGTCATATACACTCACGCACTATTGAATGATTGCGAGGCTTCGCGAAAGGCCTATGGCCTTTCCGAGCTTCGCTCACTAATAAAAAAATTAATTGAAAATACGCTTTCAACTCCTCATAAAATAAAATGCAGCCTAACCCAAAGAAAATCTTACTAACAAGTATTTTTTTGTGGAAGCAATGTTAGAGACACAAGGCAGTGTTAGGTACATCTATATAGATCTACTCGACAAAATAAATGTGTTCAATCTCTATACATTTAGCGGATTTAGTGTTTATGCCTCTTTACATGCAGTAAACAGCAGGTTCACTTTCAGTTCCACACAGGGGGTCACAGCACACTTTGTTTTGATTTAGATAGTGAGCGATAAATGGGAAACATTTCTTATCGATAAATTTACGACCTTCTATACTAAATAAAAAGAATCCAATATAAACAACAAACATGCTTTCAGTTCTTGCGTCCACACTGCATGTTTTAACATGACTAGAAGTGTAGAAAGTGAAAATGAAACTTCCAAGAAGAAGACAACATTTTTTCAAGTTAAACAGGAAGTGAACTTAGCTCTTGCATGATGGGAAATTTTGAGGGGAGCAGTTCTTTTTTATTATTAACATATTGCTGGCATACTTATCTATGCATAGTGGACTGTTCCGATTTTTATTTTTCATTAAATTCCTTTTTTAAATGGACTAGGTTAGATGTTTTGACTATAATGGATTACACTCATAAACAGGACGAATGTCTTCATAATCAGATGTGCTTAAACAAGATGAATGCTCCCTGTTTGGCGCCATCACTTTTCATTCATTTGAGTAGCAGACGTGCCTGAACCTGAGGGATAGTATTCGCCTCTCAACTGATCTACAGCGTATGTCAACTTTTGTACAATTGTTAAAACAAATAATTTGAAAAAGAACTATTGTTTTTGAATGAATTTACTTTCTTACTCTTCTGATAATTAGTAAATCACATGGTGATAGGATAATCATAATGATCATGACGGATTTGTCAGAGATGAAGGAAACATGGATTGGTCGCCACAGACCAATTAGTATAGGGCCCATTGTTAAGCCTGTGGCACACCTAATCTCTCTGTGATGTAACTAGGTAATGACGAATGAGGTCGCTTGTATTTGTTTACATTACAAAAGAAGTTGTTCACGAACATGTACAGAATGCACCTGAGTGGTTCTCGTCAACACTTTGGCTAGGAGTTGTGCCGTGGCTGTTGAGCATGATCTGCTGGTTATGTATACAGTGATCAACATTTGTGATTTAATGTATGTGTCAACAGAGGAATAAACGTACTATAAGATAGGTCATGTCATACAGTAAATACTCAATAACTGGACTGCATGAATTAACTAGCTGACTAGATAATGGGTCAGAAATTTAATTTTCCTAATTTGTAAACTGTTCATGCGGTTGTGCTCTCTAAGTGTGTTAGCAATGCAGCTGAAGTCTAAGTATACAGATATTGTCATCTGGTCATCGTGAATTTTACAACCTCAATTGTGTTCAGAGAATTTTGCAATTCCAGTATGTACCAGAATTGAGTCCCCAGAACAGGGGCTTAGCCCCCTATGCGTCCAACGTGTCATTTGGACACGCAGAACACTGTTTTTTGACAGTTTGGACACCCAAAAGTTTGTGTCAAAATTTTCTGATGATGGCTTTTCTTAGAAGATAGAAGATGTAGAAGCTGTAGTGTCACTTTTATAAGACACACAAAGCAGTTACTGGCCTAAAAAAGCATAATCTGTAAATATATAGGATTTATTTTATTTGTAGTATGTACTTTGTACTACACTTTGGACACGCGAAAGTCTAGGAAACCTCTATTTGGACACCCTGTTTCCTAATATTGGCTAAGACCATGCCCCAGAATTGCCTTCATCCCAACATATAATTTATTTGAGCATGCAGGCGAATCTTGCCCTGACAGAGTATCTGTGCAGGGTACTTTTAAACTAATTCATGCCTGGAGATCTTCGATCTTGACATATGATACTTCTGAAAATGACTGGAATTCTGCATTCATGAATTTGCAAAATAATTCAAAGGGTTGTAGGTAGAGCTCTGATGGACATTTCTCCTCAAAAAAAATTGCAAAAGTTCAGGGCTCAACATATAGCATAGTCCCATCTCCCGGGAGATCTGAATTCCAAAAACAGCCCTGTCGGGCTACCTAAAGTTGGATTCAGGTAGTCCCGCTGGACTACCTGAATCCTGGGGAAGTTCCCCACCAAAATCCAACAAAATGGTAGCGAAAAAAAGAAAAATAAAGCATTCCTTTTAAAGCATGCAACCTTAAAAATAGAAGAAAAAAGCATACGTACCATTACTAACATGAAAAGGGGGAAAAAGAACCTTTTTGCCTTTTTGGAATAAATGGCGGGACCACCTAAAATGCTGGCGGGACTACCTGATTTTGGGCTCAGGTAGCCCCGCCAACCTACCTTGCCCTTCTGGGGACCGTAGAGCCCTGAAGTTTCTCTTGATATCACCAAAATGATAGGCTATTTTGACTGATGCAGCCATGAATGAGTTAACATGTATACTGGGTACACAGCTGTTGAAATTAGCACTTGTGTTCAACTGGGTACATAGCTGCTGTGGAAATAGCATATAAAATGTATGATCGGATGAGATAGAATGTGCATCTACAAACCCTGTATTGACTGTGTCCATGAGAATGAGATGTATGGTGCCTCATAACCATATATAGTCAGGGGCTTAGCCGCCTATGTGTCCAGCGTGTCATTTGGACACGCAGAACACTGTTTTTTGACAGTTTGGACACCCAAAAGTTTATGTCAGAATTTGCTGAAGATGACTTTTCTTAGAAGATAGAAGATGAAGGAGCTGTAGTGTCACTTTTGTAAGTCACACAAAGCAGTATCTGGCCTAAAAAAGCAAAATCTGTAAAGGTATAGGGTCTATCTTATTAGTAGTATGTATTTTGTACCACACTTTGGACACGCAAAAGTCTATGAAACCTCTATTTAGACACCCTGTTTCCAAATATCGGCTAAGACCCTGTATATAGTGTTAGGTAGTTTTATCAGCAGAAGACTGATTTAAGCCTGACCATCATGGAAATAGCTTCACCACTTATATTGGGTACACAGCAGCTGTGAAAATAGCCTTTGCCGAAAGCAAAATGTTTTTCACTTGCTCAGTGAGCTGTACAGATCTAAGTACTAAATAGAGTAAAATGGGAGAAATGGCAGTTTAGACAACTGGCATTTTGATACAAAAGCATTGCATCTACTAATTTTGTCTCCAATCACATTCCTGCCATATTGGGGCTAAGTTAGGTACTAGTAACTTATTAATACTTATTAATTTCTTTTTTTTTTTTGGTTGGGGGGGGGGGGGGGGGGGGGGGGCGGTCAAATACCTAACATCAAGTCTCCGGCTAATGGGTGAATCTGATTCTTGGATGGTGAGAATGTGGTTATTGGGGTAATACATATTAAAGACAATGGTTTTCCATAATGTTTTCTCTTGAGAAATATGACACAATATCCCCAAGTTGTCTGCAAAGTTTGGTTTAGAAATATGAACTTTCTCATTTTGAAAAAAAAAATCAAAAAAGTTGGGAGGCAAGTCATCTTCAGACAGGGTACATAGTATAGTTATAAGCCATGTTCATGTTTAACTGATTTGTTTTGTTATTTAGGTGATCATACTCCGCACCAGCCAAGATGGCCTCCATAGAGAAGATGAGTATTGTTGGAATACGTAGTTACAGCCCGGACCAGAAACAGTTTATTCAGTTCTTTACTCCATTGACCTTGATTCTTGGTCCAAACGGAACTGGAAAAACGGTAAGTTAAAATTCAGTTTTAAACTTTTCAAGTTGCACCGCACAGGCAACTAAAATAAAGTTTCTAAATATCAAATATTCTTGAAATTTTTTTAACTAATCATTTTATTTTTCCTTTCATTTTAAGTTTGTCAAATGCTTTCTTATCAAAGCTATGAGAAAGTTCAAATGTTTATACAAAGCAGCTGTGTCTTATGGTCTTAGGTATGCTGTCATGATATCAAATGATGTCAACTGTCAAATGATTGTACATATTTCTAATTTATATTATTAATGACTTTTCCTATCATGGTTCAGTCCAGATATAGCAGATGGTCACCCTATTATATATTAGACTGTGTGCATTCCACATGTGAATGGGATAAGATACCTAGAAACTGTGTCTGGCTGACCTGCCAGACAGTCTACCTATCTTGACTCAAGATCATGTGATCACAACAGTAATGCCTGCTGCAATGCTGTAATACGACCAGCAGAGATGTCTTCTATTGAGAAGTTAAGGATTGTTGGCATACGTGGGTTCAGCCCTGATGTAAAGCAGCAACAGACTATTCAGTTCTTCAAACCACTTACTCTAATTCTGGGGCCAAATGGAGCAGGAAAAACAGTATGTTTCGTTTGAGTGTAAATGATCCCTTATGCTGCTTCTGGCTACTTTGGCCAATACAAAATGACACAAAAATGCTGAAACCCTTGTATATGGGTACTCATCTGAGAGTGCTTAGTGAGAGCTATCTAATGAATACCAACATGACAGGGTTTAGTCATGTTTTGGACAAAAGTAGCCTCAGCAAGTCAGCATTGGAAGGGTTAATAAAGTATTTGACTATTAGGCAAGGCCCTAGCAAGGGTTAGAGATGGCGAACGTTGATACTTAATGATTCTATAATGGCAAATAAATAGTATCTTTCTTTTTGGTGTATTGCATATTGACAGTTAAACTTTGTAAGGATAAAATAAGGAAAGGATTTAATATTATTGGTCCAGATTATGACAGCCTTTCCTATATTGTATCAGCATCATGTTTTTACTGATCCATCTTTACAAAATTTTGTTATTGTTTTATTTTATGACAATGTTTATAGTGATCAGACTTAATCCATTTGGTTCACGAGGTCTGACAACTTCGAATATACTATCAAGAGTAGAATTTTTGATAAGTTGAAATGGGAGTGTTTAACCAGACAGATACTGAACAACTTTTTGTCAAATATTACTCGTTATCGAGGTATTTTCATACTTGTCAGACCCTGAAACTGCTAGAGGTGAATGGGTAAGAATCTGTTGTACGGTACCCCATCATGGGATGTCAGGAAATTTGGCTAACAAGTTTAAATAAACTTCAGCAAGTATCAGAGTTTTGTGAACTTATGGGATAACCCTTTGTCCCCTGAGCAATTTGCTTTGGTAGGTCTGTAATATTCATCAAACTTTTGGTTTCACTTTCACTTTTTTTTTTTTTTTTATCTCATGAACTTTGAGCTTGTCTATTTTGCTTTAGTAAACATAATGCTCGGGTCTGACAATTGGTTTTGGCTATGGGCCCATCATTTGAAGTCCTTGATGTAATTCAGCTACCCTAATAATAATCACAATCACATCACTTTTATTTTGTGACAGGACTAGTGAAATCTTAATTGTATCTAGGCCTTCTTAAGTTAGAGAAAAAGTTGGGTATTGTCAGATATACGTACTGTAGAATAGGAAATTGATCCGAGTGGTTTAATCTGCCGAACTTTTCCAGGTGCAGTCACAGTTAGGTATAATTAAAGACATGTATTATTCCTGTCATTAGAATATTAACCTCCAATATTTGCTTTTCAGATAAAAAGAATCTCGAAAAAATGAAAAATCACAAATTCGGTTAATTTGATCCTCAGATTAATTTCCTATTCTACAGAAACCTAGGACAATAGGCAACTCTTGTTAATAGCTCCTACACCAGTGAGCCACATAATACAACACTACCTTCCGGTTAATATAAACCTGTTCTCTGTCCATATACAGGTAGTGATAAGTAGAGCAATGGACATGCTCAGTTGAATGCATGGAAAAGAGTGGGTTACTGATAAGAGCTACTTGAAGCTTGGCATAGCTCCTAACCCTTATGCTGCTGAAGGCAAATTTGGCAAATATAAAATGATGCGAAATACCTGAAAAATTATTGAAACTCTGGCACATGGGTACTCATCTGAGAGAGCTCAACGAGAGCTTTCCAATGAATACCAACATGGCAGGGTTTTGATGGTTTTCAAAAATCTTCGCATCCTTGTGCTTCGGACCAAAGTAGCCTTAGCCTTGGAAGGGTTAAAGTATCTGACTGGTGTTAGAGTAGAAGTTAACTTATCTCCCTTGGTGATGTTAATCTCTGGTACTGTCTAGCCCTCATCTTGTGTATAAAATTGAATGATGCATGCTTCTCATTGTTTTTTGTCTTTCCCCTGTAGACAGTGATAGAGTCTCTACGATATGTGACCACAGGACTTTTCCCACCAGGGGGCTCTGGAGGCTCAGCCTTCGTACACGACCCAAAGGTAAAAAAACATCACCTCACTTTACATGTTAATACAGGTCTTAGCCATCAGGTGGCTCTGGAGGCTCAGCCTTTGAATATGACCTGCGAAGGTAAAAAACATCACCTCACTTTACATGTAATGCTTGCAAAAACTTATAGGTGAAAGCTTAGTTTAAAAATTATTTGAAGTAGAAATGATTGTCAGAACACTACCAACAACTCCCTTTCAAATATCTTGAGTGCACATATAGCCTGATAACTTGATAACTCTTCAAATATTTATAGTAAAATTGAAGAAGAACTGTAATAAACAACACTATAAAAAATGACCAGAATTACTACTTTCAGACAAATATTTCTCAAAATATTGTCTTATTCTCAATATGTTTCTACAAGTCTCAACCTCAGGGCACATATCCATAGAGGTTTATTATAGAATTATTTTTCCACCACCAGGTGGCGCATGAGATAATGGTCAGAGGTCAAGTAGGACTGCAGTTCAAGGATGTTTCCAGAAAGCACTGTGTTGTTAACAGGACTATCGAAGCAACTCAGAATGTAAGTTCATGTATCGGTATCCATAGGACTGTCATTGACATCCATTTTTTTTTCGATTCGATCATTGACATTTTTTTTTCGATTCCGATTATTTCGATTCGATTTTGAAGAACTGCACTAATAGAACATTTTTCACATGTTCCTCACTAATTTTTTGGCTAGGATCCTAAGATTCTCACAATGTAAAGACAATAAAGGTTTCCTCAACACTTTTTGATTGAATACTTGAGTTTCTCTTCAAAATTCTTATTAGCTTTGGCTAAAAATGGTGTAAAAGGCTGAAAAAATGTGTTTCGATTCATTGACATAACAATTGACATAATATTTTTTTTTGATTAATTGGAAAAATTATTTTGATCGATCGATACTTGTCATATCAATGACAGTCCTAGGTATCCGTATCTCATTTTTATGTAATTTTAAAAATGTTTCATTGTGTCTGAGAGAATTTGTTATGATTTATTGATAAGCTTATGCTCTTGGACAGACATTTCCAGATTAATGCATTTAGCCTTGAATATACAACTGTCATTTACTTATATTAAAAATACAAGTCTATTTGCTCTTTTCTGAAAATATTTTAGAATGATCTTATCTAGAATATATACTTTTGTTCTATCTATACAGGGGAAATATGACTACATGATATGTTCTTTTATTTTCAGAAAAAAAATGTCTCGATTAAAACCTTGGATTGTACCATCACCAGAAAGGGGCGTGACGGTGCACATGATAGTGTTACCAGCAAATGCGCTGATTTGAACAAAGAGGTAGGATTTTCTATATTTTCTAAAAGAAGCTCAGATGACAAAGAGATTATAAAAATGGGTCATTGTAGGCATGAAGACGTGCATATGTTTGAAATCATGATGAACTTCAAAGTCATTTCTAAAAGTATCGTTTAGGTTCCTGCAGACAATGAAAACATAACAAAGACTTCATCTGATACCCAAACTCTTTTTATATTGAAGAGATGATATGATAGCTTAACTTCTCTTAGTCGTTAGTTTATCCCTTGTTTTCTGTTTTCCCATAGATGGTGTCAATGCTCGGAGTTTCCAGGGCTGTCCTTGAAAATGTCATCTTTTGCCATCAAGAGGATTCTAATTGGTAAGTTAAATGCTAGTACACATTCAATGCTGAAGTCTTATACAGAAGATGGTCAATGAAACTGATGATAAAAGTATAGTCTTTATAGAAAGGTACACTTTTCTATCAAGATGTTTTCTCCTGTATTGTGGACCAATAGCATCTCTCAAAAGATGATTTGAAAAGCAGGAAATTAAATGTGTGTGTATGTAACATAGTATACATATATATATATATACTTATATATATACTTATATATACTCAAGGATTTAAATATGTTTCACAATTCCTTTTTGGGTTCAATGGTTCAACATTTTATTCTCTGGCTCTCTTACATGGCAAGAATTTATTTTCTCCTCACATCAGGAAACATGTAAAGGATTTCAAAGGATGTTATTAGTTGACATCAGAGAAAAGCATAAAGGGGGATTGCATGTTTACACATTGGGATAGGATCGTAAAATGTTTGACTAATCTTTTTCAGGCCCCTAGCAGAAGGGAAAAAAGTAAAGGAGAAATTTGATGAAATATTTGCATCAACGAGATACAGAAATGCACTTAACGTTATAAAGGACACCAACAAAGCCCAGGTAAACATGCTTCAATTAGGGATTCAACAGTTACAATTTTATTGGACCACTGTAACCCCCAACATATTACTTAAATCTTGACAATACTTGATCAGCTACTTAATCTTTACAAATTAAGTGTATTGCTGACGGTTGTATGATTCCAAAATTGGCATGTCGGACCCGATAATTTTACTTATCATGTAACAGAGAGATTCCATTCCAAGTATAAAACAGAATTGGAACCGTCTATTGCTGTAAAGTCGGTACTGGCTTGGGATTCTGTTTGTATATTAGTATCGATTTTGGTAATTCAAAGTCAAGTTATTTTCTTGACTTGCGATTACAAAATTCATACAACAATTGTACGAATGTCAGCCATAAATATTGGACTCGCGTTCAAAACATGTATTTAGACTTTTTGACTTATGATTATCATGCAATATAATCGGCTTCATACATAGTATGATGAGTCATGCGATGTGACTGTCTGACTGCAAATATGTCTTATTTCAATATCGGAAAGTCCTGTTCTGACTTCTAAATTGGCACAATTGGAGCCAATTTCTGAATCACACGAAAGTTGGACTACGGTGTGACAGGGGCATTAGGGCATCTTAAATGTGTGAGCTGGTAGCCCAATCAGTCTATTGAATTTTTAGTGACCCCCCAAGTAAAAAAAACTCAAGTTAAGCCCTTATGTGGCTTCCAGGTTCTAGGTATATGATTATACCATACCACTTGGTCTAGTAGTCCCTCATTGGCTACTGGAATCTTTTGAAACTTAAGATTATGATAGATTACATAATGACCAATTAGGCAATTACATGTTTTTATGATGATCGAATTCTCTTTCCAAACAGGCCCAGATCATCAAAGAATACAAATTAGAGAGTGGGTTCCTGAAACAAAAGAAAATGAAAGCAGAGGAGGTAAGTCAGAATAAACATTATTAATAGAAGTATATATATATATATATATATATATATATATATATATATATATATATATATATATATATATATATATATATATATACCGTAATTTCACGTGTATAAGACGCACCCGTATATAAGACGCACCCCTTGTTCAGGCCTTTAAAACGGTGTATAGACGTTAGCCCTGTGTATAGTGCGCACCCCCTTTTCGGCCCATGTCTCTAGCTATTTTGTATAAAACGAACAAACTAGGAGTGGATTCGGAAAAACATTAAGTTGATTGTAATTTGAAGTCACTTATAATGCTACTCTAAAGACAATAGGGGCTCGGACATTCATGCCGTGTATTGTAATTAGTGTGCCTAAAATAGAACCGGCTGGACAGGCCTGGTAACACAAACAATTCACTAAGTTGTCCGTCTACGGCTAGATAGGATTTAAAATGTTTTACCGATACCACTGACGTTGAGACGTACTAAACATGTTAGAAACGCAATTGAAAAGAAAACATACCAGAGGCTTATTCTGATATTGGGTGCGGTAATGGCGGGTCATCGATTTCCAATCTCCGTGTGGCCTGGGGACTCGATGTAAAACACCCTGGTTTTCTAGCTCTGTGTATAAGACGCACCCCCGTATTATTGGTAAAGATTTGTGTAAAAAGGTGCGTCTTATACACGCGAAATTACGGTATATATATATATATATATATATATATATATATATATATATATATATATATATATATATATATATATATATATATATATACTGTATAAAGGGTAATGTTAACGTGTGCTTAATCTTCCCGAATTTACCAAATGGGTTTAAGACGGGAACAATAGAAACGTTATCTTTAATCATTTTTGTTGGTATGCTGGGGCAAGCGATGTTCGTATTCAGATTAGTAATACAGCCGTATATTTAAGTAATTCGCTTGCCCAGCAGATGGCGACTTATGTTATCTGAATAGTGGCGGTTTTTATGTCCAAAAGTCAACAAATAACGATACACAGTAAAACATATTCATTTGGCTAAAACATTTATGACAGCAAGTGAGTAGTAACTCACAATCATATCAAACAGACATTATAAAGCTGTCCAGTATAAGGCGCCCCATGTATTAATGGATAAATTCAGGCGGACTGATAATTTGAGTGTATTCTAGAGTACTGTTTGCAGTACTCACAAAGTTTCTCAAACTGCCCACGAACCGGTCCGACTTGGATTTATGCTGCTTTAATTGCTATTAATGCGCAGAACAAAAGAGCCAGCCATGTCAGCTCAATTGAGCTGGGATGGCTTTGTTGTTCACCACGGCACATTCAGTGCATGCAACATTCGTCTGCACTAATAGATTCAGAAACTAAAACACAAACTTTCGGTTAATTTAATATCAGTGCAGCCATGTGCAGGACGGGAAATTATAGAATGCGGTGTATTTTGTTGATTTCACCTTTATTGTCACCCCTCGTGATCAGAGGCTGGGAGGACTTCATAGTTATTTACTCACTGATATTTCAATTTCATCTAGCCCCTTTGGGCTACCCACATGTAAAATTTACTAACCCTGACCTTCAATAACTAGCTCCGGGCTATTGGGCTAGCCTTAATGTCAAACCCTGATACATATAATTTATATATATATATATATATATATATATATATATATATATATATATATATATATATATATATATATATATATATATATATATTTGTTGGGATTGGGGTCTACCTTGCACCAGCAGTAATGTTTGCAGAACTGTCATTGTGACTAAAACAGATAACCCAATACATATCATCGTCACTTATTGCTAAAATCAATACTATTGTACTCTATTAATTCAGATCAGGGATGAATTAGCCGACAAGGAACAGAGGCTGGAGTCGTCGAAAGACACTGTGAAAAAGATCAACAATAGTCTTAAGCCAATTAGCGAGAAACTCACCAAGATCAATACCCAGTACAATGAAATTCACCAGCTGCAGACAAAAATAGGTAAGAATAATACAAAAAAGCTCTCCTTCTCACTGGTCTCCTTAAAAAAGGGACGTGAACCCTTTAAAGATATTCATTTTTTTAATATGATAGCCTTAAGGTACCTCTGCTCTATTAGTTCATTTAGAGTCATAAAGATATCTATGAAGAAGCAATTCCCTGCTTTTGTTGAAGAATAATGACAAAGCAATGAATAGATTAAAATGTTCCCAAAAAAAATTAACAATGTCAGTGTAAAATGTATAAATAGTTAATATTAATTATTTACAAAGGTTTTATATGCAGTAAAACAGACCAATCTCCTGTAAATAAGGGAAGTGCAGTCTATTAAAAAGTCTTTCTAGTATTCCTTTCTATTCTATCTAGTACCACTGGGTGCCCAAAATTGGCTTTTGAAAAATGTTTGGGCATCCTTTCTTTTAAGGGAGACCTTATTATAATCAGATTACAACCATGAACATGTATTTTGCTTGAAGTGAACATTTCAAGAAGTTATTACCCCAGATATGTGGGTGACCTGTGGGGTTATTGAGGTGTCCTGCTGGTTAATACTATGGTGACAGATCCAGAATACTGTAAAACCCATTATTATCGCGCTCCTTTTAATTTCACGAATTTCGCGCTAGGTGGTGATAACGCATATATTACTGGCGCTGATATACGTTCAAAATAGCATAACAATGCCCCATCTAGTGGTGATACAGTTGATGCGTGTAATTAAATGGCCGCGCTTGCATTCACACGGCAGTTGCGTGATTAAAAAGGGGCGTGGTTATAAAGGGTTTTACAGTACAATTTTTATGATGAACTATTCACATGAATAGGTTAAGAGGCCAGACAGGTATACAATCTTTGTTTGATTGTCACTGCTAAAGGCAATATATTAGGGTCAAAACATGACACAATGGTAAAGTTTAACCCATTCACACTTAGAGTTTCTCTAGAAAGTGTTGTCTGCTATTCTCATACTTTTGAAAATATCTTTTGAATAAAGCAAAAATTCACAAAATATTTGAAGGAGAGTTCTTGTCTGGCTTGTGATCAACATTTCTCCTTCAAATGTTTTCAAGAAAATGTGTTTGTAAGTTAAATATTTCCAAAATTGTCAGGCCTCTTTTGGCTGCTCTGGGTGTTAATGGGTTAATCCTGATACTTGTTGAGCAATTTTTGCTTTACTAAATGTGTATTTAATTGCACATCTTTGCAGAAAAATTTGAGAGTGAAAAGAAACAAATGGAGAGGGCTGAGAAAGATCTGGAAGACAACATAGAAAATGAATTCAAAGGTAAGAACTTGTACACAGACATGGAAAACTCTATAGAAAATAAACTTAAAGGTATAAAACTTGTACAGTGACATGAAAAACTAAAGAAAATTAATTTGAAGGTAAGAAAACCTACAAAGACATGAAAAACTATAGAGAATAAATTCAAAGGTAAAAACTTGTACAGAGACATGGAAAACTCATTAGAAAATAAATTCAAAGCTTACGACTTGTACAAAGACATAGGAAACTCATTTGTGGTCCATGCTCAGGAAGCAGAATTTTCAGGATGCAATTTGTTTTTATCCTATCACTAACACTATTGATTCACTTCTCTTAATTGAATATTTCATATTTTCACTCCCATGGTGAAGATGAATAGGTCTCAGAAGTAATATCTTATCATTGGCATTTCATGAGATATTTCATCATTATAAATCTCTTGTAGGTTCACTGAATGAACTAAAACAGGAACTTCGAGGCTTCCAAGACAAGGTGAAGGAGAGGGAGGAAGCACTTTCGCATGTAAGTATCAGGGGTTTCCAAGTTTAAAATTACTGACAATCTGACGTGGAGCAAAACATCCTCAGTGTGACGAATAGTTCACACAAACTTTTTATCAGTTGGCACTATGATATTAGCCCTATATCAATAATAGAGACCCTGCTGGATCAGTAGATATACTAGATAACACCATTAAAATGATGGAGGTCACATGTTTTACAAAATCTGTATGAAATGATACATATGGAAACATATAAAAGGCCCTACTGCCCATGTAGTAAGATAATTTGTCGTGTTTAAGAGTGCTTAATTTATTCTGCCTGTAGCACGTCGCATTTGGGTGTCCTGAGGGGTGATCTTTGGGGGTTTGGATGTCCAAAAGTCGCCCCTGGCTAAGACTATGCTCCCCACAAAAGACACAAAATCAGCCGTTGGTCGCCTCTAGTCCATCATGAGACCAGGTTATCGCAGGGATAGTCAATGTTATGATAGGAGACACAGTTATTGGACAACCTATGATTTCTTTTTTTCAGCTTGAGCAGAAATTGGCACAAGTGACACGAGAGGGGGATAAGCTAAGCAGAGAGAAGTCAAAAGTTCTCCCTGAATTTGGAAAGTTGGAAATGGAAGCGGATGTAAGTACATTAGGCCATTAAGTATTTTTTATGGTTTACCTTTTAATAAAAAATTTCCAGGAATTTTCTCTAGACTTTGATAGAGGTAGTATTGTCAAAAAATGCACATTTTTTTGACAAATTTTGCACCATTTTTTCAGTTTCTGATATTGAGTTTTCAATGTTGCTTAAGTAAAGAAGTACAGGCGAATCTGCTCAAGGAAATACCTGTGAAGATTTCTCAAAAAAAGTCTTATTAGAAAAATTTTGTTTCTTTAGCTGCTGGCAAAGAGCAATTACTATCATGGAGACATGGACCCATCCTATCCTGTCATAATTTTTTTTAAGCTGGTATGGCTATACCTCTAATATAGATTGTGAATTCTAATGTCTGGTGATATTTATTTTATGAATGGGATTCTTTTGTTGTATTAATTTAAGTATCATTTAGGTCATGGAAGAGGATGCTTTTAATATTTCAGAACCAAAGGCAATATGTAGAACAGAGAAACAGGGCAGTTAGAGATGTGGCCGCAAAGTATGGCTTTCAAGGTAAATTGGGTTTTTTAAGAATTTATTTATTTATTTCATTATTTTTCAGTTTCCTCCACAGCTTAAAATTGCCAAGTCAGGATTCAGCCTGAATATGGCAGAAAAAAGTGATGATAATCGGTATTCCAAAAGTCCAATTCATTTTAAGTTTCTAAGTTACAATATTGAATGGTCCTCTGAAAAACCCTGTAAGGATCAAACAGAATTATCTAAGGCTAGATTTGGTTGGTCTGGAGTTCCAGTTTCCTCCAACAATTACATCTGGCTAGTCATGTTTTAGCCTGAATACTGCGGAAAAAGTGACCATAATAGATATTCCAAATTCAAGCTTAGTTTTCAAGTCGCTATATTGAGTGCTCCTGTGAAAATCCTTCCCAATGATTTTCATTCCCTGAATTTGAATTAACAGGTCAGCTTTAATCTAAAAACTATCACTCAACTTGTCAGCCCTTTTTTTCTACAGGCATGAATGGCTTGACTAGGGAGAATAACATGTCAATAATCACACTTTCTATTGCCCGACAGGTTACTCAGGAGAAGTGACGGATAGAAGCTTTCAGAAGTTTTTAGAATTACTCAAAGGCAGACTTACTGCAGTCAATGAGGAGGGCAAGAATATTAAGGTCAGTAAGTTTTGCATGTTACAATTTCTTTGAGTTCTGGGACTATGTTTTAGTTATCATTTTTTTTTGTTTCTTTGTTGTTGTTGTTGTTTTTACGACTTTATTTATAAAGTTTTAGGTTAGTTATATCTTTTTGCCTTATGAACGTATTTATTCTATATCAACAGTTAGTGCAATAGATTAAAATGATTCATATTAAATACTTCTATATGACATACATTAATGAAAAAACTGAGGAAGATAGTTCTCAGTATTTCTACTGCACTGGTCAGTTATAGAAGTCAACATCATGCTAGCCAGCTTACTGGTTAGTTTGTTTGGCTTATATTATAGGTATTCGGTTTATAGTCTTATATTAGTGCTAGATCATGTCTATTTGTTGGCCAACACTTAATTGATTTTAAGTCTACCGCATGTGCTGGCAGAAAACTAAAGAGAAAAAGACTTTATTTGTAAGAGGTACGGCTGCCTCAATCAAATAGTAGGCTGTCAAAGAAATGAGCTTTTTTGTGGACCTATTTTCCATGGTCGAACTACTTATGCTCCTTTTCGTAACTGGAATAGAAAATTAATATTTTCTAACTCAGTAATGCAGGGAATCAGGAAAAAAACTGGATTTTAATTTTATTTGTATTTACCTCACGCCGTACCTTGCAAAAGGGATATGAGAGAGATCTGGAAAATCTAATCTGAAGATTGATTTGACATGCTTGTTTCTCGCTATGATAATTTACACATTGTCATTTCTCAGGATGAATTTGATGAGAAGGAAAGCGCACTACAAAAGGAACTTGTGGACGTGCGAGGATCCAAGTCAAGGTTGGAGGAAGGAGAAAGGATGAAAAGGACAATGGTGGTAAAGAATGAGAATGAGATCAAGAACCTCAACCTGCAACTGAGCAAAGTGGCTGCCTCTGCTGCAAAGCTGGACGACCTGAAGAGGGCCCTGAAACGTGCAGTAAGTAGGCACACTAATATATATATATATATATATATATATATATATATATATATATATATATATATATATATATATATATATATATATATATATATATATATATATATATTTATATATATTTATATATATACATATACACACACACATATAAATATATTCACACATATAAATA
This sequence comes from Maea johnstoni, assembly GCA_963942565.1. NCBI lineage: Eukaryota > Metazoa > Annelida > Polychaeta > Spionida > Magelonidae > Maea > Maea johnstoni. Next base: position 38,556,639 of record OZ012690.1, read on the forward strand.
TACATATATATATATATGTGGATGCTGAGGATATCGTTTTACGCTAAATTCTAAACCCAACTCTCAATTCATTTTATTCATTAACTAGATTTATACTTTCCCTTGATTATTTCTCTTATGCTTGACACACCATTCAATTGATTCAGAGTTGCAGGATGGTTAGCCTGAATAATATCATGTTTTCTTGTTATAAATCTGTTAATATAATTCATACTCTTACATAATAAGGCTAAATTTGGACTTGACATTATTTGATATATATGAGAAACATCCAGCAGTCAGGAACAACAGGTTAGATTACTCAGCTATCAGGGCAGCCCTTCTCCCCTGAAGTGAGTAAAGAACATATCAAATAGAATTGCATATTTCATGTCTTAGAACTTAGTTCTCTTTTCTTTCAGGAGAGGGAGCTGGCGGAGGCCGAGAGCTCAGTGGATACGGATAAGATAAAGGCAGAAATCGAAGAGCTTCAGAACCAGAAAAAGGACCTGGATGCAGATTACAAACAATTAGAGTAAGTTGTAGCTTTTCTGTAAACTGAGCTCCAATATTTACTTGCCTTAAAACAAAACAAAACAAAAAATTGTGCCAGCAGGCTGCAAATTTTGATGTCAACTTATGTTTACATTTCCAACAAAAGAAATGTCTAGAATTGATTGAAACACATAAAGGATGTTTCTCAGCAAATCATATATTTACATAATGCTTAATGTTTTCGCCAGTTTAGATGGCACATTCAGATTAACTAGGGCAAACTAAAATATTCCATGTAAAATGTTTTCTCCTAAATTGTGTTGAAATTCTGTATTCTTCCGATTAAGCGCACAGTTCGGGAGGACTTTGGGAAAATATTCTGTACAAGGGGTGCCGGTAAATTGCTGTATAACCATACACCCCAATGAGTGCCGAGCGCGATGTTTTGGCCATTACCTTACCTTCGCGCTCTCACTGTTCAGCTTAGACGCTTGGCACTACAACCAGATATGGTCATTGATCGGTCAATAGCACGACCTTGTTTTGGCACCCAATATGAACAGCGAGAGCGCGAAAGAACCGCAGACAGGGCAGAACTTCTACATCAGGAGTAGATCAGGTGCACTGGCCATTCCCCCTCCCTCCGTGAAAAGTAGGGGCATGTGGTTAATCGGAAATGTGCACTTAATCGGAACAATATGATATGCATTCATGAGTTGCACAATTTTATTGTGTTTTACCATAGTCACGATAAATCTTCTTTGTGAAAAAAATGGTATTGTTTTTTCCATAGTGCGGAGATGAGCAGAATGTCTTTGGAGTCCAGCGCTCGAGCCACTCTGGAGCAAATGAGAAAAGAAAAAACTTCCAAGGATGAACACATCCGAAAATTGTAAGATCCAATTTTATTTTGCAGCTTAATACAAAGCCAGCATTGTGTTGAAGGATGCTACTTAAGATAAAGGTAAACCAGAATCCGAACAACAACTCTCGTTCAAATATTTTGCAAATAAATGCTTCATCTGGCAGTTTTATTAAGTTATGGCAGTTATGTTAAGTTTCAGAAATAGAGTGAAACACCTTTCTTTAGGGAAAAGCCTGAATGAGTTGAAAGTTTGTATCCCGTCTTTTGATGAGATGGTATCATTAAGATGTGTGTCTTCCTCTTTGCAGAAAAATCCGAAATGAAGATCATTTGAAACATCTGCTACCGGACAGCTCGGGACAAAACATCAGACGACTACTCGATGATTGTGTGGCGTAAGTCAAGTTCGCTTCCTCTTTTGCTTTTCTCCTATTTGAAACTTAGAATTTTGTTTTATAGTTACTTTGTCTGCCATATTTGGGTTGTCATGACTAGTCAGTTGTAAGTGGGTGAGTACCCACGAAAAACCACCGCCTAACCCAAATACACTGGTAACTTTCTCACATGTACCAATGGGTATTTCTACCAGTGATGCAGTATGTAGGTATGGAGGAAGTAAACCTCTGAGAATTGTACCCGTATAGATACATTGTTATCTTGTTAATCATTACCTTTTCTTTTGGTTTACAGAAAACTCAGTGGAGATGTTCGCAAACTTCAAGCTGCTCTCGGGAAGAAGAATGTGAATATTTCAGCTGAGGAATCCAGCAGAAAGATGTTGATGTAAGTAATTTTCAAAATTTTGTGTTGTCAAGATCTTTGATACTTTTGCAAGTAACTTTGAGAGTGAAAATTACTTCACGAAATATTTGGTGGAGAATTGTTGGTGATGTTCTGATTGATATTTCTCCATCAACTATTTTCCCATCTATACTTTTGCTTGAAAGATATCATCAAAATTGTCAGGCTGCTTTTGGCCTCTACCAGCAATAATGGGTTGACTCTTTCATGCCAAGAGGTATACTCGTAACATATAAGTGTACCTCTTACAAAGTAGTCTGGCTGCTGTAATACTTCAGCCTTAACCCATTGATGCCTCCAGAGGCCAAAAACGACCTGATGACTTTGGTTATATCTTTGTGACCAGAGCAATATAATTATCTAACCCACACCCAGAGCTCACCTTCCAATGTTTTGTGAATCTATGCTTTATTCCTAAGTCATTTTCTAAATTATCATAGATCCAGATAACGCTTTTAAATTAGATTATATAATAATCCTATATAACCTGAAACTCTTATATTTGTCACATTTATTTCTATTGCAACAGGGTCTTTCCTTCCAAAAGATTTGAACTAATTGTTAATTGTTGGGTAGTTGTTTGTGTGCCTCATCATTTAAAGTTATAAAATTTGGTTTCTCTATTTTCTTGATTTTTTTTTAAATTTATATTTCACATCTTTCTAGACAGTCGAGCATGCTTAAAATTAAGATATTGATATATACCATCTTTCTAGACAGTCAAGCATGCTTTTAAGATATTAATATATACCATCTTTCTAGAAAGTCAAGCATGCTTTTAAGATATTAATATATACCATCTTTCTAGACAGTCAAGCATGCTTTTAAGATATTAATATATACCATCTTTCTAGACAGTCAAGCATGCTTTTAAGATATTGATATATACCATCTTTCTAGACAGTCAAGCATGCTTTTAAGATATTGATATATACCATCTTTCTAGACAGTGAGCATGCTTTCAAGATATTGATATATACCAATTTTTTAGACAGTCATACATGCATTTAAGATATTGATATAAACCATGATATGATGAAGTATGGTTTAGAGATATTATAATCCACTGACTTGTTGCTTCAGTATCTTTTTGATATTTCAGGGAACAGCTGAAGGCAAAGGAAGCAGAATTAAGAGGTTTGCACAAGTTTTTGTTCCATCCATTGCTTCCATTCAGGTTGTTTGATCAAAAATAGGCAGTATCCTTTTTTCGACAGTTATAAATATCAGTCCTTGACTTTAAAACTCTTCTTAGCAATAAACCTTCTTTTATTTATACGAAATGTGCACAGATTTTGTGATTCGTTTTTTTCTTTTGTTCATTTTTGAAGATAAAACAAAAATAGTAAGTTTAAAATATACTCTGATTGCTATTTTACAGACTTTATTACTTGAGTTTTTGTAAGGGTAGGATATTTATTGTGATGAATTTTTGCTCTTTATTTATGAAACATGAAAAAAATAAAAGGCAAAAATTATCTCAGCTTGCCTAGATCTCAAAGGACATGATAGTCAGTCCACCGGATACGCAACCAGCAGGTCTCGCTTAACAGCCTGGAGACAACTAAACAGCTAATGACGGATGTTAGCAAGAGCTGCTCAAGAGATGCGTTCTGTGCATGTTGATGCTCAACTTTCTCTGTAATGTAAACAATACAAGGGCCCTCATTGGTCTTGGTCTCCTTAAGTGACATCACACTCATACTAGATTTGGCAAGATTATGTGTGTTCAGGGCTCTGTAATGGGTACTGTAGCAGTTGACCTGTGGCGACAAATCCATGTGTTTATTCATCTAAGCGAAGGATAACCTTTTCCTTCTTTCCAAACCTATTTGTTTAACTTTTTCCAGGCCATGAAGAGACGGTTTATGAGGTTTGTGAGAGTCAGGATTTTGATGATGGACTAGAGAAAGTTAAAGACCAACTTCAGAATGTGCAAAAGTAAGTACAATCAATCAATGATACATATTGTGCAGAGTAATATTCAACATGCTTAGAAAGGAGTTTATACAACCAAAAAGGAGTCTCACTTGTTAACCTTTATTCTTATTACAAATAATGGCAAAAGCAGCAAATGTTTATATCATTGATATGGAAAACCTTGAACATATAGTTATCCAAAATCCCAGTTACATGTACCTCAGATTCGGTCCTATTTAATCAAAGACTTCTTCAGATGCTTAGGAATATTCCCTTTTTAAGTGTGAGGCCCCTATAAATGGAAAATCTAAATATTGAAAAAAATACTTGTTCCTTCAGTTGTTTTGTTTGTTTTTTAATGTCAGAAGCCAGCATAGACTACTGGTATTAGCAGTAGTAGTAGTAGTATTTTTACCGCTTACAAACTCCAGTGGCTCGATTACTGAAGGCAGTCCAGCCGAGTTTGAGCTGGAGCAGTCATCTCGTCGACTCGTTCATGTAGGTAACACAAAGCTAACACAGAACACCTGACACACTTTCTAATCACTGCTTATCGCTGTCATGTCTTATGTACAATTCCAAATCTGAAATAACATTATTGTTACTATTATTTCAGGACAAGAGGCATGCTCCTGGGATCAGAGTACTTCTTTGGGAAGTATGTGGACCAACTGGAGACGGATGAGCGGGACCCGTGCTGCCCCCTGTGTCACCGTGGATTTGACGAGAATTCCGAAATTCAGGAGCTGATCAGTGAGGTAAGTGCCTTGGTGAAAATGTGGATTTAGACTTTTCTTTATTGTCACGTTCAATTTAAGACCAATTTTTGACTAGCCATTTTCTAATTGAGTAGAGAACCTGGAATGAAAAAATGCTGACGAACCCAAACCACTGACACCTTTAGCACATGCTTACTGCCCTGGTGAAATGATTACTACCTATATAAAAAACACCTGAAAAAGACCGACCTACTCTGCCAGTTACGGGGAAGTGCAAAAAGTAAGTCCAGCCCGTCATAGTCTGCGTAATATTACTATCAACGAAGTCCAAGCTTCGAATTGGCAGCATATTCACCAGTTATTTAAATAATGCTGTGAAGTTGGAAAAAAAATATAGTAAAGCATGCCATTTATAGGGGCCAATTTGTTTTCAAGCATGCCTGGCTGTTGAGGTTCGTCTTTGCCCCTGCCTCCTTTTTGGCTCTCCTTTCGTTCTCACTTCTGCCTTTTGTTCTGTTATACTAGCCTTCTATACTGTTCATAGTTATCCGATTCTCTCTCTCTCTCTCTCTCTCTCTCTCTCTCTCTCTCTCTCCAGGGGCGGATCCAGGATTTATTAAGGGGGGGGGGATTCACATTGCGATTAAATTGCGATCTGAATACATTTCAGATATAAATTTGGCTGTAGGTGGTGTGTTGGTCTGGAAGGTCCCATTGGCAAGGGGGTCTCTCTCTCTCTCACTCTCCCTCCCTCTCTCTCTCTCTCTCTCTCTCTCTCTCTCTCTCTCTCTCTCTCTCTCTCTCTCCCTCCCTCCCTCTCTCTCTCTCTCTCTCTCTCTCTCTCTCTCTCTCTCTCTCTCTCTCTCTCTCTCTCTCCAGGGGTGGATCCAGGATTTCTTGAAGGGGGGGGGGGGGTTCACATTGCGATTGAATTGCGATCTGAAAACATTTTACTTATACATTTGGCTGTAGGTGGTGTGTTGGTCAGGAAGGTCCCATTGGCGAGGGGGGGTCATATGACCCCCTGGATCCACCCCCCCCCCCCCCCCTCTTTCTCTCTCTCTCTCTCTTCTGCCTTTTGTTCTTCTGTTATACTAGCCTTCTATGCTGTTTATAGTTATCCAGTGATTCTCTCTCTCTCTCTCGGCGGATCCAGGATTTCTTGAGGGGGGTTCACATTGCGATTAAATTGCGATCTGAAAACATTTTAGAGATAAATTTGGCTGTAGGTGGTGGGTTGGTCAGGAAGGTCCCATTGGCAAGGGGGGTTCACATGACCCCCCTGGATCCGCCCCTGCTCTCTCTCTCTCTCTCTTGATTAAGCAGTACTATATGAACCTAATTTCAAGATTTAGAAGGAAACTAGAAATTTGAAATAGTACTTCATAGAGGTGTAGACATACATCTCTGTGTTGGAGGGCATGTTTTCCTCTCAGATGATGCACAGCAATAGGGTTGTGACAAGGATTATCTTCACTGATTATCTAATCTGAATTGTTATACAAACCAATGAGAAGAAATACAACGAGAATCCATAATACATGTGTCTGTATCCTGCATCTGCTGCTAATCTAATTGCAAGTCATTACAGGTCCTGACATTAACTTTTATACCTACCTGCACATTGGGGCAGGTAGGCTGGAAGAATCCCCTGCCCGAATGATTTTTTAACTGCCGGAATAAATTTTTTGCAATAAATGCAGTTTCTGCCATAACTTAACAAACCTATTCTGTTTGTTAGTTTCATCTTTGCATTAATCACTGCAAAGTAGACACTGCTACTACAAATTGCCTATTGTTTGACTGTTTGACTGTCTGTGATGCACAAGTAGGCATATTGTACTGCACCTGCCCTGACAAAGTGACAGCAATCAAATTTTCATGTTACGGTGAGTACCAAAACCAATATTACCTGCCCAGTTGTGCAGGTTAGACCCTTAATTTAACTGCCCGACACCTTATTTTTGAAAAAATATCTGCCCTGGGCAGTCCTTAGTGTCAAGCACTGCATTACAAGTGTCCGGTCCAGACCACCTACTAGCCAGTCCAAACCCTTGATTGGTCTGGACTGGACAAATTTTGAAGGGGGGTTCCACAAATTATTCATCTGTACTGTTGATTTCTTTCATTCACAAACACAGCCCCCCCCCCCCTTATATAAAAATACTGATGTACCTGGTGCACAAAGAAATTGTGAAAGAAATTGAGTAGGGCTGCACACCGCTGAGAATTACTGGTATGATGTAATACTGATAAGGCGTTATTGATATAGTTTCTTGACGGTTTTCTTAACTATGCCACATCTGGTCTCAGGGATGACAGAAAAGAAAAGGAATCATGCTATTTGTGTCGATAAACATTAACATTTTTATTCCTGGCATAGTCCGGAGTCACAAAGCAAATGGTACAACAGTCATGGTGGCTATCTCTTGATAGTGTATCAAGACAGGTTTTGCGACAGTGTGCTGCATTTTTTTTTAATACATGGGCATACAGTCCTGTAGACAGATAACATACAAAGGTAAGCAGGTTTTATACATTCTTATTCGGTTTACGAAAACAGCCGGTTGGCTTTGACTCCGGTACGGTATATGGTTGAAGTCTAATCAAACGGTTAGAATTAATCAGACAGCACCTACATCACAAATATAGTGATTAGGCCAACCAGCTTGTAGGAGTGAGCCGGTGCAGTGTTTGACCATTGGAGTACCTCTTTGAAACCTTCCAAAGTCTACTGTTTTGGGATCTTCTTCACTGCTGCAAAAAGTCCTTTTAGTCTGGGAGAAATGGTCAATAAAAGTCCTTAAAAAGTCCTTAAATTCTGATCATCTGTAGGTGTATGAACCATGATACTAGTATATATATATATATATATATATATATATATATATATATTAGGGCTGTCATTGATGCAGCCCGTATCGATGAGTTGATAAAAAACAACTTACTGATTAGTGATTATTGATATTGAAGGAGGCCCAAGATATCAATTCATATGGAAATTAGGTAAATAAGCGTTATTTTTTGGAAAACACAGCTTGAACAGCATTAACTCCCCACCACAGCCCTTCGGTTCCATTCCATTTATTCCAGAATTTACACATACAATATGTTTATGTGTGCGGGGTCACAAGGTCAATCCACTATTCCATGCTGGAAGCGAGTGATAGTCAAACTTAGCTGGGGGAGATCCCCAATTAGGTACAGCAGGTATCCCAACTCCAATGAAGTTGATATGAATCAAAGTACCAAATCGTTAATTATTTCATAGATTATCAAATTGATAAAAAAATTCTTACCAATGACAGCCCTAATATATATATATATATATATATATATATATATATATATATATATATAAATATATATATAAATATATATATATATATATGTGTGTATATATATATATATATATATATATATATATATATATATATATATATATATATATATATATATATATATATATATATATAAATAATATACATATATCTATATGTACACTTGTGAGGTGCTTACGGATACTTTACAAGTGAAAGACCCTTTGGGACCTTTCAATAAGAGAAGGGAGATTTGTTCCCGGTCTGGAGTTTTCTATTTATTGCAGTATGTCCTAAGTTTTAAAGAAACAAATCAACCTCTCTCATTTGCCTGAAGTAGGTCTCAAATCCAGTCCATCTGTAGTGGTAAGAATGGAATTTTGGATTGATTATCTTCTCTGTCAATAGTCGTGACTAGCCAGTTGTTAGTGGTGGAGTTATTGGTGATGCACCTCCAGTAAACCACCAACTTTTCCCCTCTCACTGGCAGCCTTTCTACCAAGGCTTGACTCATGCCCATCTGAGCATTAGCTGATCTGTACGGGGATGGAACCCTGCTCAGGCATGCTCAAACTTCCAATTCAAGTGTTTTACTCCTCAAAAAAAAAAAACAGATTTAGATTTCAACCTTAAAATTACATTTACATGTGGCTAGGTAAACAGCCAAATTTCTCTCATTCTACGTTGCTTTCAATTTGACTTAAATACCTCATTTTCCTTAAAAAAGCTTTTTTCATTTTTCAGCTCCTAAATATTGCCAGTATTGAGGAACTTATACCTGAGCCCAATGAAGAAATGGCTCTTGCTAGTGATGGCCAAGAAACGTCTCTTGCTATTAGTGCGCCTAACACCACTTCTATGACAGCAGTAACAAATACTTCTTCACTTTCTTCATCACCTCCTAAACTCCTATTTTCACCTACGAAATCATCCACATCTGCAACACCCTCACCACCAAAAACGCCAACTACTGCCATTGCCTCACCAAAATCTATTTCATTTGACACATTACCAAAACAGCTGTCCACATCAGGAAAAAAAAAAGAAACCAAACCATCCATGAAAGATTAGAACAGAATATTTTAGAAGAATCTAAATTAGAAACAAATTTAGCAAAAACATCAAAGTACCTGAAAACATTTAAAAAAAAACACTTCTTGACACTCAAAGTAGTATTAGTAGTCAGGAAAATTTGAAGTACGAGCGAATGCTTGCATCGAACAAAAAACAAAGAATTTGCCAAAAGAAAATCATTCAAAATTTGACAGCTTTTTAACTGCTGTGCATTTGGTGTCAGGATAAATTGGGTTCATTGTATGGGGTATTTTAGAACCTGACTACAGGCAACCTCGCATAATCTGGATGAGTTGGGACCTACAATTTCTGTTCAGATTATGCAAAATCTGTATTATGTGTAATCTGGATTTCATACATATTACAGGAGTTTCACACATCGGTGGTACATCGCCCACATCGGCAATTTTCAATGCAATCATGAGTTGAAATGCCCCTTCCTATCCACTCACTCTTTCTCTCTTCTGACCTTTCTCTATGTAAAAGATTATTATTTTTTGACATATACATGGCACAAGCGCTGAGTAAGAACGGAGGGCCAGCGCCCAATGGACTAGCGGTTAAGTGTTGGTCACTCGAGCTAGTCATTGTTTCACCTCTGTCCAAATTCCATTGCATTTTCATGACACCTTTGTATTTCTATGCATATACAACAAACATATACCTCACATTTTCCACAAACTTTCAATTATATTCCTTTGTCCTGTCCATTTGCTTTTGAGTACCCAAGTGGTGGAAGTAGATGACAGGAACTTACAATTATTTCATATTTCCTTTGAATTTTATTCTTCCATTGTGTTTTCATGACACCTTTTTAATATCAGAACAAGCCCTGCGGGAAGTCTGCTGGCAGTTAAATTGCACTCAGAGAATGGAGTTATATCCAAAGGAAAATATGAAATATTAATATCACTGATTCTTCAGTGGCAAGACAATCCTAGACAAACGATGCGAAACCAATTATCTTAAATCATTGGTTAATGCAGGTGGTTAATGTGGGTTAACAATCAAACATGATGCTCTGGACATGTCAAAGCCTTCACAGTAGTCACAAATAGGCCCTACCATCCAGGTGCATGTACTATCTGCGTAATAAAGGCATACTTTGGGCTACTTTCAAATGGTGAAAATGCAAAAATAAAAACAAAACAACAACTATTGATTTATAAATTTGTAACAGGTGGAGGAATTAGAGAAATCCTTTTTTTTTCGTTTGGCAATTCTTTTAATGAAACTACGAGTATTCTCGAGGGTAGGGTAGCGAAGGTATCGCATTCTACACGAACTGCGATCTTGCAGTTGGTAGACCCTGCCTGTGCTGCCGCTCAGGAACACGTTGAGACCAGAATTTGGAATTTTCATTTTTTGTCAGTTTTTTCTGCCAAATTGCGGCTAGGGCATATTTCGGCAGTTGTAACAGGTTGAAGAATTAGAGAAATCCTTTTTTTTCGTTTGGCAATTCTTATGATGAAATAAATATTAGAGAACACATATATACCTGCGACCACACACTTAGGGCTAGCTAACTCATGTACCAAAAGTCAAAAAGCTCGGCTAACAGATATGACATTGATAAATGAGATGTTAAACCGGCTGAAGCACATGTCATTTGCAGTCGTCCTAGTTATTCTCCACGAACTTTGGTCATTCAGTTAAATTACATATTTGTTCGTAATTTCTTAATGCTACGAGTATTCTCGGGGTTAGGGTAGTGAAGTTATCCCATGCTAATGCAATCTTGCAGTTGGTAGACCCTGCCTACGCTGCCGCGCAGGAACATGCTAAAACTTAAATTTGGAATTTTCATTTTTGGTCAGTTTTTCTGCCAAGTTGCTGTTAGGGCGCATGTAAGTAGGTGTGGATGGGAAACCAATCCGCCGCTTGGTTTCAAGTCTAAGGCATCTATCTTTCATGCCCCAGCAGGAACTCAAATTCAGAGAGGGTTGAGAGACAGATAACAGTCATTGGCAATGCCGTAAGTCCATACGGCAGGCCACGGTCAAGGTCAGAGGAGCGTATCGGGGCGAACCACCGACACACCCTCACCCAATATTAGCATTCCCCTCTTGCTCCCGATCTGATGACAAATCGAGAGGATGCCCGGGAAAGCGCAACAATCATCGATTGTGCTTACCCTAATAACCTAATGATGCTACTTATATAGGTAGATTGGAGTACAGTAATGTGCTTAGTAGTTGACCAAATGTTAACTTTTGCAAGTTTTTTGATCAAATAAAACTGTTCAACTTTAACTTTATCGAAAATGTAAATAATTTATAATATTTCCATTGAAAGAAATATTCTTAATTTTGTCACATTGCCGAATTAGGTACCTTATAGACCTCTGTGGGTGTATTTGCATCTTGTTATGTCGCCGCTCATGGCTATTAATAGAGCACAGTTCCGCATTTGTCATTCGTCGACCGTGATTGGGTCACATTTTCAAAAATTATTTACTTTGCGTATGCCATGATATAAAAACACATTTGAAGTTAGTTAGTGGTATACTATTTTTATCTATCTATTAAAGTGTTGATAACTGTTCTAATGTAATACTTTTGTTGGGAAATGTTAAGAGCTGGTTCTTCATCTCATTTCAATCTCATTTCAAGCATAACTAAAATGACTGGAGAAGAGTCAGCAGGAACCAGTGACTTCTCCTGAAAATGTGTTTTTAATATAGAGGGTAATAATAACAACATACGGCAGAGACTGTCAGGTGGCGACCTCTGGCTATCTGTAACTTAACTAAAGTGATTTCATATTTAGTATGGTTTCATATTTATCGTCTGAACTAGCATCCCGGTACATGTACTATCTGCGTAATAAAGGCATACTTTGGGCTAATTTCAAATGGTGAAAATGCAAAAATAAAAACAAAACAACAACTATTGATTTATAAATTTGTAACAGGTGGAGGAATTAGAGAAATCCTTTTTTTTTCGTTTGGCAATTCTTTTAATGAAACTATGAGTATTCTCGAGGGTAGGGTAGCGAAGGTATCGCATTCTACACGAACTGCGATCTTGCAGTTGGTAGACCCTGCCTGTGCTGCCGCTCAGGAACACGTTGAGACCAGAATTTGGAATTTTCATTTTTTTCATTTTTTTCTGCGAAATTGCGGCTAGGGCGTATTTCGGCAGTTGTAACAGGTGGAGGAATTAGAGAAATCCTTTTTTTTTCGTTTGGCAATTCTTTTAATGAAACTATGAGTATTCTCGAGGGTAGGGTTAGTGAAGGTATCGCATTCTACACGAACTGCGATCTTGCAGTTGGTAGACCCTTACTGTGCTGCCGCTCAGGAACACGTTGAGACCAGAATTTGGAATTTTCATTTTTTGTCAGTTTTTTCTGCCAAATTGCGGCTAGGGCATATTTCGGCAGTTGTAACAGGTTGAAGAATTAGAGAAATCCTTTTTTTTCGTTTGGCAATTCTTATGATGAAATAAATATTAGAGAACACATATATACCTGCGACCACACACTTAGGGCTAGCTAACTCATGTACCAAAAGTCAAAAAGCTCGGCTAACAGATATGACATTGATAAATGAGATGTTAAACCGGCTGAAGCACATGTCATTTGCAGTCGTCCTAGTTATTCTCCACGAACTTTGGTCATTCAGTTAAATTACATATTTGTTCGTAATTTCTTAATGCTACGAGTATTCTCGGGGTTAGGGTAGTGAAGTTATCCCATGCTAATGCAATCTTGCAGTTGGTAGACCCTGCCTACGCTGCCGCGCAGGAACATGCTAAAACTTAAATTTGGAATTTTCATTTTTGGTCAGTTTTTCTGCCAAGTTGCTGCTAGGGCGCATGTAAGTAGGTGTGGATGGGAAACCAATCCGCCGCTTGGTTTCAAGTCTAAGGCATCTATCTTTCATGCCCCAGCAGGAACTCAAATTCAGAGAGGGTTGAGAGACAGATAACAGTCATTGGCAATGCCGTAAGTCCATACGGCAGGCCACGGTCAAGGTCAGAGGAGCGTATCGGGGCGAACCACCGACACACCCTCACCCAATATTAGCATTCCCCTCTTGCTCCCGATCTGATGACAAATCGAGAGGATGCCCGGGAAAGCGCAACAATCATCGATTGTGCTTACCCTAATAACCTAATGATGCTACTTATATAGGTAGATTGGAGTACAGTAATGTGCTTAGTAGTTGACCAAATGTTAACTTTTGCAAGTTTTTTGATCAAATAAAACTGTTCAACTTTAACTTTATCGAAAATGTAAATAATTTATAATATTTCCATTGAAAGAAATATTCTTAATTTTGTCACATTGCCGAATTAGGTACCTTATAGACCTCTGTGGGTGTATTTGCATCTTGTTATGTCGCCGCTCATGGCTATTAATAGAGCACAGTTCCGCATTTGTCATTCGTCGACCGTGATTGGGTCACATTTTCAAAAATTATTTACTTTGCGTATGCCACGATATAAAAACACATTTGAAGTTAGTTAGTGGTATACTATTTTTATCTATCTATTAAAGTGTTGATAACTGTTCTAATGTAATACTTTTGTTGGGAAATGTTAAGAGCTGGTTCTTCATCTCATTTCAATCTCATTTCAAGCATAACTAAAATGACTGGAGAAGAGTCAGCAGGAACCAGTGACTTCTCCTGAAAATGTGTTTTTAATATAGAGGGTAATAATATTATAATATTGATGTTACACTGGTTCAAATACGTCCAGGGCATGATATTTAGGTTTTGTATTTTTCGTTGAAAAGTGAATACCTGAAAGTCGTTGTTTGCTCTATTTATTTACTGTATAAAGGGTAATGTTAACGTGTGCTTAATCTTCCCGAATTTACCGAATGGGTTTGAGACGGGAACAATAAAAACGTTATCTTTAACCATTTTGGTTGGTATACTGGGGCAGCGATGTTCGTATTCAGATTGAGTAATACAGCCGTATATTTCAATAATTCGCTTGCCCAGCAGATGGCGACATGTTATCTGAATAGTGGCGGTTTTTATGTTCAAAAGTCAACAAACAACAATACACAGTAAAACATATTTGTTTGGCTAAAACATTTATGACAGTAAGTGAGTAGTAACTCACAATCATATCAAATAGACATTTCAAAGCTGTCCAGTATGAGGTGCCCCATGTATTTAATGGATAAATTCAGGCGGACTGATAATTTGAGTGTATTCTAGTACTGTTTGCAGTACTCACAAAGTTTCTCAACCTGGCCACGAACTGGTCCGACTTGGATTTATGCTGCTCTAATTGCTATTAATGCGCAGAACAATAGAGCCAGCCATGTCAGCTCAATTGAGCTGGGATGGCTTTGTTGTTCTGCACACCACGGCACATTCAGTGCATACAACATTTGTCTGCACTAATAGATTCAGAAGCGAAAACACACACTTTTGGTAAATTTAATATCAGTGCAGCTATGTGCAGGACGGGAAATTAAAAAACGGGAAAAAGTAGAAAACATCATTTTTCAGGAAATAAAAGTCCCGGGAAATATACCCGTTATACATTATTACCTGGAAATATCAAACATATTTTTGTTTGCACTTGATCGCAGTTGCAATTGAAATGATATATGATGCACAGATTATTCCAGTCTTGTCTGCCTAATTTCAATTTTTATCTTTCATTGCAAGGAATTCATGTCCCAAACAATCATGTAACCCTTGTCATGCCATGCATGCTTTCCTGGTAGTTTGTGTTCTTACTAATTTTGTGACAGGGCTCTATGCTAACTTTCCCATCCACCTGTTCAGTGGGGCAGGTAGGACCCTAATAGTGCTAAAATCTACCTGCCCAAACCAAATTTTTTCACCTCAAGGTCGAAGTAGTTGACTCCTCATATTCACCATTTTTCCCACTGTCCATCTACTTTGGAGTACCCTTCAAGGTCGAAGTAGATGACTCCTTATATCCTACCTTTTTCCCGACTGCTGTCCATCTACTTCCCAATACCCCTCAATGTTGAGGTAGATGACTCTTCATATCCAAATTTTTCCCATTGTCCATCTACTTTGGAGTACCAATCAAGGTCGAAGTAAATGACTTCTGATATTCAACAATTTTTTCCACTATCCATCTACTTTGGAGTACCCCTGAAGGTCAGAGTAGATGACCCCTCATGTCCAACTTTTTTTCCCACTGTCCATCTACTTTGGAGTACCCTATGGGTCATAGTGGATGACATTGCATCTCCCACATTTTCTCTATTCATCTGTAATTCTGTAACATCCTCATATGTAACATCCATCTCCAACTCCTGAACAACATCCCTTACTATTAAACTAATAAAAGTTGTTTCACTTGATTACCTGAAGTACTTTGATTAAGGTCATTTTGTATAATAAAAATTATATCAGGCTATATTTTCCAGATCTTATTTCCATCATACTTAGGGGCTTTCCCTACAGCTGAGTTCTCTAAAAATCCCTCATTCAATCTTGGTATATTCTACCTGAAGCTTAGATACAGGACTTGAAACTTCCTATCTCACCTGAGAATGTTGCCCATAACCTAGGCAAAGTCTGGTGTGCATCTTGCTCAGTTTTCCCATGTTATCTCACCATGTAATGTTTTCATGTTAGGTAGGAGTGTGATTGGAATCCAAGGTTTGGAATCCGTAAAAAAAAAATTACGATACTTTCCGATTCCAATTCCTACCGACATATACAGGGAGAAGAATCATAGCATTTAGGTAAAAAACTGTATTAGATGCTTCACTGTTGTAACATTTCCACGCTATACTTTCTTTTTAAGGTAGTAGTAGGTAGTAAATTAGATAACCTGGCACACTGAGCTACTGACTGGCGTTGTCTCATTACTTTGTCATCTTATTGCATAGCAATATGATGACAAAATAAGTGTCAATTAGTATCAACATTTTGCCGATTCCAGAATCGGAATGATCGCTATGAGATTTTATAGCGATCTTTTCCATGGGATCGGCGATTCCATCCGATTCCTTGGTATCGATTACACTCCTAATGTTAGGACATGTATGTTGCAATTACTGCTGGGAATATCTCCAAACATCCACTTAGAAGAACTTGATTAAACGGCTATTTCTACAGTCGCAATGTTTACTGCCAGCAGACTCCCTGCAGGGCTTGTTCCATAAAAATACTACTGTATTAAGGGAACATAAAAAAGTGAACATTATTTTTGATTATTAAAAACTTACTTTAAAGTGAGTATATGAATATTAGTTAATGAATAATTGGTTCACAAAGTTGGGATGTCCAACTGTCACATTATTGTACCAGCCTTGAAAACATGCAATAGGCCAAATCCATCAAGCACTATTGAACTCGACAAATTATCAGACTGCATGGCAAGTAGACCCTTTCGTATATTGTCAAATGTATCACTTTATGCAGATTCTGATGTGTAAACTCCATTTTAATGTTGTTATTTATTCATCAGTATAGTTCTCCATAATTGATGTAAGACTTATATTATTGAGCCAACTAATGACAATTTGTGAACCATTTGTTGCACGTAAGATACTGTGCTCCAGAACTGATCATCTCTGCTCCAGGAATTTAGGACTTGGCCACCCTAGCATTTACACTAGATAGTACATATTTTAGAATATTTCACTATGAACATTTTATCTGGTCTTATTTCAGCTGAACAGGAAGATGAGTTTGGTGCCCAGTCAGCTTGAGCAGAAGGAAAAGGAACTGAGGGATCTAGAGGCCAAACATACCAAGATGGTGGAATTGAGGCCCCTTAGGGCAACGGTAATAACAACTCATTGTTTTGTTTTTTAAAAATGTGTTTTTGTTGTTTTTTTTACTTGAAAAAATTAAATGCCTTTAAAAATACAAGTTACACAGTATCTGATTTAATTAGCCAGTTATCCCATTAAATTAATGGGATAACTGGCAGATACTATGTAACTTGTATTTTTACAGGCATTTAATTTTCGCTGTTTTCGCTATCCCCATAATAGCGGCAAAATAACATCCTTCAATTAAATATCCTGCTTTGTATCTGCTTTGTTTGAGTGCTTGAAGGCGCTAACTAAAGTAACACAAAATACCCTCCAGCAGGGCTGTAAAGCGAAAGGTTTAGCACTCCAAATTAAAGCAGTATACAGTATATAGTGGATGAAACTGGGTTGCCTAGGAAAAATACTCCACATCCCCAAGTCAGTGGCAACTTTCAGATATGCCTTAAACCGGATTTGAAACCGAGCTGTGGTTAGAGACAGGGATTGATATTAGTATAGTTATTTGGAATATCTTTAAAAACCTACGGTATGATTGAAGGATGGTGGATTTCTCCCGGTGTATGCTGAATCTGCCTAGTGAAAAAAACTCAGTTGTCTAAACCATAGAGATTGGTGTTGTCTAGGACTGTCATTGACATCCAATTTTTTTCGATTCGATTATTGACATTATTATTTTCGATTCCGATTTTTTTCGATTCGATTTTTTACCTTAAATTATAATTTGATGTTTCCACTAAGGTAAGGCCTAAAATATATATTTTTATAAAAAGCAAGGTAAAAATGACCTCAAATATCAGCATGTAATACTAGTTCAGTGGATTTAAATAGATCTAGGTGCCCCACTGCTTAAGATACTACTATTTTGCTTCACATTTACATCTAATGCAGCATGGAGGAGAGAAGAAATGAAGAAATAAGATAAATTCCCTACCTACCTACCCTATTTTTTTCTAGCATGTTATAGGAAACTAAATTTTTTTGTTTAGGCCCAATACATACAGATTCTACAAATTAATCAATATCCTACTGTGAAGAAGGATGCTGATCTTTGACCCTGCACAGTTTTGGGGCCATGCACTACAATAACCAAAGGTAGATCAGTAGTACCAGTTACCTGCGTTTGATACTACTGTCTTGCACTATACTACGTAATACAATCCATATGGCAGAACACCGCTCACTGGTCCCGGCAAGTATAAACAATGCGATCTCTTCAAAGTGTCAACCATGCCATAAAAGTCACATTAATGATAACAGTATTTACACAGCTGCCAGGGCCACAAGCAACCACACTGCCACATGGACTGAACATGACAGTATAACACATGTCCACACACGCCCAGAGACTTCCTTATCATGGCCAAGGCAACTGAATGTGTAGTTTGCCTTCTCGCCAAAAGGTGGCGTCGTGTATATCGATGTCTAGTGCTGATTCGATATCGGCCTGTATGTTTTGTCGGTTCATCGATGGTTTGGGCATCGATGACCCTCCTATTGTCTACTGGATGTCATGGAAACCAGAATAAACAAAACACACAATGAGTTTGACTTATCAGTGGTACCATCTGGTGGCAAGACTGTGAACTATGCACAAGTTGCAATTTGCAATAACAATACGTTCTTTTGAAATATATCTAGTTTCAACTTTGGTTAGAGGGAACACAAGAGGTTAAGATTTGAAATAATGTGTTGATTTAAGATAGATCTAGAGTAAGTTTTACATTTATAAGAAGGAATGTCTTTGAGTTCTCATCACTGTTGTGCATACTCTGGGAACATAGGAACAAACCCTTATTCCTTTATGATATCATTTATTCTCTCTTCCGGAGAAGTGGGAAACATACCAGTTCTCATTTGTACCTTCCATATTTTCTATTCTGTCTTTCAGATCTGTGACCTGACTGACAATGTGATACCCAAGCTTAAGAGGGATGTGGAGGTGAAAGCGAAACTACTAACGAAGCTGAAGGGTGAACGACAGGAGGTGAGTGATTCTCTTGGTGAAATGCCTTCTCTATATTAATGGAAGTGACAATCGCGAATGAGTATGGAGTGATTTACTAGCTGGAATATGTCTTGTATAGTAATGATAATATTGATAAAGATAATAGAAAAATTGTCATATAAAGTAATGCGCTCTGTAAGCAGCTGCCATTGATGTGTTGTTTAATTTTTGCATATGTGATGTGAATTACAAGCTATCATGTCAGCATCTTGTACAATACTAGCATAGGGTTTGGATGTCCACATAAGTGGTAGTTAGATAAATGCATACTCCAGGGACCTGCAAAGTACACATCAATTATACTAATGTAATTTTAACACAGTGTACAGCATATGTATAAGATGTATATAGATAAATATATTTATACAGACATACATGTTGTTCCAACCATTGTACTATATATATATATATATATATATATATATATATATATATATATATATATATATATATATATATATATATATATATATATATATATATATATATATATATATATATAATTATATAATTATATATATATATATATATGTATGTGTGTGTGTGTGTGTGTACATGCTGTCAGACTTTGTGGATATGCACCTCTAGAGTTGACGCTGTTGTGTTGCTACTGTAGTTGGAGGCGAGTTTGGAGATGAAGCAAGGTGATGAGACAATGGCCAAGAACATGCAGCCGGACATTGTTATGATGGACAAATGGATGACTGAGCTGCGGGATCTCGACAAGAAAATTGATGTCCAGTCAGCAAAACTCTCAGGAGGAGGTAGGCATATATATATATATATATATATATATATAGATATAGATATAGATATAGATATAGATATAGATATAGATATAGATATATAGATAGATATATATACATATATACATATATATATATATATATATATATATATATATATATATATATATATATGTATATTTATATATGTATATATACATATATTTATATGTATATATATATATATATATATGTATATATAGAAATATACATACATACATATATACATAAACAAATATATATATATATATATATATATATGTATATGTATGTACAACAAATTATCCAATTGTTGAGAATGGGTGCCTTGATAGATATTTGATACATACATAGGGGATTGTACCCATACCAAATACAATACCAAATACCAATATCAAATAGTCAAAAGTATCGTTATGTAATATGAGTCAAAAGCCACCAACTAAGCCCAAGTTTTTGGCAATTATTTCACATGTCTAGAATCACATTCAAAATAGGGCCCCTGGTGGTGGTTGGAGATTGCAAGCAGTCAATAGTTATGTCTTAAACCACTAGGATTACCCAAAAATGTTTTATATACAAATGTTCCTCACCAGTGGAGTGGGTAGCATGATTGTATCACACGAGAAAGTGTTGTGGCACAAAGTGGACGACTGTGCCCCTCTCAACAAGGAGCTGCATTAATCGCCTCTAGATGGCATTAAAACTCCTACCGTTGTTGAGGAAATACACTGTGACACTATTATCCATATCAAATGAACCAAGGTTCCAATACTAATTTCCCCATGCCTATGGTCCAATGAGAGCTGAGATTATTCACGTGAGGTGAAAATTTATGATACATGTAGTTGTTGTGTGTTTTCAGACGAGGATCGTACCATGCAGCAGGTCAGCAATGAGAAGGATGAGGTCCAGATCAAACTGTGAGTATGATCCTTCAAGTTGCCCTCTAAAAAACTTATTGTGTGCTCCCTGCCATCCATATCAGTACAATTTTCACAGCATAGTAAGAAAGAAAACATTAATGGCACTGGTGGCTCCCTGGATAAAATCCTTATTTCGAGTCCTGGATGAACTCCTTTAAGCCCCATTCTCACATTCACGACTTACAGCCACGATCGACCACGACTCAGCAGTCCTGGTCGATCGGGGTGAGTCGGCAATAGTACATGTACTGACGTATGACAGTCTAGCATGTCTGCACGAGTCTTACTGAAGTCAGCGTCGGCTACGACTGTTTTGAAAATTTCAAAACAGTCGTAGTCGATCGCTGCCACCTCCAATAACAAGTAGGTGCCAATAGGTAGCGTATGAGAAGCGTATGAAGGTCGGCAATAGCGTATGAAGGTCGGCAACAGCGTATGAAGGTCGGCAACAGCGTATAGCAGTCGTATTGACATCGGCATCATGTGTATGCAAATCCGTGGGAAAGTTGCATACGCTATGCGTACGATCGTACAGGACTGCTATACGCTATTCAAGTATTCAAGTCATATAGCAAGCGTATGAGTAGCGTATGATAGTCGGGATATACCTATGAGCATCGTATGGTCGCCAGCAATCGTATGGTATTCGAATAACAGTCCTCTTTAAAAAAGAAAAAACGCAAAATTTGCATAATAGCGTACTCGAAACGTATAACTCGGTCTATTCGCTAGATCGGCATAGTCGTGAATGTGAGAATAGGGCTCTACTTTGTATTGTATCCATGTATTATTGTATTTGTATTAATCCAGGTAAATATCATTGTTTATGTTATCAAGGCTCTTAGTGATACCTGTAAATAATTTTTCCAAACCATTTGTGGTTACCATTTCATTAAAATTACTATGCTCCAGGACTTGATTTTTCAAGTTTTTAAAACAGACTTTTATTAGGAAGATATTTTTAACCCTTATGCGGCCGGTGGCTAATTTGGCCAATACAAAATGATGCATGAAACATGAAAAAATGAACGAAACCCTGGGATATGATACTCATCTGAGAGTACTCAACAAAAGCTTTCCAGTGAATACCAACATGACAGGGTTTAGCTAGGTTATCAAAGATATTTGCATCTTTGTGCTTTGGACAAAAATAGCCTCAGCATTGAAAGGGTTAAAAATGCCAGGCTCTTTGAATTGTTTTAATTGCCTTTTTATAGGGAAACTGTGGGTCGTAATTTGGAGCACAAGAGGGAGAAGCGAGAGAAGTACCAGACGCTTGTGAACAATCTGAGCAAAACCGTCAACGAGCTGAGTCAGGAGAAACTACAGATTGATCAGCAGCTGCAGCAGCGCAAC
Source organism: Maea johnstoni (assembly GCA_963942565.1). NCBI lineage: Eukaryota > Metazoa > Annelida > Polychaeta > Spionida > Magelonidae > Maea > Maea johnstoni. Next base: position 38,578,597 of record OZ012690.1, read on the forward strand.
AAACTACAGGAGAATAAGGAACAGCTAGTCAAAGACAACCATACCTACAAGGATGACATTGAGGTAAGGACAAGAAATTACAGAGTATCAACAGTAAAATTGGGTATTTTGCTATCATCACTTGTTCTAAAAAGCCTCCAGATTATTTTAGTGATAATTTTGCCAAAAAAAGTGTCTTTTGAAAAAAGATGTTAAAGAAACAATATAGATCATAATTCAAGTTAAAAATCACCCTCATATATTTTGTAATTTTATGATATACATGTATTCCGCAATCCAAAGTTATTTTCAAAATTTTCCTAGATACAAATATCATTATCTACGGATGCCTCTATACATGAATGGAGTTAATAGAAGATTAAATATTATAGTCGGAATGATCTAGTTTACATTTCTTCCTGTAGATGGCGCAAGAAGAACAGCGCCCCCTGCAGGCCCAGATCATCAAGCTGACGGACGATATGGAGATGCTGCGAGAGAGCAAGGAGAGCAGGGTGGATGAAGTCAGAATACAGGTATGCCAGTTCATTCATGTTTTCGGTATTAAAAGTTTAAACTTGATTTATTGTTTGGATGTAACCCTGCTGTTGGCTAATTTGGTCAATACTAAATGATATAAATACCTAGAAAATGACTGAAACCCTGGCACATGGGTACTCAATGTAGAAAAAAATAATTGATATACATGTATTTGTAGTATTTGATTAGTCAACTGCATTGGCTGTTTATTCCAATGACAAAACTCCTATCCTTAGAATGTTGTATATTGCATGTACCCATTTGTATTGTGATTGGAAGAATCTTTTTCAGCCACAGGGAGGCTTATGAGAAAACACTTAAAAATAATTAATGTAGTTGTATGAATATTAATAATAATATTAATGATAATAATAGTATCTGTTACTTAGACTAGGTTCCATGTCTTTCCTTTCTGGTTTCTTATATTGACTTGTTGTAATCTCTTATGTATTTCATTGTTGGGTCAGTTAAAATTTGTCTAGAGAGGGCAAGATCTTCCCTTGCCCACACCTTTTGTACGAAGTCAACATTTTGATGCGTTGAATGAGTTTTGCTTATTTTATTCCAATTTCAGTTCCAGAAGATCAAAATGGAAGGAAAAGAAATTGCTGATATAGAGAATAAAATAAAAAGGTAGACTACTTGTAACCTGTGAATTCAAAATTTTCATTTCTTAGGATGGAGTGAGGTGGTTATTGGTACTTTCATCTCTGCCGCATTTAGGCCCATCAGGTCTCTTTTTCAGCCAGTATCGGGAGTCAGTTTCTCCCCCCATCTATGGGACCACAGGGACTCTGACATGCGTTTTTGCTGCATCCATAGGGCCATGAGACTCTGACGTGCATTCTTGCTGCATCCATAGGCCCATAGGACTCTGACATGCATTTTCGCTGTGTCCATAGGGCCATGGGACTCTGACATGCATTCTTGCTGCATCCATTGGGCTATGGGACTCTGACATGCATTCTTGCTGCACCCATAGGGCCATGGGACTCTGACATGCATTCTTGCTGCATCCATAGGGCTATGGGACTCTGACATGCATTCCTGCTGCATCCATAGGGCTATGGGACTCTGACATGCATTCTTGCTGTATCCATAGGGCTAGGGACTCTGACATGCGTTTTTGCTGCATCTATAGGGCCATGGGACTCTGATATGCATTCTTGCTGCATCCATAGGGCTATGGGACTCTGACATGCATTCTTGCTGTATCCATAGGGCTATGGGACTCTGACATGCGTTTTTGCTGCATCTATAGGGCCATGGGACTCTGACATGCATTCTTGCTGCATCCATAGGGACTCTGACCTGCATTCTTGCTGCCCCCATAGGGCCATGGGACTCTGACATGCGTTTTTGCTGCACCCATAGGGCCATGGGACTCTGACATGCTTTCTCCCTGCATCCAGGCCATAGGGCCATGGGACTCTGACATGTGTTTGTGCTGCATCCATAGGACCATGGGCCTCTGACATGCTATCTCCCTGTATCCATAGGGCCATGGGCCTCTGACATGCTATCTCCCTGTATCCATAGGGCCATGGGACTCTGACATGCTATCTCCCGGTATCCATAGGGCCATGGGACTCTGACATGCTATCTCCCTGTATCCATAGGGCCATGGGACTCTGACATGTGTTCTTGCTGCATCCATAGGGCCATGGGACTCTGACATGCATTCTTGCTTCATCTATAGGGCCATGGAACTCTGACATGCTTTTGTGCTGTATCCATAGAGCCATGCTTTTGTACTGTAAACATGGAGCCATGGGACTCTGACATGCTTTTGTGCGGTATCCATAGGGCCATGGGACTCTGCATGCATTCTTCCTGCACCCATAGGACATGTTTTCCTTTTGCACTGAAAGGGCCATTGGCCTTAAGCGTCTTGGGATTTTGAAATGCCCAGTGATACCGGTATTTCTCCTGTTCACCATCGCTTTGCTTAGCCATGGCACTCAACTATCATAAACCTCTCTAATAAGGCTTTGATACTAAGAAATGTCTTGAATGCTAAAAACATGCTGTTTTATGCTCTTACAGATGGCATTTGAGGCAGTGGACATTGTCAAAGAAAAAGATGGTTCTTGAATAGACTAACATACTTCTTTAACTTCATATACTTGTATTTTCAGCTCTATACTATTGAGAGAAAGCAGAGGAACATTACTAACACTGATAATATCATAAGAAGGTAATAACCGCACTAAAGGCGCTATTCTACCAGGGATGTGAGAGTCGCAAGTTTTACAGAATCAGATGCATCACAGTTAGTTTAGGTTGATAAAAAATAGCCTACCTATGGGATATTCTGCTGTGGCCTAGTGTTTACGATGCCTGTCTCCAAATTGAGTAAACACTGTTCCAGGTCTCCCCTGTAACCCCATTACCAGGTTGGCTTGGTTGCTATACAAATGTGCAGCATTTTAAAGGAGTTGTCTATGGTGCCTTTGCAACTAAATGACCCTTGGGGTTGTAGGAAAAGAGACAGGAATTCTTCCCGGTTCTGGGTTTATATCTTGTCACAATATGACCTAGGCTATTGCAGTCAATGTAAAGCCTAATCCTCCCTCCCTCACCCTACCTTAGGCCAGTGTTCTGAAGATGAGCATTGCCATTGTGCTCAGACACTGGGCAGCAGGTGGCCAATGTGTATGTGCCCCAAGTAGGGCGATGCTCTTGATGTTGCTAGGCTTACCGCACTGAAAATGACCTATGTCATTGTGCTCAGACACTGATCAGTATGTGGCCAATGTGTTTGTGTCCAAAGGGGAGCCGTGCTCTTAGTCTTGCTAGGCATACCGCACTGAAGCAATCTTCTTATCCTTTCATTGCGGGTTCTAGATAATGGGAACAGGGACTTGGCCAGGACCCATCCAGCCTGTCGTTTGAATGGGCAGTTTCATCAAAAACTCCTTTTTAGACTAGCAAAACTTTCCATTAAGAATTTTATATTTTTACTTTTTTGACTAACAATCATATATTTTCATAAAAAAACATCTAAGATATGTCTGAAGTATAAAGTGCCCTTTTTTGATAAGATAGGCTATTGAATATAGTTGGTATATGAGTTTGAAGAAGCTGAGTAGCTTAATCTGGACCGGCAAAAGTTTTGTGAATTGCAGTTTTGGACAGCCATTTTTGAATTCCTGTCTAAGGCCCTGGGGGGAAGGGGGGTAGCTGTAAGGGATAATGAAATGTTTGATGACCCTCTAGATTTTTCTTTTCAACCTACCATTCTTAACACATTAACATTATGAGCATACATATTGTATGCCATCGTGAATAAACAGCAAGAGATGTGAATGCGACTCCTCCTTATAAGTATGAAAATGACATGATAAGTCTGTCAATATTGTAGGAGAACAGGTACAAAAGACTACACTTAACAAGAGATGACCAGATATCTCTGCCCTGAATCTCCCACCAGTCGCTTGCAACACCTCCTCTTGTTATTCAATTACATTTCTTTAGGCCTACCTATTAAATAAATGATTTCCTTGGAAAATGCAAATTCACTACATTCAAAGTTCTTAATTTCCCACTTTATAAAAGAATTAAAGTTGATAGTTTCCATGGTCGTACTTGCTGCTGTCAAATTTTCCTAATGGTAGGAATGAATTAGTTTCCCACCTCCATTCAGTTATACTTCTTTATGCCTGACATTTTTTTCTGGATGTAGAAAATAAATTGATCAAATACCCTCATAACCAAATCTCTTACTTTTACACAAAAATGTTCAAAGGTACCAAGAACATAAGTATTCAATAAGTCATTATTGGTTTTAGCTATATTTTTCAACAGTATTATCTGATGGGCACCCGGGCTGTTTCGTAACTGTCAAAACATAGTACAGCCCTGGATAAGAAGTATTTAATTATCTCTTAGTTCAATGAATATATCCTCAATGATGATTTAAATGGAATAATATAGTGCCCTATTCTCATTTTACCAATCAAACTTCATTTATCTATGGTAATACAGTGTACTATTTTGTTATTACTGATGTAATTCCATATTGCATATTTTAGCGTGAACGACAAAATAACATATAATAATAATATGCTACCATTGTCTGAGCAGATCATGACTCTTACTTCCATCTCTAGGTATATCATTGAGCAGCGTGATGTCGAGCTGGAGAAATGCCGAGAGAAGAAAGAGGACTTGGAGGACAAGATTCTGAGCAATGGATCGGAGAAAGTGGAAGTGGAGCAGGATATTCTTAAAATCAAAGACGACCTCGCCACCCAACAGGTCAGTCCTTCGATTGTTAGAAATTAGCACTGGTGGTCGCTAACTTGGCCAATACAAAACGATGCAAAAATCCTAAGAAATGACTCAAACCATGGCACATGGTTACTCATCTGAGAATTCTCAGTGAGAGCTATCCAATGAATACCAACATGACATGGTTTGGATGGTTTTCAAAAATGTTTGTGTCCTTGTGCTTTGGACGAAAGTAGCCTCAGCATGGGAAGGGTTAAGATTTTTGCAATACTCTAAATTGACATTACCTTAACCCGTTCAGCACTTGCAGTTCGGTCAAAAGCAGCCTGATAATTTTGGTAAACACATTGTTTGATTGTTATAATCTATTGTTTTCTCCAGATCCGGGAGCGTGAGCTGTCTGACAACCTAAACCTTCGTAAGAAGCAGAGTGAAATTGTCAAGGTCAAGGACAGTATTGCAACCCTGAGAGAGGATCTCGGTGACCTGAACCCCGGCAGTCTCGACAGGGATCAAAGAAAACTGAGGGCAGAAGAGGACAGCCTCCTCAAGGAGGTAGTTAGCTCTTACACATTGAAATCTTAACTCTTATGCTACTGCTGGCTGATTGGGCCAATACAAAATGATGCAAACATTTTTTAAATGACTGAAACACTGGAATATGGGTACTCATCTGAGAGAATTCTGTGAGAACTATCCAATGAATACCCACATGATAGGGTTTTTAGATGGTTCTCAAAATTCTTTGCGTGCTTTTGCTTTGGACAGAAGTAGTCTCAGCATTGGAAGGGTTAACCCTCATAGTTCTATGATAAAGAAAACGTGTACATGAAAACATTGCCCCTGAATAAAACATGGTCACCAAAAAAGCATGAAATAACAGATTTCCACTGAGTGACTGGTTTTTCTGGCAAAATGCCTAAGACATTCTGTAGCTAAGTGTCCATATCTTTCAGAATACCCAGCATGATTTGAATCGAGCAGAAGCCCGTTTCACAGAACTCCCAGTTTCTTTCATAAACAGTTGCCAAAATAGTCTACACAATAAAATTAAACCCATACATCCCTGTTGCAGCATAAAGCAGATTGACTATTGTCAGGATAATTTATGTTAAATAAAAGCATATCTTAGAAGTGTTTGAAGGAGAAGTGGAGCTCATAACAACAACAAATAACTTGCCTTCATATATCTTGGGAATTCATTTATTTTCCTAAAAATAGAATATTCACAGCAAAAAAAATCAAGATTTGGAATTGTATTCTCTCTTGATGAGTATTTATTGTCATTAAGATATGAGCAGAGAAAAAGTTTTTTTGTGTGTGTGTTTGCATTCAGTCAACATAGTTAAGTAGAATTCCTTAAAATCTTCTGATTGTCTTGTAGTATATTCCAGTATGAACAATAATATTCCTCCAAATTATTTGCACTTGGAATGTGATTTTGTCTGACAACTTTTGAACGTAACTAGTAACCCTGTCATACTCTAGGGTACCTTTGGAATTAGTCATCAGGAATCTTGATACTTTTGATAATAGATTCTGAATCTAAAATGATATTTCTACACAAAGAGTCATAAATATTGTTGTCTTGTAGAAACACACAGCAGATGGCAGACAGCGGGGTTTGGAAGAAGAGATTAGGACAAGGAGAAAGGAGCTGAACAGTGATTATAAAGACGCAGATCAAATCTACACAGATAAAGTCATCTCTCTGAGGGTAAATACGCATTTCTACCCACTTCCGACATAAAGTAAATTGGAACAGTTCTGCCTCATATGTGGCAAAAACTTGTTTGTTCTGTTGGGCAAGCGTGTCTGATTAATTGTAGTATGTAAAATTGAATTCCTTCAAATTATTTGCGCTTGGATGTGAATATTGTCTGGCAGCGTTTGAACATAACTAGTAACCTTGCCATACTCGAGGGTACCTTTAGGTTTTGTCATCAGGAATCATGATACTTTTGGTAATAAGTTTTGAATTGTTTGAATTACTGGGACCTCCATGCAATTACCACATACTGACCTTGCAGCATGGATTCATTCAGTTCAAAAGAATCAGGATGAAAATGCATAGTTGAATTCCTTCAGGATTTTTCTGTTTTTCCTGTAGAACCTTATGGGAGCTTCAAAGGAAATAGCCACTTTTAAATATTGTCTAAAATATCCCCTTAATGATATTATTATCTAATTCTCAAACTTTTGAAATGTGAAGTTGTGAGACACTAGCATGGTTCATCTTCTAGTTATCAAATACATACTTCTTATATATATAGGGCTATATACTGCCAGTAGGCTTTTAGTCCATTGTTGTAGCTACTACTGTAAAATCTCAGAAATTTAGACCGACCTAGGGATTTGGACCACTATAATCATTTTGCAAAATGATAAATGGGGAATCTGGGCAACCCTCAATCTATTGTCAGTTGCCATTTCACAAATATCTTGCTGATAAAACATCAAGGTATTTTCAGAAAACGTGGTCCACCCTGAACCCATAGAAATCATGATTATCAAAAAGTGTCCCAAATTACTGAAAATTTATGGTTGGCCTGCTCTGGCACTGTTCTTCATCAGCTTTTCTCAGACTGACATCTGTGGTTTATTTCTCACTTCAGACAACTGAGTTGGCCAAAGGAGACCTAGACAAGTTCTACAAAGCATTGGACAGGTACCTTTGGAATTTCATTTATTCTTCTTTTTCTAGCATATATTGGCTTAGCCATGACTAGTTGGTTGTAAGTGGTGGAGGAAACTGGAGTACCCGGCAGAATTCACCTCCCAACCTCAGGTCACTGTCAACTTTCTCACATGCCCTGGCTGGGAATTTAAACCCTGATGACATTTTGAGATGTTTTTTTAAGCAGTATAATGAATTTACTTAAGTTACATTATATAAATAAAAGGACAATTGATGTACAACAGGAAGAGATAACAAACAATCGGAAACCCCTTTGAGACTTGGGTGACCCCCATATCTCTTTGTTACTTTTACAAGATTTTGAAAAATTTTAAGATAAATTTTGAAAATATTCTTAAACATGCTGTAAGGCATGTGTTGATTAAATAAGAACTTTTTGTGGGAGTAAAATCTTATCCTAAATGTTCCAGGGCTGTGATGACCTACCACAAGATGAAGATGGATGAAATCAACAAGATTATCAGAGACATCTGGAGAAACACCTACAGAGGAAATGGTCAGTTGGGTTATGGGATAGATAGGCTCCAAGGAAGCTATGCTGTATGTGATATACTCACAGTGTTACGAGGCAAAGCCAAGTAACCCCAAGTGTATCAAATACACAACAGCTTCCAAGGGGTCCATGTACCTTGTACCACAGTATACTGCCTTCACATTATGACAGACCAAGAAAAGCTAAACAGAGCAGGTTTCCTTCATACCTATTGTGGTTTAGCAGCATATGAAACACAGGCTCATATAATAAGTGTGGGCTATCTCATATAACCAGGAGAACTATCTACATAGCACTTAAAATGAAAAAATTATGTAGAGCTCAGAATATACTGGTAAGATTATTTCAAAAATCTACAAAAAAATTGAAAATGCAGACATTTTCTATACATGTTACTAATTCTATAGTTCAGGCAAGCTATTAATAGAATTGGCTGTAAACAGTTCAGGTCTTTCCTTTATCTGTTTGATATTTCATTTTGAGTTCTTTAAGAATTGTTAATAGTGCATTTTGATTATGATTTATGAACATTGTATTTATTTTAGACATTGACACAATTGAAATTCGCTCAGAGGATGAAACAGCTGGTGCCACTGCCACTTCTCGGCGGAACTACCACTACAGGGTGGTGATGGTGAAGGGAGACACAGCACTAGACATGAAGGGAAGGTGCAGTGCTGGACAGAAGGTGGGTGGACGGAATTCATAGATCCAGATAATACTGATCTAGGACAGCTCCAGGCTCGAATGGGTTAGTGACTAAACAGCACCCAAAGTAGCTCTGTTGGTTAGGTATCAGACTAGTAATCAGTAGGTCACTGGTTCAATTCCTGACCGGGACACTTTGATCTGTCCTCGGGTAAGACAGTTTATTCCATATTGCCTCAGCTGCAAAATGGGTACCTAGCATTAATAATGTAGTGCTTAGAGCTTGTGCGCTAAATGCTGCCAGCTGAAATATCCCTTGGGGGATTGAAATAGTTTCCTTGTGTACAGCCCTGCTAGGGAAGGAAGGTCATGTGAACATTTCGGTGGATACAAGACTATAAACCGAATACCTTTACCTTTACCCATCATCTGGCTATGGAGAGAACAGGCCAGTAGAATATTGTTGCCTACTCTCACATTCTCATCAGCTTGTCATTTTATGATGTCTTTTACTATTGTTTATATATTAATTATTGTATATATTTACATCATGGGGTACTTATGTGTCTTGTATCTTAGAAAAATGCTTATCATATCACATCTATCCACTCATCATTTTTTCGTCTCTTATTAGGAACTTTGATTATCGCCACTTTTCCTATGTATATACTTATATTTGTATAGATTTACTAAATAATATACTATTGCATGTCTTTTATTCCATATATTGTGGAACGAATACAGTATGATTAAGTTATTCTATTTTTGTTTACAGGTCCTAGCCTCTCTGATAATTCGACTGGCTTTAGCAGAGACTTTCTGTATCAATTGTGGAATCCTTGCACTAGACGAACCAACAACCAACCTGGATCGGGAAAATATTGAAAGTCTGGCCTTCGCACTGGTCGAGTAAGTTAGTTAATATTCATCTCATGGTCTATTCTTATCAGATCTATCGTTATTATCATTACCATCTGATTAACTTACTTGGAAACTGAGGAAATTATGATTAATCAAGTCATGTTGTCAGTGTTTGACTGCTATTGCCCAATGTTGCTAAAATTCCTTATTTTCCCCCTCAAATCTGCTTGTAAATCCCTTTCAGCTCCTAGGCATCTGGGTAAAATAAGGTGATGTAGTATTGAAGCATTGCAAAATTCTCGTATATTGTTAGCTACTTTGATCACCATGTTTGCTAATATATTCATTGCTATGTAACAACATCACAATATTAATCAGAAAAAATGACATAAAGGTAAAATTATAATGGGGTGATGTGTTTGACATCCCACATTTCTGTTCTACAAACGCTATGTTTACATTGGATATGGGGCCTGCCTTGATAGCCAAGGCATTTCCACTGGCTGGTCACTGTCTCTCTCTACTACTCATTTGGGTCAGGCAGTGGTCTTTACTCTCTACTACATAAGATGGTCATAATTAACTAGCAGAAAAAAAGTTTTTAAAGGAATTTCAAAAGAAAACAAAAATAAAAAGTGGTGATTGTGCATACCATAAATTCTTGGAAATTTCGACCACCCTAAGAATTTGGGCCACTATAATTATTGTGCAAAATACTCAGAGCCCTTGGTCATAATTAAGTGAATTCTGTGCCACTATTACTGTGCTTTGTCTGTATTTTCAGAAAACATGGGCCACCCTTAACCCATGTCAGTATTAAAAAGTGTCCCAAATTGCTGATAATTTACGGTACTGTTTTTTCAGGATCATCAAGAGTCGCCACCAGCAGAGGAACTTCCAGCTGGTGATCATCACCCACGACGAGGACTTCGTGGAGCTGCTGGGACGCTCCGACTACGTCGAGTTCTTCCACAGGGTCGCCAAAAACGAAGAGTAAGCAAATCCAGGGATGAGTAGTAAATAAATGAATTTACATATCCTACATTTATTAAGAAGAAATTTTGATTTCTATTCAATTTCAATGTGATGATTGTTGTGGTTAGTAGTAGTAGTAGTAGTAGTAGTAGTAGTAGTAGTAGTAGTAGAAGTATCTATTTTAATTATTATTACTATGATGATTATTATGATAATTATTAGTATCAGAAGTAGTATTGTTAGTAGTAGTAGTAATAATGATAATGATAAAAATAATCATAACAATAATGATAATGGTAATTATAATGATAATAATGATGATAATAATAATGATAATAGTAATAATAATGATAATGATAGTATAATTATTATTATTATTATCATCATCATTATAGTAGCAGTATCAGTATTTGTACTACTGATATCTGCCTAGGAGCTGGTGATTTAAGATTTGAGTGTATAATCAACCTGGCATTTATCAAACATGAGTCCTATATAATTTGTTTGGTTAGTTTTTGTTTGATATGTTTAGCTATTTGCTTTATGTATGGCCAATTTTCATTGATTCTACTCGCATCTCATTTTTTTCAGTGGTCATTCTGTGCTCTCCAAGACTCCAGTAGAAAAATTGCAAAGCAGATAAACAACAACAACAGCAACAGCAACAACAACAACAACAGCTCAAGAGAGTGGATTTAAGATGGCAGAGGCTTGCTTAGGCCAAAATCAGATTTACTCTTTACTGCCTTAAGGAATATATGTTTGTCTCATACTTTTTAGTGACTCTCCTTCAAATATTTCATAAATTAGGCTATTAATGTTTCATTCATAAGTCACTTGAAATAAACTCGTCTATTCATGAGTTATTAAGAACTCCAAGCTTGAATGGGTAAAAGTGATATTTTTACTTCTAAACAATCAATTCCCCCAGAGAGCCCCAACCAGTGGGGCATATCTTTCCTATGTCAACCTTTGAAAAATTTTGAAAAAGAAATCCTAACATTTTCTGTCAAATCTTTCAAAGAGTTATTTTCACAATACTGGTAGTATTCATGTAATACTTCTCAATGTAAATTGCAAGTTTGATTAGGTTAAGGCTATATTTGTTTGATTACATTCCATCTATATACAAGTTCTTTTCATTATGTGTGGGATTGTTCGCTCATGCCAAGGATCTTAGATCTGTGTTGTATAATCCAGCTTGCGGCATGAGAAAAGGTTAGCAGTGACATGTGGATAGCGGGTGATTTTCCAGGTACTCTTGACTTGGGGTTAAGTCACAACTAGTCAGATGCAATATGGCAGAATTTTTTTGATAATCAAAATTCCAAATCTAAGTATCCAAGTTCAAGGTTTTCTACTCTGTTAACCACTGGTAAGTCACATTTTAGCCCAAATCAGGCAAAAGGTGACAATAAACATAGTTACAAACAAGGGTATCTTTACAAACTTTTCTTCGCAAATAAGTTAGTATTTTCTAGCTAGCTATGCAAAAGATGTGTAAAATGTATGAATACCATTGCACTGCAACTCCTAATCATGAAGTGTAAATAGCTTTTGAGGTGAATGAAAAAGATATACATGTATTAAGCAAAGTATGACCTTTGTGATTTATGAATGCCACTTTGGTCCATCAAAGCCAAAATCAAGGTCTAGACTTTTATGTTTTCTTCTTGTTTCATCTGAAATGGGCAATATGAATCAAACATCAACCTTGAGTTTCTGGTGTCATAGATACTACATCAAATAAAACTGTAGTTGTGGCCTAGAATTATTGCTATTTGGAGAGTACACATGATCAGCCACATGGAAATATCTTGATAGCATAGCAATATTTTGAGGATTATTTTTATGAAAGTTGTTTCTGTTTGCCTATTCTATTCCTCATTAAATGTTTAAAAAACACTATCATTGATAATTTATATTCAAAAATGTCTAACCATGTTTACCCCAGATGCAAATAGGTTAAGTATTAATGCACTGACATTACCCACAGCTACAATTCTAATTTGTTGCTTTTTGTTTGTTTGAAACATACAAGCAAGCATTTATTGTTCACGGGGGATAACATCTTCAAAGAAAACATCACAAATTTTGCTGAGCATGCGTTCATTGCTGAGATTTTGTCACATATTTCAGGCACTGTGAATGGCATTTACCATTGTTAAAAGTAATTGCCACCTGATTTGTGTTCAAAAAATTGCTGTGTTTGTGAAGTCGATTAATCGAGGTGCTGAAAATTCTCATTGTTAAGTGAAATCATACTGTTTAATTGACAAGTGCAATTGACATCTTTAACACTGAGTCAGGTGCTGGTGTTAGTAAATGTTTGTTATTCTTGAAATACACATGTCATAGAAGTGTCTAGCAAATGCACACACACACATATATATATATATATATATATATATATATATATATATATATATATATATATATACATATACAAACGTGCATAATTATGCATATCATTTTATGCACAAATTACTTTGCCGCAATATATGCATCATTTATGTTAATTTGATGATTAAGTATTGAGTTGGATGATGTAATTGATAGTTATTTGTCAGTAATTGTGTGTAATGTATTTCTTTACTATGTTATTACATAAATTCATGTATGCAAGATATAATCTTAAATAAGTTGCTTAAATAATGAATCTTGCTTATGGGAAAGATGTGTACGAAATATTCTGTTTATTGTTAGGGATCACTTATGCAAAATGCAATTTGTTTATGTTGTATTCCATTTTTAAAATGATATATTTAAATGTTTTTGTTAATCGAGAGAGGCATTTGCAACAATAGAAGAACTACACAGGTAAAAGTTCATGGGGCCTTACGGACCCGTAACGGGCCCGTTTTTCGATCCCTCAATATATCGACATTCCACGGCTTGAAAACCTGTAACGATCCCATTATTTTTATTATTTTTACGGGCTTGTAACGGACCCGTTATATCGGGTTCTGAGCCTGTTACGGGCCCATCAAAATAACGGGCCCGTTTGGACCCGTCAATTTTTACCTGTGTAAGGGGACTATGGATTACTAAGAAATCCAAGATATATGAAGGTTATATGCTACATGAATAATCATCCATATATCTTTAAAGGATCGAAAAATAAAAGAAGATGCATGGAAGCCGTGTTCTTTGGTTATTTTCTTTATTCACATTAGCTATGTCATCTCAAACATTAGGTGATCAGTACATTGAAATATCTGAGTATTAATTAATAATTCCCCCTACCCATCTGAAACTACTAGCCAGATAGGTGACGTTTGATATGGTTTCCAGGATTACCCCCACCCCCCCAAAAAATATTTATCCTGTGACCTCCTGGTGAGCAAGTGCAGCACTAAATCATAGGATGATAGGTTTTAATGTTGTAGATCATTAGAAGAAAATGTTGATTATAGGAATAAGCCAGTGAGTTCTGGACATCCTACTCCCAGGTAAGATAAACTGTTCAGCTTTGAACAAATAGTAAAAGGAAAAGTTTATTTTTTGGCGTTTACCTTTGAGTATATACTCCTTAACTGTTACATGGTTCAAATATCTATTTGTATTATATGAAGGATGAACGGGATGTCAACAGGGATAACTGCTAAGAATTGTCCATTTGAGATGAAGCCACCCATCATTTCTGGTGCTTGCTGACACCTATTGAGTGAATGTGTTACTACAATTTCAGAGTCTACATAATAGTGCCACTGGTTTCTGTCATTTTGAGAATTATCCCACATTTGCGTGCCAACCAAATAAGTCTAAGAGAGAAATCGACACTTTTGTAGATCTCATAATTTAATTCAATTGGAAGTGTATCCTGACCGGGGCATGTGAGAAAGTTCACAGTGACTTGTAGTTAGGGGCTGATTTTCGCCTGCGCTCCTATTTCCTCCATCATCGTTGGCTGATAAAATTTTCCTAGATAGGCAGAACAAGTGGTGATAAATGAAATTCCTAATTCCCAGTTATCTTTAAGTTGCTGTTGTTTTGGACCAAAAAATCGACTATATAGCTACGTCGTTGTAGATAATGTATTGGGCGGTACCAGGAAGTAGTAACCTTTCTGTTGAAGGGCCATTAGAGCAGTAGATACAAATTGTTAGGATTTAGTTATGTCACTTTCAACAGCTTACATTATATTGAGACGTTAAAGTAATCGGAACTGGAAAGAAATCCAACAATCTTTAACATAGTCCCAAGAACTCTTTTAGTTGCTAAGCGCTATAGACTGCCTTCACAATCCACTAAATGGGACCAAGCTTGATTCTAACCTGAGATCACTTACTTATGGTATATATCTCTAGGGCTGAGCGATTCCCCTTACGTTTGTACACATACAATGTTAAGGATCCCGGCTTTAAATCGCCCTCCGAAAATAAATGATAAATCAAAACGTCAATGAATTAAATTTCCTTTGTTGCCTTCGCATGTTTCATCACTTTTAAAGCCTGGGTTGCATTCATAGAGACCTAAGATGAGCAACCATATCTTAATTCAAGATAGAGACACAATATGTAACATGTCTATTTTCTTTCCTTTTTTGTTATCTATATAGCATATAGCATATATATTATCACCAAAAAGGTAGAAAGATAAAAGATAAAAAGAAAACCGGGAATTTATGTGAGAGGGACCTGCACTGTCGTTAAGATCTTAAAAGAAACAATTGGAAATTGACTTATATGCCATATAACCTACAGAACAGCATAAGTACAAAATAGTACATTTTAAAAAGATCTGCTTAACTTAACTCATCAATTGGAGCTTAGTTAAAAAAAAGTTGTTGAGGAATTTTTGTACTCAACAGGAAAAGTACGACAACTTTCTGTCATTTTGTGAATGGGTGATTTTTACAACGTAGGTTGAATTGGAAATGTTGTTTCGGTAAGTATAAGTTGGTAAATAATTTGAACAGCTACTTGATTGATAATATTTGTATTTTTTTTAAACCAATTTCCATTTGGATCGTTCACATTGTTCTGACACATGGATAAATATGTTGATACATACTTTACATATTGAGGAATATCTGCCGGGAAAGTTATTCTTATTATTCAAGAAATTTCATGATTTATGTTTTGAGTTGTCTTTGCATTGGTGCACACCAACTGCTAATGCGTTAACCCTCTCACACAGGGAGCGTACACATAGTGTTTAAATATCATCTGTTTATTTTGCCTCAGGTCTGACATGTATGAACACATCTTGAATTATTTTAATAACCTGAGAAACCTTTGACTGAAAGTCGTGTTAAGGATGGGTTAAATAATCCCTCTTAAGTATTTGTTTTCAAATAGTACACAATTTCTATTCCAAGCAGCCATGCCATGGGGGTAT
Source organism: Maea johnstoni (assembly GCA_963942565.1). Taxonomy (NCBI): domain Eukaryota; kingdom Metazoa; phylum Annelida; class Polychaeta; order Spionida; family Magelonidae; genus Maea; species Maea johnstoni. The sequence goes on from OZ012690.1 coordinate 38,594,367, forward strand.
ACCAGATGCTGAAGTTTTAAAAACACCAGAGAGGTGTCGGCAAGGGTTAACGGGAAATGTGGACCTGCTACTGTTCGTTTAGACTGGAGGAAGCCATTTAGCATTTCTGATGTTGGCTGCCACCTTTTGAGTAAATGTGTCACTAGAAGACACTCGGCAGAAATTACATACCCCCTAAGAGGATTGTCAGGGCTCAAAGACACAATAATATGCCATAAGCAGCTTGAGCGAAATAGACGTGTTTTTATTCGATCATTGCTAACATTGATAGAGAAGTATACAGCTCCTCGACGACAATACTTCTGGATACTTGCAAATCGATTTGCGAGACATTTGCGTATGGTCCCTTGTCTTTATGTTTAGTGGGTAGAAGTAGTAGTTGTAGTAGTATTAGTTGTTGTTCTTGTTGTTGTAGTATAATTAGTAGTAGTAGTAGTAGTAGTAGTAGTCGTAGTAGTAGTAGTAGTGACAGCACTACTACTATTACTACTACTACTACTACTACTACCTTGCACAATGAGTGTACAGCTCTACTACTACTACTACTACTACTACTACCTTTCAAGAACATAGCTCTCTACTACTACTACTACTGCTGCTGCTACTGCTACTACTACTACTACTGCTGCTGCTGCTACTACTACTACTACTACAACTACTACTACTACTACTACTACTACTACTACTACTACTACTACTGCTGCTGCTGCTGCTGCTGCTGCTGCTGCTGCTGCTGCTGCTACTACTACAACTACTACTCCCGCCCCCCTGTCTGATGTTTGAATGGGGCATCTCCCGCCACAGCTGCACCTGTCGGGAGGTGATGCGTCTGCTCCACAGACGGATTACGTATGAGGAGGAGTATGATGGTGTGCAGCTGCCTGTGTTGACTTATCTGCCACCTACCCCCCCCCCCCCCCCCCCCTAGTAGAACACCCTTCGGTAATGGTTATCTCCTCTGTGTTGTAAGGCAGAGGGATGGATAAAGGATGAAGGGAGTTGAGTCGTCTTGTATCTTATCATAAGCATACGTGTATTTCAGTGGCGGGGATCAGCATTTCTGTGAAGGTGTTTTTTTTTCTGTGTGAGGAGTTCGTGGATCCCTATTGTTTTACGCAAAAACTAGAGAAATGTCGCAGGTCCTTGGACCCTCTCTGTATCCACAACAGTTATTAGTAAAGATGCAAATTGTGTAGTAGCACATACCCCGTTGGCTGAGTTCTGGCACTGGTCCTCCTCTGAAGACCATGACAAGCGGGCACATTGAGCACACCCGAGCTATTGGTGGATTATCCCAATACACAGGAACAGAAACTTCTTAATGCCAGTGTGTAAAGAATGTCACAACGATCAAATTATTTTCTGAAATTAATGATTTTTATATATATATATATATATATATATATATATATATATATATATATATATATATATATATATATATATATATATATATATATATATATATATATATATACACACACACACACACACACACACACAAATATGTCCATATGGTGTGTGTGTGATGTGTGTGTGTATGCTTCTTCAGTTGGGTACCGTTAGGTAACAGCGTGGTGTCTAGGGTCCTGCTTGGTATGGTGGTCAATTTGTCTGCCAATCTCAAAGCTCCACCCTTTCTGGTCAGAACCCTTTCGGTTGGTCTGTGACACCCTTGCCTAGCCTGAAAGGATACCCTACCACGTAATTGCCGTGTTTGTGGCGTAACCCAGCGGGTTTGTCAGACTGACATCCGCCATGCCCAGGTAAAGAGCACCCGTTATGGGCACTAATTAGTTACCTGTAGCAGCCTATTCTCCCAATTCCTTTGTTTCAGTTCCAGAAGGGCTCTTTCGGCGTCTGCTTCTCAAATACGAAAAGGTGCGATTCCCCGGGTCGCGACTCGACTTGGCTTAGTTTTAGCAGAGAGAATCTATTATTGGAGGTCCCTGGTTTTAGGCCAAGCACTGTTTTACTTCTATATATATTTGATATGCAAACTATACCTATGATCACCTAGACTTAAGCAAAATATTGAGACTAGAACATAGACAAGCATTACTTGTGGATCATAAACTAGAAGCCAGGCTAGTCTTACCTAAAAGCATGTTAGATACCCTTTGCGCTGTAGGATGTGTCAAGGTTGTGAGGGAAATGACCACTGGCCTTTCCAAGTTTCAGTTTTTTTCAAAATAGCTTGTGAAATGCATAGGATTTACACCACAGTACTCCCCCCCCCCCCCCCCCCCCAATATAGTAAACGGACTGACCGCAGACTCTGCCAGATTCCCAAACAAGCCTGTGAAATAATCATACAGTAATTATTACCTTACTCATAAAACATCTCTTGACAGTTACATGTGTTCCTAAATAAATAAAAAAAACTGAGAAAAAGCCCTCACTCTTAGATGTAGTCCACAACGTATTGGGTGAGGGAGGTTCATCCGGGTTAAAACATAAGAGCACTTGTAAAATACTCTCTCGCCATTACCTGTACTGTATCAAAGGGGTGCCTGATCATAAAGGTCCCAGTCTCGGCACATCTAGCGGCTTGTTAAATACCCCTCGCAATTACCAGTGCTCCAATTACCGAAGAGATGACTAATGTCTTCCCCAGCTCCTTGAAACCCCTCTTGGAAACCACCCTTTACACCTTTAATACCTGCGCACCTATTGTCTGAGACATGACAACTGCTGGCGGTGCCGCTTCGCTGAAGAGTTGCGTTAACTGCTCTCCTCCACCCTTATCCATACCCCCAGTGCCCGAGGGCCGGGTACGGGTGATACAAGTCACACTAATTATCTGCCTAACGATATTGCCGAATCACCTGTCCCGGCTTCTTAGCGCCCACAAATGGTGGGAAATCAATTGGCGGTTTTTTGGGCCTTCATCTTGACGTCACGGTGGTCTGCGGCAGATGCGGTTCCCAGCACATTCAACCGTCACGGTCCCACATAGAATTTATCGTCTGGATCTATGAAACTTTTGACAATAACTTGAAAAGTAAGGGTTATCTTACAAAATATTTGAAGGCGATTTGTTGGTAATGTTCTATCTAACATTTTCCTACATGTTTGATCTCTGCTCTACTCTGCTTTCGCCCAAACGATTTTACCGAAATTGTCTAGCTGCCTTGGCTTTGGCTTCAGCGAGTGAATTTCATATCTAGTTTGGACAGGGGGTTATATATATATATATATATATATATATATATATATATATATATATATATATATATATATATATATATATATATATATATATATATATATATATATATATATATATATATATATATATATATATATATATATATATATATATATATATATATATATACATATATATATACATATATATATACATATATATATACATATATATATACATATATATATACATATATATATACATATATATATATATATATATATATATATATATATATATATATATATATATACATATATATATACATATATATATATATATATATATATATATATATATATATATATATATATATATATATATATTTATGTATATATATATAAATAGATAGTTAGATAGATAGATAGATATGTGTGTGTGTGTGTAACCGGATAAACGTGATTAGCTTTCACACATTCACGCAGAATTTTCCAAATGATGCATTCACTTCATTGATTAGGCATGTCTGTTTCAACCCCATGGCACACATTAGCGTCATCATATGGATGAGCCTTGGAATATCCGTTTCCAATCAATTCCCGTTCCGCCAACTAGCTACTACTAGTTAACATATTTCCTGCCCTTATACTGGAATTCCGGGATGTGCAATAATCATGAAAATTAGAAGGGACTTCTGCAATAAATCACAAACTTTTTAAAGCCGAATTGTCAAGTAGATAATGATTGACATTTTTCAATAAAATGTCTATCAAAATTATTTTTTTATTGGAAAGATATCACGATATTCGTCGATATAATATACGTCGCTGCAGGGGTGAATATGTTAATAGGCAGTATCGCCTTTATACTGAGACGATAAGAGAACCAGGCTAAGACGATACTCGCAGACGACCCGGAACTGCCACTGCTGCGGAAGTTGAGAAATTGTTATATAGACGCGGGAAACTTAAATAATTATCCCCGCTTGTCAACATAGGCCGACATAAACACTTAATCCCCAAAATAAAGAAGGCGATTTGGGCGCGATGAAGATTATGTAAGCAATGTTTGGGTAGGGTCTAGGAAGACGAAAAGACGACAGGCTTGGATGATTTCCCGTTTGTTGATTGGACGCGCGCGCATGACGTAACAGTTTGATTGACAGTTTATACTGTGAAATCAACATGGACACCTCCAAACTGTAAATATCTTGTGATGTAGCCTAGAATCTAGGTTGTCATATTTATTTCATTGGTGTCTTCAAGTTGTTCTCTTACCAGGCACCAAGTGGTCCTGGATGACGTTTATTTCATTTTTTTCACCATGTGGTGTTAGAGAACAGGAACCAAGCCTCTACATTGTGACACATATTTCTGGCTCCGTCTCATTTTCTCTTGATAGTACATAATAGAACACCCAGGGGATGTGACAACTGTTCGCATTTCAGGTCTACTCTCACTTAGTTTTAATCTTTTCGATTTTCACATAGAAAACTGTGTAACTCGCACTAAGAATAAACGTGTTCGAGATGGTAAAATCATTTTTTTTATGCATGAAAGAAAGTTCCCAGTGACTTAGGTGTTAGGCGGTGGTTTTCTCTGGTTCTCCGGTTGACTCCACCATCAACAACTGGCCAGTCATGGTTGAGCTATGAAATTGCTGCGAAGGAAACAATAACCGAAATACAAAATGTATACATAAAACGGTACTTTTTCGTATTATGGCGCATACAACGTTACGTTGAGGTTGCGAAACCAAAACCCAACTCGCACTCTATGTATACTTCTGTTCTAGGGCAGAAGTATACATAGCGTTGGGTCGTCTGCCGACATTTCATCATCACAAGGCGGTATTCCTTTGTCATCTCTATTTCCTTTTTTCGATCGCTTTTTCTCTCCTTCTCGCCTGATCTGCGCCAAATTAAAAACTACCTCAGATTCAATTCAAAAATGAGGTGGTTTAATGGACTCTGGTACCTCAGCCGTGAGCAACACGGTTGCTTATCGAGCAGAATCGCAGACAAACCATCGCATCTTCAAATCAAAGTCGTTTTTAACTAGTTAGCGGTATCTTTGTTAAGAAATTAAGCAAAGGCGTAATGGGTTTTTCACACCAAAACAAATATTGGGGTAATATAAGCATGACAAACAGCCCCCTTGTCTCAGACACTTAAGTCCACTCGTAAGCGGCTCTCGAGGTTCGGGATACTAATAGAATTCGGGGGGTCCCTCGGGTCAGTCCCTCTTCCTCTACAGGATTAGACTTCTTTAGATGATGAGAACAGTTCGCGCCCAGTTATGGCACACCAAAGACACCATTGAAGTGCATTCAGAGATCCGCTTCATGGCCTACACAAGCCTCTTTGATTTCGCACTGTATAGATTGTTAGCCAAGTCATTCATGCAGCCAGCCAGCCACCCAAAAAAAGCCGCCCTGTTTTGCTGAAATCTCACTAGCAAGAACAATTCCGGAAAATGTATCAAAGAAACATAAATCAGAACCCGACAAATAACTCTTTATCAAATATTTTGCGAATCTAAGCTTTATTCTTTTGTTAAGCATCCAGAAGTGATTCGCCTGTTTGAGATACGAGGAGATGGTAATGTCTGAAATCATGCTTGCTTACTAGTTATATAAAAATAAACCAGGATATCAATACGATATCAGAGTTTAAGATTAAGTCAAAGATGTTATATTTAAAGGTATTCATCCTAGATTAGTCTCCCTTGATGGTCCTGTATAGCATCGGTTTATCTGATATACCAGTGCTGATTCACTGAATTGGCAATGGGTGCTGTAAGGTTCGGCACCCGACTACAAACGTCAATTAGGACAAACTTATCACATCTTTATCATCATCTCTAACGACTTTTTCCTCATACGTAGGACAAGGACAAATGGTATTTTGAACACATGCACGTTCACAATTTATAATTTAAATGGAATGAAATGTATTTTCGACCACCGGCTCTGACATTTACCCACTACTACTACTACTACTACTACTACTACTACTACTACTACTACTACTACTACTACTACTAATCTGCTACTGCTACTGCTGCTACTACTACTACTACTACTACTACTACTACTACTACTACTACTACTACTACTACTACTACTACTACTACTTATCTGCTACTGCTACTGCTGCTGCTGCTACTACTACTACTAATCTGCTACTGCTACTACTACTACTACTACTACTACTACTACTACTACTACTACTACTGCTACTGCTACTGCTGCTGCTGCTGCTGCTGCTGCTGCTGCTGCTGCTGCTGCTGCTGCTAGATATTTCAGTTTGTAATCTCAAAGTTATCGAATACGGAATGATTACTTCTCAATCGTCTCAAGCAAATCTTTATCAGCTAGAATTTGAGATAAGCCCTGGCCCAAGGCGATCCGTCTGCATAAAGCGTATATCCTTTGCGCAGGCCCTCCAGAGTATGGAAGGATAAATACTTTCCGATAATACTTAAGAATGGATCCTTTTCCTAACACTTCCGTTCTGCTGTCTATTTGGATAGGATGTTTGGTGGACTTTGGGGAGATTAGGACTTATCCCTCTAAGCAGTAGCTGCATTGTTTGAAAGGGAAGCCCCTGGGTTATAGTCACGTCTGGCAGATACAACTTATCACTGGCACAAACCTGCTATCAGTGTTCTGACTGGAGGCTCGCTATGGCTGGCTAAATCATAGCGAGAGAAAATACATGTATCGTTTCCCGCATAGCCCGGGCAAGGGCCTACCCTTCGGCAATACCATACACCTATTATAGCTTTTTACATTATTACATGATCCGGTGTAATATAATTAAATAAGATAAAAGTTTATGTGTTCTGAAAGATGCTAATTGTGATTGTAATGTTTATTGACCACATTTGAGAACGTGAATTTATAAAATACATCAAGAAATATAATAACTTAGATGAGCAACTCTTAATTCAAGATAATAATCAGAAAATATAAATGAAATATATAGATAGTAATAAAGAAAGAAGTCTCATCTTTGTAGCATGACAGAGACAGTCTAATAATCTGCATGATAATTAACATTAGGGACCGGGCCGAGCTTGTAGATATGTAATGGCTTATTAAAACCGACCCAGTTTTAAGTGAGTGTCACATATGTACGTATACATTGAATTTATCACATTGAGTATATCTAAAGATCCAATGGCATTTCATAAGCCCCTCCACCACCCCTGCTGGTAAGTACTACTTGGGGCTCGTGCAAACAGTGTTGATATTTATATTTACTTGCCTATGATGTCATATCTTATTCTGCAGTAGCATATAGATAAGAATAAGTAGCTCTTAAGAATATATTAATAATAACACGGGGTAATGTGTATCTAGTGGTGTAGTTCAGTAGGTGGGGGTGAGGCCCCCTGAAGTCGACCCCCTGCTCCTGCCCCCTCCCTCCCCCACTCCTGTAGAATTCTAATCAAAAGACAGCATCGCGTCATGATACTATGATAGATCAGAACCTTGGGGATGCTTTATTATATAGTATGTAAATATAGCTTTGATGAAGAGCAGTTATCCTTGCCCCCTCCCGTTACCCCCAATGCTACCCTCTGATTTCAGCGATACGCGATCATATGCTAGCTCTCCAGGTTCTTAATATAATAAATCCATGTGCTAGTTCAGTACACCATTTACATCTGAATGGTACACATAGGAAAGGATGGTTTATTCACTTCGGTTTAGGATAATACCATATTGCCATCATACTGATGATCAAATAATTAGAAACATCTTACTGTATTATTTTTGCTCCTGATGGTTTTAAAAATTCTTCTCCAAACGTTTTTCAAACATCATTCTTTATACATAATTTATGTTTAAAGTTGTCGGACCATGTGCACAATCCAGGTTCAAATTGGTAAAAAGTCAATATCCACAAGAAGTGTATAATATAAGCTTTATTTCTTTTAGGTGGTATTACGAATCGCCACATGTTAATAACTGTAACCACCCAACCAATTCAATTAAAATGGATGTGAACAAATGCAGTACTAAATAAATTATTATGAAAGTGATAAACAGAGAGTGTTTGATTGTGTACATGAGGGAGGAGAAAAGAAGGAAGAAAATAAACAAGATATAAACAATCATACAACAACACCTGCTCTTGCTTTTAACACTTACTCTGGGTTGCCAGAAGTCTAGATTATTCGGCTAAATGTATGGGGTAAAAACTGGTTGCACAAGTTTTAGGGCATGAATAGCTTAAGGGATGTACAGTTTGTCAACTTAGCATATGTGGCATATTCTAAAAAATTTTAGAAAGGACTTTGTTATCACAATTATCATCACTATGCCTGATATTTATGGATGATTCGTGACTAGTTAGTTGATTCTGGTACACGGACATGGAGTAAAACATTTTTTTATTTTTAAATAACTTTTTTTTATTCAAGCAGTGTCATAACAGTGTATACAGATGCCGACATTGGGTGCGGCTAAAAAACATAGAAATACGTTGGTGTACAATCATCCTTAGACCACTCATTCATTGAGGGGGAGAATTTTGTTTTTATGTCCCTGCCAATAGTTTAGGTCATATAGGTAAAATAGAAACACAGGACCATGAAGATATTCCCTTCTCTTTACAAATAGTTCCTAGGGGTCTTTTAGGTACACAGTCACCATATGTATTTGAAATCACAATCATTCTAAGGACATTCTAAATAAGAATGCAAAGTACGAGAGAGAGAGAGAGAGAGAGAGAGAGAGAGAGAGAGAGAGAGAGAGAGAGAGAGAGAGAGAGAGAGAGAGAGAGAGAGAATTGTTTTGTTTTTGTTTTTTAACTCTCTCGCTCTCTCCCATGGTACACACCCTGATATCTACCACCCTATGGTCAGGGTGCTGCTATTATACCCTCAGGCTAGCGCATCAACCGAGTGTAGGACAGTTGCCCACCGGACAGTTGCCCACCGGACAGTTGCCCACTGGACAGTTGCCCACCAAGCAAATGAAAAGTAGGACATTTGCCCACCAAAATATTTATAAATAAATATTTTTGATATTTTTCCTAAATATTTATATATAATGTTTTGATAGTTTACATGGGTCAGTACATGGCTTGGTGCAACCATCAGGCTTGACGCGTAAAACATTTGTGGACTAAATCAGACTTACTGGTAATTGATAAAAGTTGCATTTATATGTTCTGCTTGTTTGTAATAAAGCTTTTGTTTGTAATAATGTGATAAGTTCTGCTTGTTTGTAATCAAGCCTTTGTTTTTACTAAAAGACACTTAAAGTTGCATTTATATGCAATAAGTTCTGCTTGTTTGTAATAAAGCCTTTGTTTGTAATAAAATCTGTTGCAGGCACTTTATGCTTGTAAGAATGTAAACTAAGTTGTTTGTATTATTTATATATCATTCCTATAACTTTATGTATTTATAACAATTTTGGTGGGCAAATGTCCTACTTTTCATTTGCTTGGTGGGCAACTGTCCAGTGGGCAACTGTCCGGTGGGCAACTGTCCGGTGGGCAACTGTCCGGTGGGCAACTGTCCGTACCCCGCATCAACCAACAGGTCCACTACCCATTCCCCTCCCTAACAGCTACTACCAGACTTCATAATTGGGGGGTGCGCTTGGTGAAACTATGAATTTTGAGGAACGGTTAAGAAAGAAAGGATTAGGAAGGGCACACTGGGGAGGGAGAGACAAGAAGGTGAGGTCATGCCTCACAGACTTCTGGGTCAACAGAGAAAGGGGAGACGGGTGACCCAGTGCTCTAAGAAAGTGGTAGCTGGGTTTCTTTTATCCCATTCATCTTGCCTGTTGATCTCCTCCACAAGTGTAGTCTAAGCCTATGCTACCTTTGAAATTAACTTTGGAAAAGTCATTAATTCAAGAGATATTCAGAAGGGAGTTGTATATTGTGACGTGATCAATATTTCTCCTACAAGTATTTTCCAAAAAAGAAAAAAAAATGCTATCAAAATCTATTTGTATTTTAATGAACATTTTTCTCTCAAGTACTTCAAGAAAAATGATGTTATAAGGAATATACTTCCAGCATAGACAGGCTTTTGGGGATGCGGAATTGTTGGGTTAAAGTATTCGGCATCTTTAACCCTGCTGGAGGGCATTGATAAAAAGAGGGTCAACCGTAACTTTTTAAATCTTTGGGTCAACCGGTACCTTAATACTGAAGGAGGCTAGAGTATGTGATAGCTAGAGAGGCCCACGTAAAATAGTCTCAAACTCAGAACTTTTCAAACTGGAGCATTTCCAGGATTTCTGTGTATAAGGTTTAGTTCTGTATGAGAGAGGTAGTTTAACAGAGGTATATCTATCTCATCGGCTTTGAGAGATTATAAAGAAAACCTTAGCGAGAAAATCAACATTTTGAATTGTAAAAGGAAACGTCGAACCCCTTGAACCCCCTCTATATTTGCAACTGTAAATGCTTTTTTATGCACGGATATCAAATATGTGAGTTCCCATGCTCCCCCTGAACGGACTAGACATATTTTCATATAAGGAAGACATTGGTATCCCAGTGTGTGTGTTTGTGTGTGTGTGTGTGGGTCAGGCACGCGACCCTTAGTTGAATCCTACCGCTCTGTTGACATCGTGGAATTTCGCCCAGGCGAGAGGGACCTTTGGCGCCAATTCCTTGGAAAGAAATGGACAATAGTCTAACAGAAAACATCTATTGTAATTGTAAGGCATAACGCTGCGAGATCACCAAGGCCCAGCGACCACATACATCCCATATTGTTGTGTTCCTTAACATTTCAAAGACAGGCGATAACTATATCTTTTATAAAACTTAATAAGAATAATATGGACAAATATTTTGAAAAATAAAGACTTGGGGCGTCCTCTCTTAAAAGTTTCACTGAAACAAGGTAATAAATACACCCATCATTTGTTTTATGTTGATTATTCTATATTTGTATATGAACATGTTATTGGTTTTGGTGTGGTTTGTTCTACATTTATATTTGTTTTCAATATTAGTGTATGTGATTAAAAGTTATAGATGATATATTCATACTTATATTTATGTGAAATAAAAATAAGATTGCACATTTGTGTAATTTGAAATAAAAAAGAACACTAGGGATGCAAGAGTAAGACCAACAGCAATAGCTGGACACACTAGAGTGGGCAACGTGAGTCACGTGACTTGGTTGCCTTTATCTCATTGGATGAGCGCCGACTCCGGTCAACCTCAAAATGTATGCACCGGTCATATATTTATATGTTTATATTCTAGCAGACAGGGTACTTTCCATTAGAAGTATCTACAGTTTTTATTTCTTCGATGTGATTTTTTCGATTGTTCTTCATCCCCACCATCACCAATCTTTCTTTTCTCCAACACCATTCATGAACGATGAAAACAATTCAACAACTGAAACTCACATCTTGAGCGTACTCATAGTCTTTACATATGTAAATATCTTGATAAAAAAATATATTTTAGGAAATGCTTTACTGAAAGTTGTTGTTCTTGTTGGGCTTAACAACCTCTTCAAATAATTGTTTTACAAATTATAGTAAGAGTAGTGAGTTATGTTAAAAATTGCCAGGCAATGTGCGGGCTTCAGATATGAATGGCTGAAAAAATATTATATGGTAACCTTATCGTTATAGATTCGAGATATCATGTGTGGAGTAATATACATGATATAAACAGGCGGAGAGAGATTTAATCACAAGTATCGCTCCCATATCTCAAGAAATTTTACTAATTACTGGAAAATGAGCAGGGTGTCGAAGATACGATTGGTTATAAATTGATATTGTGTGAATTCATTCCTAGTATCATGATATGCATTGATTATACTACAAAATGCCAAAGGCATGATTTGCTAGAATTCGATATTGTGTGAATACACAATTTCACACATCCATGGTAGAGAGCGGCAGCAGTGGTCGATGTACGCAGGTTACAATGTTTACAATATATATATATATATATATATATATATATATATATATATATATATATATATATATATATATATATATATATATATATATATATATATATATATATATATATATATATATATATATATATATATATATATATATCATAATTTGGCGAAAGCAACCATCTAAATGATTGTTTCAAATTTCACGGAATCTTAGACTGGATACATTCACGAAATCCCATCTTCCAAAAACGTTAAAAAATCAATAGGCTGAGTTCAATTCAACCGGATGTTCAGTTTATAGAAGTTTTCAATTGTACTAGAAAATGCTCCGACGGGCTTTCCGTGCGGACTGGGGTGCTGGGAGGCGTGCGGACCAGAGTTCAATCCCATACCGGGGCAAGTAGGTGTTCGCCCCTACAGATTGGGGCAACCACCGAAAAGTATTAAATACGTTTCAGATAATCGTTTATGCTCTCTGTGCCGTCTGCATACACGAACAGCTTTCCTTCCTATATGCCTGAGCTAGCCTTAAATGTATATGCGTGTTCTTTATCGTTGCCAGGTTTCATAGAAACCCACACTGGCCCAAAGCTAAGTATGTGACCTTTTCAGGCCCGGCCGGCCGGCTACGTCTTGGACGCCGTTGCACCATCTGTCATGAATCTTTACAAATCTTAGCGGTCATCTGAGATGAGGTTCTTATCCATTCGTGCTTGCAGGGGCCAGAATGACCTCACACATTGGGTGATATCGCTCTGGTTAAAACTCACATGGAAAATATTTCAAGGAATTCTTTTTATCAGAATAAATCTAAAAGCTCTCGTACACATATATTTGGGCATTCATGCGTTATTCTCCGTTTCTTTTTAGACGTATTTTTGATCCTGAAAATCTCTCTCATATATTTACTTGAACATGAAGGGGTTAACCCCTTTACGTTCCACGTGCCCTTGCATCGCGAACGTGTGCGGATATTATAAATATAGCAGTGTGAAATAGACAAAATTTTGAAAGAAAAAAAACAGCATCATTGGAAAAAACTCAGCTCTCACTCTAACAGTATTGAATGAACAACTAACTGAACATATCACTTACATCATGTATTCATCGTATCATATCAGCACTAGTGCACTGCAAATAAAGATACATGGAATTCACAAAGGAACTGAAGAAGTTTTTCTTTAAAAATATAGGGAATGATCTCAAATATAGCAGTGTAAACCCTCTCTTTTGAATGGTAGAGAATACTCTCTCTCTCTCTCTCTCTCTCTCTCTCTCTCTCTCTCTCTCTCTCTCTCTCTCTCTCTCTCTCTCATCCACATGTTCGCGTGTTGAATCACTTAAACAATTAAAATGGTACCATTCACCACAACAGGAGTGTCTGTTGTATGTGCCTGCACAAAAGGAAAGCTACCAAAATATATGCACGTTACTTTCTTTTCTGTATTATAAAGAATATAAAGTATATAGAACAGACCCGCGTCTTTTCTCCTCTGCGTATTAACCCTTTGATCTGGAGTGCACACATAATATTACAACTTTGATCAGAGTTTATCAATTCCAACAGTGTTTGAAAGAAATTGGAAGAGGAGTTTGTAAACTCACACGATATAGCAATATTGAGTCAAGTGCTTCAAAAGTGAACGTGGTAAAAACGTGAGTTTTTGACATGCCATCAAAGCTGCTCCCTGAGCATCGGTAGAGAAAGGGTTAATACTCAAGAATAGCATTGTCAATATTCATGTCTATGCACTTGTAAAGTTATTCCATTATTTTTGTTTCAGATACAGTTGAACCATATACATGGGCACGGATAGAATTATAAAAAAGCTGAAAACAATCCCTGCTTACCTACACTACTATCAAAGATGTACTTAGGCACTGCAGTTGTCACGAGCATTGTAGGGTTATTAATTGGTGCATGCAAATATTTTATTTTGAGAAATACACCTAGTATTAAGTTTCATATTGGTCACGAGTCCAGGCTCCCGATACCCTAGCGTTTCACGGCTGGTTGAATCTGGCATGACGTGGGGTGCTGTTGGGGTATCTCAGGGTATGGCAGGGGGTTCGGGTCACTATGACACGTATTGTCAAGGGTGGTGAATTATCTCGGACTTTGACCATTGACGCTCGGACACTAGCCTTAAATACATATCACTTGTTTTCTCAGTCAATAGAATTATAACTGAGGGAAGTTTAATACCCTGACGAGCCACTTTAGAAACCCCCTATTTCTACCTCATCCACACTGCGGACACAGAAGTGTTTCAAGGGGGGTTCGGTGAACCCACTTCAGCTCTCGAAGGTGAAAAAAAAAAGTGTCATTACGAACGACCCACTCTCCCGTTTGAAACAAACCCCCTAGACGGAAATACAGTTCTCTCCTTTTCTGGACACAATGAACAGATTCAAGTTTCTTCTTTTGCTTGTTCTCATCATTATCATAATCATCACCGTCGTCGTCATCCTCATCGTCATTATAACCATAATCATAATCATCACATTTTCTCTCGGTAAAGTTACATTTCTTACCTGTGCTGCATTTTTATTCATGCAACTCAACAAATCAGAAGCATAGTTTGTGACCAGATAACTTGATTTTAGAGGAGAAAGAATGAAAATTGTTCGGAAAAATTATATTAGGTTTGTTAAGACCAAATTCTATTATAGTTTTATATAATTTACCGATTGTTGCAAGGACTACCCCCTCCAAAAATCGCACCGGTCCTGGTCGGTCCAATTAGATGAATGAAAGATCACTTTTGAATTTCACTGACAATTTTCCTTCACATATCACGTTTGCCAAAATGCCATGAGATACATTCTGTGATAAATTGGGAAACTGAATAAGTCCGTTGCAAAAACTCACTTTAAGCAATAACTCAAGAGAGTCCAGTGAGGTACACTAGGTGGACGAGATTGAAAGTGACACTGAGGTCGCATCCACCAAACTTCCGTAATTTTGTTATTTTGAACTTCTATAAGAAATACATTCACATATGTCAAACTGACTATATCACACATTCAGGTCTAAATTAGGAAACGGCATAAGGTTGGCACTGTGTATTGTAAGTTCAATGAAATATATATAATCATACAAGGGACGTTTATGTTACAATGAACAAACTTCCTTCCAGTGTTGTTGTTTTGTATATACACAGATGTCGGAATCCAATGAAATTAAATGACTGAAAAAGCTGACATTTAGGGGCGAATTTTTCGTTTTAAATTCGTTTTGAAACTAAATACACAAATGTCAAAACAGCCACAACCTACATTCAGTGGTAAATAAGGAAATGGCATTACCACGTGTATCTGGAGTGCATATATTGTCTAGCAAATTTGAATATACTTCATTCAATAGAGAAATATAATCAGAAAATTAGAAGATTTGTAAAAAGAAGCAACATTTTTATTGAAATATTCGACAAAACATTTTGGTATGTTTTAAGCCATGTGTATTCTCCATGTATGAATGGGTCAAGGGACAATATGTATTTAAATCGAACTGTCAAATACACCGCTATAGACAAGTTTAAAACACCAATTGTGATAGGAAATTAGTCGTAGTGCCACGAACTGTGTATTGACAAGGGAAACAACATACATTCAGCGATTAATTCTGAAATGAAATTAAGGGGACATTATACATTTAAATCGAGCTTTCAAATACACTACGATAGTAACGTTTAAAACACCAATTATGATAGGAAAGTACTCCAAGTGCCATGAACTGTGTATTGACAAGGGACACAACATACATTCAGCGATTGCTACTGATTAATACTAATGAAATTAATGGGACAATATGCATCTATGGATGGGACAATATACATCTAAAAAAAGTCGAGCTTTCAAATACACTATGATAGCCAAGTTCGAAACACCAATTATGATAGGGAGCCACCATGAATTGTGTATTAACGTAAACAAGTATTACACAAGTAGGCCCCTACGCCCCTCTCCACAGCCCCTCTGTCTTCATGCTATCATTCAGATATCTTGCCATTAGCATTTCTGATAGGATTTGTCTGGTGACACTTAACAGGAAGTTATTAGCCATCATCATCTCTGGATTCATTTCACTATTACACAGTTCCAAACCTGATTAATTATCTCCGGCCTTTAACGACTGGCATATTCCATATTGACTGAATACACAACAACCACTCCCCCGACCACGAATTTTTTGATACATCTACAGTATTTAGTGTGTATTTTTATTTGGATTATTGTCATAATCATTCGTATATCTTTTCCTCGGAATACATGCTTGAAAAAAAGTATGTGTAAAAATTGTACATATCAGACACCTGCCTGCAATAAAAAAACTGATTCCCGTGTACTTGCTTGTGTCTCTGTTGAAGACATAATGTTAAAGATACAAAATTTAAATATATTTTTAAAATTTTGGTATGAATTTACTGTATTTTTTACGTGCTTATACGAGTGATCCTTGTGTGGTGAATGGTACATTGTATCAGGAAACCTGTGTCTTAAAATGCCAGAATATAGAGCCCAGAAGCTAGGAGGCCAATATCGCCAATCAGTCCAATGCATTTCCTGGTGCTTTAATAGATCATATCCAATTATTTGCTTGTTTGCCACATCATCTGAGGTAGAGTACATCGATACCTCTCATTTTGAACACCTCGAAAATGTGAACATCCCCTATTGCGAACACAAAACTCTCGATCCCATGTGAAACTTGAACATGAGATGTGAACGCTTTTGCCGCGGTCCAAATGGGATAACATCTCTGAGGTTTCAATGTAGATTTTGAACGAGTGATTCAACAGGCTTTCTCGTTAAATTGGCATTATTTTGTGATAAGTTTGAATGAAATAGACCACCTCGAAGTTTTTATTTTATCATTACGAAATTGTGTATTGCAATGTTTATTAGTATCACATGATGTTAAAAAATACAATAATTGTAGGCATAGACTCTCCTGGAAATCATTTATGGTTTTGAATTAAACAAACCTCCCTGATTTATTTTCTTTTGGAGCAATTTCGCTGGACTAATATTTTACTTTTTTGAACTTTGCTTTAAAAAATCGCATATCGTCTAAGAATTCACTCATTGAGTAGTGAAGTGATTTTGTATTTTATTTGAATAATATAAACATTCGTGATTCTTTGTCATTCTAACGTCACAGATCTTATATTTTTCCTATTACACCTTTGTTTTTTAAGTTATTTGTACTTGAATGCTTGTAAGTTCACCTGATTTCGAAGTGTGAACTCAAGGCGAGTAAGTACTGCAGGCAGACGAACTAGGTAAGCAGACGAACTCAGCAGGCGTCCTTGACCTCATCCGTGCAGGTGGGTCTGTTCGTGATTACACTTGAAGATGGCCCCACGACACCGATCAGTTCTCATTAGCTGCATATATGATAGCAATTAGACATCCTGATATGATTTTGGCACACGCCAAAAAGACAACAACGCGAACATCGTTCAGGAAGATGCTCTGTCTGAATGGCCATCGAGAAAAATAGCTAAGAGCAATTGTTTGAGTTTTGGGTGAAGCAGCGGATGTCTTCCAGATGTGACACTAATCTCCACGCAATGTTAACCCATCAATGCCTAAGGGTTACTATTGAAATTATCGTCTGACCCCTCGATACATTTGACAATAACTACGGATTTAAGGATTTTTCCGCAAAATATGCTGCTGGAAATGTACTGATTATCAACAACTCTTGTTTCAAATATTTTCCCAAAATGCCTTAGGTTTCACTATAAGTGTCAGACTGCTTTGTCTGCTGTGAGCATTGATGGGTTAAGAGTGTGCAATTGTTATGCAAGGTCTATTATTGACCATATGTTAGAACGAGGGAAATTTGGTTCAATCAGAGATTAATATATAGTCTGAGGTACATTAGGTAAAATCTCCCCCCCCCCAAAAAAAAAATAATAATAATAATGTTAACAGATTAACTCTCTACAACGTATAGGATCAATGTAGGAAAAACATATTTCAAAGAAGAATCTTAGGCTAATTATTTAGGGATTTTTCAATGGGAAACTGATTATCAATACATATATTTTCGAAAAAACAAGCAGCATAGTTTGAAACTCTTTAGAAGGAAGGAGGCATTCACTCACGAAGAGGATCTTAAACCCTTTCGTCCATTGTGTACACACATGGTCTGACAACTTCGCCAATAAATCCCCAATTATGATATAATGAAATTATATATAAAAAACATTTAAGGAAATGGTGTTGAACACAATATAAAAATATCAGATTTAAAAAGAAAATCATTATTTCCAACGAGTCAAGCTTCACAAGGGTAGATGCGCAACTGAGTGATGGACTTGAAATACACAATCTCCGTCTGCATTGTACGCAAAGCAACTTCTTGAAATGTATTCACATGTGACCATGTAGAAAAAAACACAAGTGAAAATATGACCATAATGAAATCGTTTGGGCTAAGACGAACATCCGCACATCCTATGAACCTCCGTAATTTGGGATTATAAGATCTTTATTATTTATTCACCCTTTGTCTTAAGACAAAAGGAAAGAATCGTATCTCTCGAATGTCTGCTATTTTTCATGGTTTCATTCAGCAAGATGCGAGACCACCACCAGAGAATTTAGATTTGCACGATAATCTTCATGGTTGTTGATACACAAGGGGAATGGAGGGTTTGGATGAATCCCATTTACAATTCTAACTCTGTTATAACGAACATCCTCATACAAAATGAACCCTTGTATACAGAAATCCCGATTTTTTCCTGCTTGAGGAGTTTAAGGTTTTCTGATCGCGTTAGCAATAAATTGCATTACACGCACCACGACCCACTTAGCGTGAATTCCAATAAGGGGTCGCTTCATTAGCAGATTTGGATTAACCCGTACCCCGCCCACACGCCAGAGGCTAATCCTCAATAGCGTTACCCCACGATTAGCCCGGGGACGCTGGCTGCTGGGCCATTCAAGGTCCAGACGAAAACAAACCCAACCATTGACCTCCGTCTGTGTTCATGTGGTAATGATCTTAGCCCACTTTCAATGCAGCCACACACCTTTATGTAATTAATTGAAGGTGTGCGGGTGAATTGAAATTCATTTCTTCTACGTTTGTATTCGAAAAGAACAGTGCTATATTGTTTAAACCAACTTAACGATTCTTTTTAAGAAATGTATTTTATTGTTTTCCCAGTCCAATAAGGAGTTCGGGGTGTCTGTTATGACGCATTTATTTGAGAGACACTCGCATGAATGATTCCTTTATATACGGTTATATTACCATACGTCCCCATGCATGCACGGATGTGTACCTAACCCATATACGTGCTCTTGAAAATAGTGTCGGCAACTCAGATACTGATCCGGAAGATTTGGATGCGAAATAATAGAATTTTAAACACATCTGGTAATAGAATTTTAAACACATCTGGTAATAGAATTTTAAACACATCTGGTAATAGAATTTTAAACACATCTGGTAATAGAATTTTAAACACATCTGGTAATAGAATTTTAAACACATCTGGGTAGTATTTGTTTGTATGTGCTGATTAATATCTCTCATCCAATCATTAGCGCAAAGTCCGACTCCCAAACACGTTGATACTTTCATGCGTTAATACAAGTGTTATAATATCTCCAGCTCAAAAGAAGCTATTAAGGTAGTGATTGTATTTATACTATCCTCATAATCCAACCCCCCCCCAAAAAAAAAAATGAAATAAAAATAAATAAAATAGTAATGTTAATAATAATAATAATAATAATAATAATAATAATAATAATAATAATAATAATAATAATAATAATAATAATAATAATAATAATAATAATAATAATAATAATAATAATAATACTGAAAGATATAGACTAATGAGTCAGAAACTATCATTTCTGCTGTACGTTTCCCTGTCAGGCCTTTTTGTAGAATAGCATATCCAATCTTTAGGGCACGTCTAGTTGATTATCTGTTTCCCATGTCCAAGGTACTGAAAATTAGGGTCGGTCGGTCGGGTAAAAAAAAAAAAAGGAAAAAAAAAAAAAGGCAGAAGTACCTATAATAGGGTATCAAATTTCTTTATTTGTGACAGAAATGCTGCCAATGCCATGGCAAGAAGTACAAATATGTGTACATGATGTTCATGAGACACATTTCCCTCTGTATTATTCTTCAGCTTGTTCATACAGAAAATTGTGCAGATTTGAAAAATGTTGAATTCGCAGGCTCCATTATAAATAAACGATGTCAAAATCTCAGTTTTATGTACCCTGAACTGATGGTACTTTCAAAATCATAAATGGATTTCTTACAATACAATTTTAATTTATTTCATTCAAAATGCAGTTCTCAGAAGAAAAAAAGCTCCTCTGGACAGGGTCGGTCGGAAAGTAAAAAAAAAAAAATTTTTTTTTTTTTTAGGGTCGGGCCCAAAAATAGGGTCGGTCGGGACATGGGAAACAGATAATCAACTAGACGTGCCCTTAGAGGTCAAAAGAGAAAAATTCATACGCACCCAAATTAAACATACCATTATTAAGACCTTTATCAGATTTAGAACTCTCCACTGACTCAATCGAATCACCAGGATATGGACTAAGTAGATATGTGACACTAATATGTGATAGCATATTACGAGAGATAAGCGGAAAATGCTTGATAATACTTTAGCTGGTATCTACATTGAATGTAATCAGGTTTTTTTTTACGTAAAGACCTTAAGGCCGAATTAATATATTAGACATAGCAGGATATAATTTTCGTCTCACAATTCAAACTGGACAATAATGACAAAATTTCTGTTATGTGTGTGATAAAATGTAAGGAACACACTGAGAGGAAATTATGGAAAGCATTTCAAAATTGAAAGAAATAAGCAAGTGCTCATGTGGTAAAAGATAATCTCTAAAAGATATGGGTGCTTAGGATGAGCAAGCGAGCAGTGTAATAAATAATAATGATGATGATGATGATGATAATGATGCTATTACTACTACTACTACTACTACTACTACTACTACTACTACTACTACTACTACTACTACTACTACTACTACTACTGCTGATGATGCTGATAATAATAATAATAATAATAATAATAATAATAATAATAATAATAATAATAATAATAATAATAATATAATAATAATAGTACTACAAATAAGTGTATCAATATTAAAAAGTCATATCTATATAAGTGTAAACATGAGCATCTAAGGCTCTTTGAACACTTTAAATATAACGGGTTGTGATATAACGAATATGAATCAGAAAAAAATAAATCCGGTAACACACAATATTCACAAAAACGGTACAAATATATAATTTCTTATTTAATCCATGGAAAATATTTATTCAAAGGAGATAAGTAATGTAATCAGTATGAGTTTTGTCAGTGACAAGTACTTTTATGGTGCCACGTGCCGTCCGAGTACAATTTTCTTTGCAAAGATCACTCACTCATCATTTGTTAACAATGAAAAGTGTAATGCGTCTCCCTTCCTCTCTTTATTGCAATTGTTTTTCGCACTTATACTACTGCGCAAAGTGAGTTGCACAAATTGAAAACTGAAATCTCCCGCTCGGAGCCATCTCGAGGCTGCTGTTGCTGCTTGCATTCTCACGTGCCCAGATGCTCGCAGCTGATTGGTCGATTCAACGCCTCGCGGGGAATTTAACGATTCAATATCCTCTTTGTAGATCAGTGGCACTACTCGACTCCGAAGGCGTGTGGACTTTAGTTGTTTATCCACGCTATAAGAGCTTTCTTGTAACCATAAGTGCACAGAAGTTTAGTCTTATTAGTAAGCTTTTAGTCTGTGCAAATTTTGAGTCGTGTATTGGATTTTAGACAAGCTTTTACACGGAAAGTTTTGAAGCAGTCCGTTAGCATTTCACTCAAGATGACGTCCAACCCATTCGCCACAGGATTTGGTCCAACCGCTACAAGAGTCTTCCAAGATGGTACGGAGAACCGTCAAAACCCAGCGCTGAGGAAAACTAAGAGAGATGACATTCCAAATGTCCCACAAACGAAAAGGGCAGCCCTAGGAACTATCACAAACCAGAGAATTCAACCTTTCCGTGCAGCTAAGCAGGTACGTGTCGGCCATTTTAAAATTGACCTTGTTAAGTCAAGTCGCAAGTTTTTTTTTCTGCTAATGGTATATTTCGACAGGAACGCCAAGGCGAATAACTAATACATGGGTGTTTTTATCGTTTTGTCAGGTTACAACCACAGATGTATTTGGAGGGTGTACACAGAATGAAAATCTACCAAACAAGCAGGCGGGAAAGGCCTTCGCCATTCCGGGCCTTTCCGTCCAGTCCCAGGGGTTCAACATTCATGTGGACGACGAGATTCAAAAACCCACTTACACACAGTTGCAGACCAGAGATATTCACTCCACTTCTGGCCTGAAACTTCACGATGCCGTTACAGCACTTGACCGGCCTGGTTTACCAAGCATGCCCATCCTTATAGACGATAGCACGGGTAAGTTCAAAAAATCAGTTGAGCCATTGCCACTGCTTCTTTGTGATGTATAAAAGATTCGTTTTTCTGCGTTTAGTTTACAGGATAATGCGCATTTCCAAGGCGAATTGCACAGACGCTTTAGTGTTATCTTTTACTCTAGGCTTTTTTCCTTAACAAAATTCTAGGCGAATTTGGGTTGGTAAAGCCTTTATCCGAATATACAAAATACAAAGTCAAGTGGTGTTAAGGGTCCCCAAGGGGGCGGTGGTGAATGGGCCAGTCTGCACATGAGCTATACAATTGCAATACTGCAAATAGAGGATTACAGTGCTGCATGGCTATTACTGTGCTAAGCCAGATTTGCTTGGCTTTAGCTCCAGAACTCATGGGAATCCATGGCACCAGTCCCCTTGGGCACAAGCTGCCCAGTTTTTGTAGAAGTAGCATTGTTGCCCTGCAGGTCCCCTGATACCAGATATGCCTTGGAGGGCGACTTTTACTGTTAACATTCATATTTGTGAAACCTTTCATACAGGCTTTTTCATTCTGATGATTATCTTAGTTTGCTTCAACTAACTGTGATAAAGGTTTATACATGTAGCTGTTGGAAACCCAGAGGTCATGTTTTACTCTCCTACCATCTCAACTCCACTATTTATATTTTGAAACTTCTTTCAGTAGAACAAATTGTGACAATGCTCTAGAAATTAAGCAGCTAAAGCAGGTGCATCTTGGTTCTTTTCGATCCATCTGGCTTGTTAAGCAGTGCCAGCTGCTTTCTCATTAGCATATTGATAAGCATCACATAGGTCTAGTTAATTGGTGATTGTTTAACTGGCACATCTATCTTGTGATCAGACTAGGCATATCAGATTCTTTGATAAGGATCTTACAAATACCACTTTCATTGTTTATTCTACCAATTCTGTAAGTACTAAGTATTTATGGAGGCAATTTATTTATCTTGCCATTTCTAAAAGTAGAAAAGAGGGAATAACTTTTAGAACCAGCCTTGACACATCATAGGTGTTGGTGGTAATTAAAAGTTGTAATTTAGAAAAATACAATAACAACCAATAAAAAGGAATGTCCTAAAACTATTAATATTTATGTAATCATTTGGCATTTGCTGTGACCTCATGGAAGGCTTAGTTATTTCTTCTATCCTCATTAGACAGGCCCCTAGGCAGAAGGATGCATGTATTTTGACATTTTTTTTTAAGATGATCTTTTTTGTACCAAATTCCAGAACTGGATATCTGATGTAAACCCTTTTACTTATGTGGTTATCATCATAATATACTTTCATTATTTTATGTTTTTAACTCTGAAAGAGAAACTAATTCCTTCTTTGCCCTATTATAATTTTGTTTACTTTTTTGTTTACAGATTCTCCTATGGTATTGGATACATCGATAGAATGTGAAAGAGAACAAGCACCCATCGATAGAGATCTCATCATCCACACAGTACCAGAATACTCTGCAGAAATCTACACATACATCAGAGAAGCAGAGGTCAGTTAATCTTAATGTTAGATTACTTCTTTCAAATCAATAATTCAATTCTGTGCAGCAACTATTGTTTCTCGGAATATTTCCCAATTGAACAATGAGATAACTTTCAAATCTTAGCACTGATTAAATGATCCCAGCATAGTGTAACCTTCTAACTGATTAATGTTTGCAATAACTAATATTAGAAAATTTTTATTTTGATACAAAACTCTTCCTTACTCGACTGGTTAAAAACTGAAGAATAAAAGACTTGCAGTGTACTTGGTCCACTCCCCTATAAAAGAGGAGAAAAGCGTCATCCTTTTGTCTTCCATTGAAAACCTTAAAATTCTATATAATGAACCTTAGATGAACAATTGCATCCTTTATCTGTTATTCAGGAACGTAATCGCCCCAAGCCTGGCTACATGAAGAAGCAGCCAGACATCACAACCAGTATGCGCAGTATCCTCATGGACTGGTTGGTGGAGGTAGCAGAGGAGTACAAGCTACACAGGGAAACCCTCTTCCTCGCCGTCAACTACATCGACAGATTCCTCTCACAGATGTCAGTGCTACGAGGGAAACTGCAGCTTGTTGGAGCTGCCAGCATGTTCTTAGCTGCGTAAGTAATATAACTTATTTAATTACTATAAAAACGTCTGATACCCTGAAAGCGGTCTCTTGTGTGTACTAGAGCCATAGCCACAATGGTGGTGCAGTGTTTTTTGGACCCCCAAGTCTGTGTAAAAATAATTTACACTTCTGATAAACATGTTAAATGTTTATAAGTACATGTGATGTCCATTCAAAAATTGGATGCCTAGATTTTACACACCCATTTTGGACCTGTAGTGTATATTCTAAAGTACTGTACATTGACTGTAGGTTTTGAAAAATGATACTTCAAGCTTATGAAGTTATAAAACATGAGTAGATTCAGTGGGAATATAGACTTCTAGATTATCTAATTTCTTAGCACTAATGATACCGCTCTACTATCAGCGCATTCATCTAAGAAAACGACACACTTGCATGTGCATATCATTCAGACAAAATTTTTATGTTGGCTCTTCCATTTCAGTAAATACGAAGAGATCTACCCCCCAGATGTTGGAGAGTTTGTTTACATCACAGACGATACATACACAAAGAAACAGGTAAGTTGAACAAAGACCTTGAATGTTAACATTCTACTTCCAATGATTCAATCTATGAGATGATAAATTGTTTAACCATACAGGTATATTGACTTGGATATTGAAGAAGGAAGGCACATTTTTGTTCATTGGGTGCTACCTTGCAGACTTGCTATTGTATGCCATACTTAGGTTGTGGAGATGACTCCATGAAAATGTATTTGCTTGGGAATTATTAGGATGGATGGGGTTGATATAATGAACACAATTACAGTAAAAAATGCTTTAATAACTATTAAGTAAAAGGCAGGAAATGGTCAGGATACCATGGCTTGTGTGGCACACTGAATCAGTGCTCATAGTAATCTGCATGAATCATTGCCTTGTCTGTATTTGCTATCCTTCAAGAGAATGACATCTTTCCTTTCCAGGTTCTTAGAATGGAGCATCTCATCCTCAAAGTGCTGTCTTTTGACGTCGCCGTGCCAACCGTGAACTGCTTCCTGGAAAGACAGTTGAAACTTAGCAAAGCCGAAGAAGAAGCATCATCACTAGCCTTTGTAAGTATTGTTTATTTCACACTGTTTTTTCTAACACATTTCTATAGTTTAAGGGTAACAAGCATTAAATTGAATCTTAAACTTTTCCCATTCATGCTTTTGATTTAAATATATTGTCTAAATATTTGT
The DNA here is from genome assembly GCA_963942565.1 of Maea johnstoni. Taxonomy (NCBI): domain Eukaryota; kingdom Metazoa; phylum Annelida; class Polychaeta; order Spionida; family Magelonidae; genus Maea; species Maea johnstoni. The sequence continues at coordinate 38,620,235 of OZ012690.1, forward strand.
TTCATTTGATAATTTAAGAAGTAAAGTTACTTTTAAAAACTATATGAGAGGGATTGTTGGTAATATACCTCACCTGTCTCACCAAATATTTTGCTTGAATGTACAGTAACTTATGATCACAGTATCTCATGATGTTAAGGCAGCTGCAATCATTAATGGGTCAACCTTTATCTGATTGTAATGATGATTCTTCTGATGGATATTTAGGCACACCTCTATGCTAGAGCTAGCAATAGCTGAACCCACTGGTGTAGGTGCCTAAAGATGTCCATACCAGTCTATTGACAGTCTGAACAATCAAATTAAATAAATTTACTCATGAAGTTTATTCAGAATAATCATTTTGTCATGCATCTCTTTTATAACATAATGAAAATGGACACATTGAATTTACGTAGGATGTTGTTTTCACATATAAAGTAGGACCAGGCTGATAAAAGAGCCATGTCTCACACCGATGCTCCATGAACTATCATGTTTAAGTAATGGACTCTGTTCATTCTGTTTTAGCATTCTCGTTATTTGTTGTTGTTATTTGATTGCAGTACCTCTCAGAGCTGACGTTAGTGGAAGCAGACCCATACCTCAGATTCCTCCCCAGTCAACTCGCAGCAGCCTGTCAATGTTTAGCAAATATCACACTAGGAAATCAGCCCTGGGTAAGTGCTTGTCACCGTTTACTTTTATGCTTGTATGCATCCCTTTTTACAGCAGTGAATCTTATCTCTTCCCAAATCATTCACTCTGGCTCATAGTTTGCAAAGAAACATATGACAGATGCATTTGTATTTGTTTTAATTATATTGCTATAAAGTAAGGCATTGGTGAATCAGTTTTCCAAGATATGTTTAAATAGAAGAATATACTTGAGGTGCTCCAGCAATGAATGGGTTTGTTTTTCTATCGGTTAACAATACCCTGCAGGCCTCAACAGTCCCCTAGTTCCACAACCTGGTTTCATTAGAATCAGTTTCTCACGTAATGCATGCGTTTTACAATTTCTTAAAAATTCAGTTGGCCAATAGCCTATAGGGCTACTATCCAGGTTTTAGTAGTCCTACCACCTTGTTTTCAAAGATTGTCACATTTATAGGGCTACATAGTAGGTCGAGCCTTGACCTGTCAAAGGTTGGAATGTTCAGTATCTTAATTTTCTCCTTTTAATTTACAGTCTCAAACAAACTTCGAGGTCACAGGCTATCAGGTAGAAGACTTCGCAGAATGTCTGCACCACCTCTACAACTCCATGTGCAAAGCACCATCACACGCACAGCAAGCAGTGCGCGAAAAATACAAGACAGCAAAGTAAGTCCACAGAATTTTTACAGCACTACCCATAACCACATATTTGAAGTTTTTGTCATGCTTGTAAGCTGTAACATAAGCACATTTTAAAAACTTGTATGAAAGTCAGTTAAAAAATAATGCTGAAATAGTAACTGGTCTTCTGCCAGAACTGAGATGATCCGAACTAAATTTTCTTCACATGGTGATCATAGTGACAATATTATTGTTTACCCATTTATGTTAAAGAAACCCTAGACCTTACATGTCAGTACCTTAATAGTAAAGAGATAGACCAAATATTTGACGAGCATTTTGTTTGGTTGTGACCAACATCTCATATTTTTTAATTTTCATACATGAATTGAATATTATAAACATAGCCTTTTGTTACATAACTTGCATATTATAACCATAGTCTTGAGTTCCTGCTAAAGTCATGAACGATTCTAATTTGATTAATGTAGGTGTCTTTCAATTCTGTGAGCTAACTTTATGCCTTCACTTTTCAGATACCACAATGTGTCACAGCTGAACCCCCCAGCAAGCTTACCAGCGTTCTTGTAGAGTTTCATCCTCTCCACTCTACTCTACCCAGCTGTGATGTACTGTAGACTGCTGAAGAGACTACTAGTGGCAGCCCCCCACACTGGCGCAGCCAAAAATGTCCTTTTGTGCCAGCAGGGGGCGTGACCCTCATGTAACATAGTCAACGAACAATGCAATCGGGGAGTCTACATCTTCCATGATAATGAGCGAGGCTTGGAGCCTGCTACTGAGATGGGGGAACGGGAAAGGCAGCATGATTATTGATTTACAAAGGAAGCTATATTTTCTACACAAGAAAAATTTTAAAGTGCATGTCAATCATGATTTTTATACCAAATTTTTATACGGTTGAAATTTTATCCCAGCGAAACAACTACAATAAAGTAAGCACATGAAAGGTGCTGAGATTGTGGAGAAAAAAGGGACCTCCTTGAAAATCAAATGAAGTAATTGCTCACTCAACTTCTGTGATGCAAGTGCAATTGTGTATGTGTGTCTGTGAAAATAGTGTACTTGTGACTGAGTGAATGTGTCCAATTTTATATCAACCAAACTTATTTAAAACTTTCAACATCCTTTTTTTTAGAAAAGAGATTTTAGTATGTTCTAGATTTTTGTTGTACATAAGATTTAGTATCGCTTTGTTCTGAAAAGCATATTGTACATTAGCCTTCTGTACAGTCATTTGGAATGGTAGGAACTGGGCTTTCTTGTAGAAATATGGTTTTATCCTGGCCTTTGCCAACATTTTTGCAACATTTTAAATTACAAGCCTTTTTTTTAGCCCTGTTATTAGGCTTGCAAGGTTTACATCTAAATTCTAGATTGTTTTTGACATTAAATAACATGGAAAGCATCCTTCCAGAGCAGGAACTTCGGTGGGTGTCCAATAAGAACAAATAGAAGTTCCATTCTAGTAGGATTCTTTCTATGAACAGTTGTAGTGATTTGTGATATTCTGGTTTACTACAGATTCTCTCGTGATAGTATTCACCAAAAATATAAACTGGCATCTGCATCCTGTCATGACCTCAACGGTATTCAAAAGTGCCATTTCTTATTTTAATCGCACATATTTATATTCCTAAGCACTTGCCTGTACTTTATATCAAAAGTGGTCCGAAAGTCCATTTTTGTGTAGTATTGTGACCAGTTAGCTGGAAAATCTGTAGTAGACTAGGATTTCGAAGACAAAGCTGGGCCCGGTTTCTCCGTTCCAGATATTGATATATTGTTTTAATTTAAGTGTCTTAGTCTGTGCTTGGTTTGTGTGCACTCAACACTGCCGCACACCCAGTAACACAACTTGTATAGTATCATAAATATATGTAACACTGAAAAATCTTCTTGTTTGGAGTTATTTTTTATATGTGTTGTTTGTCTTACTCCTTGGTGTAGTCCCATGCTGGAATATCCTTAGAATATTTTTCCAAAAATGTCTCTTCATAAATGATCCCAATAATAATTTTCCAAAATAGGCACTTGAGTATGAATAGAAGTTTCATAGTTCTATCTAATCCAATCCTGTGCTATTACAAATTCAGGGGGTTCTCAATGTATAGAAAACCTGTGCAGTGTACCCCTAGTCTTGCAAGATTAATTAGAGCACAAACTTCCTGGTAGCCTTAATAATTCATAGCTTCGCAGGCACAGACCTCTGTGCTTGCCAACTAAACACTTCGGTCTTACACATTTCACTTTGGAGTGCAGGTCACTGACACAGAAAATTGGAGGGAGAAAATAGGATTACATTTGCAAAGTGGACTAGCTTGCCAGATTCTTGTTTTAGATATTATTTTTTAGATATTTGAATCTCCTATCTGTTCTAATCTCTATATATTATTTCACACCTGTCCGCTGCTGATAGGTGGCACTAGGGTTGGTCAACATAAGCTAAAACCTAAGCAAGACTGCATGACCTCCAGCTAGCCTTTTCATGAAGTCCCTTGCCAACAATGTGGCAACAGTCAATTCCGGTAAAGCTAGGATGATTTGTTACTCACTGTCGCGCCCTTGTGCCTAATAGTTACTGTTAGTGGTGAGACCAGTAGAAAGCCAATGGTTGAGTATCCCACCCACAAACTTATTATTTTGAGAAACTTCCTCATTATGGTATTTGAAAATATCTGAATGAGCATCGCTTAAAACCATGTCACCTGGAACTCTCAAATATATTGATGTTTTCCTTTCTTTTCTGAGAGATTTTTAAAAGTAGGTGCACAGACGTTTTTATAGTTGCACTGAAAGCACGAAGTCCTATCAATGCAGGAGATGGCCAATAAGTATAAGTATAAGTATTTATTGACTATGTCACGGACATAAAATATAGAACATCACAAGAAAAATTCACACAATAGTTAAGCTGATCTCAAACATTTGAGTTATCAAAAAAAATGTACACTCTAGTTCTCTTAGTGATAAAAGGACATTTGACTTAAAATTTTATCAATGTTGAAAATATAGGTTCACATTCGAAGTGAACTGGTACACCACTATTTCACCCTACATATAAAGTGGAAAATCAATTTCAAGAGTTCTCAACCGAAGGAATTTATTGTAGAAGTGAGGTTGATGGTTTCCCATTGTTCTGTTGTTAAGCTATTCATGCCTGGAATTCCAGTGTCTAGTGCTGCCTGATTCTTTTGATAATAAGACCAGTCCAATTTGATGTGGAGTTCTCAGCCATATAATAGCTTGTTATTAACTTGCCTTTTTGCAGTTTAGCCACAAGTCATATTGGGCCATTTCATATAACATAAAAGCATTTGTGGCAAATAGTAACTTGGCGGGAAGTCAATTACCTTAAAAGTGACTTTTGCACTAGGGCTATGTTCGGAATAAATTTTAAAATCCAGATATGATATAAAACAAGTTTACACAATCTGGGTAAGGTGAGCAAGTGTGTGATGGCAGAGATATCTGGGTAGCAATATTAGGCGGACAGAATTGCTGTGCCGCAGATTGCTTCTGAGGCTGAGTAAGCATGACCATGGTAACCCTTATGCTGCTGGTGGCTAATTTGGCCAATACAAAATGATGTTAAGACCTAAAAATGACTGGAACCCTGGCACATGGGTATCCATCTGAGAGAACTCACCGAGAGATTTCCAATGAATACCAACATGACAGGGTTTTAATGGTTTTCAAAAATCTTTGTACTTTGGAAGAAATTGTCTTCAGCATTAGAATGGTTAAAAAGTATATATGGCCATCTTTAATTCTTATCAGGCAACACGTAATGTTCAGTAATTATTAGATCATAAAAACAAAGTAAACTTCAATGCTCGGCATATCAAATATTTAATACACAATTACAAAAATACATTTGAAATGGATCTAACTGGTCAAGCTTTCTCTTTGCTTTTCTTTTTCTTCTTGTTTTCTGCCTTGGGGGGCTTGGCTGACATTTTCTTCATCTTTTTGAGTGCTTTTGTGAGATCAATTTCATCCTTGGTCAAGACAACCTTCTCTCTAAAACACAAAAATACAACACATCAATGTATGCAAGAATATAGAGAAAATGAAATTTTGAAAAGTCCTGGGAGTGTAATTGAAGTCGATTCATTAACTATAATTTTTTTCTGAGCTTACTTCTAGATTAAAGGGTTATACACTGGTTTCATAATCTTGTCAATCAACATTTTTATTTAATTAATAGGAAGATATTTGTACCACTAGATTACTAATATTTATTTTCAGTCTCAATATATAATTAAAATGGTCTGAAATGAATTGATTTTATCATTAAGCCATATACACTGATTCATTTTGTACTTCAGTGAACGGTGAATCATTGGTTAAACAGTATATGCCAGGAATATATCTGCAAATATTTGTTGTGGCATGTCAGGGAGTTACATAATTTCCAGAATCAATTTGCTACGTTGGGAAAGTTGATTCCACTTTTTTACTTGCTAAGCAAAAGTTTGAAGTTGTCTAGCAAAAACACTGAAATCTTGGTTAAGCACCTCTAGCATTGAGCAATCTCATCATTATGATTTTAATTATGGGATACAAATTGATTTTATCAGTACAATCAATAAATTCTGAATGCTTGAACGTTCCTTTTTAAAAAAGAGGAAAGTTCAAGTTTTCAGTATTACCATTTGAGCAAGTAAGGAATGATTTCTTCTTCCCCAAGCATTAACTTTTAATTTTCATGAAAGGCATGCAAGCACTTATCTCTGTGCATTGACATTTAAGCTTTTCATGAGTGACCTTGAACTTACTTAGGCACGACCTTGCAGTCAAGGTCATCTTCATCCAATGTAATGACCTCCTCTTCCTCACTGCCACTGCTCACCTCAACTGCAATAAAGAAAAGACAGCACATTAGCTGATTTACATCAGAGACACACTTTGTACAGCTTTAATTTGGAGTGCCAAAAATTTCGCTTTACAGCCCTGCTGGAGGGTATTTGTTCTACTTTAATTTTGCACATTCAAGCACTCAAATGAAGCAGATACAAAGCAGGATACTTATATGAGGGTTATTTTGGCGGTATCATGGGGAGCACGAAAATAGCGAATATCAAATGCCCGTAAAAAATATCAGTTATACAGTATAACTTGATATAAAACCAGCTATGTACCTCTCTGTGTATATGTGCTCACCTAGGAAATAATTCCATAGAAAATTTACACAATCTTCAGTATTTATCAGATCATGTGCAGCACATTTCAAGTATTCAAATATACTCACAGAATTCCTCGGCCTTTGCTCTACCGGCAGGTGGCTTTGGTTTGGGCAATTCAGGCCGGACTTGTGGTGGAGGCAGTTTGGAGGTTATGCTAAATTGAGGTTTCCTCACAACGGCTACCTCTTGAATATCCTCATCGTCATCATCATCATCGTCATTCAGCCATGTGTTCTTTCCACCCATACCAATCTGGCCCGTACCTGGTCCAACCACGTTGACCTTTGGATTGCTTCACATGGGTTAAGAGAAATATTATCCTTGGTAAAAACCTTTGACATCACAGGGACCTGCCTATCATTTTAAAATGCCTATTCTGCATGGGAAATTTTCAAAGATTTGGGTGTCCTCCTTTCTTTTTAAGGGAGATTTCAACATGTATGTACTTTACTTGAATATTTCTTATGTACATCATGTATATTTCTTTTGTATTCTTCCAATATACTGTAAAACCATTCATTATGACGCACATTTTTATTCACGCAACTGCCATCTGAATCTGATCGCGGCCATTTAATTACGCGCGTCAACTGTATCACCGCTAGATGGGGCATTGGTATACTACTTTGAAAGTATATCAGCGCCAGTAATATATGCGTTATCAATTAAAAGGAGCGCAATAATAATGGGTTCTACAGTAGTCAATAAGAATATAAATATTAAGATAACAAACAAACACAAACATGTTTAAGTTATGACATAGCAGTTATACAGACGTTTAAGAGTTCAATTACATGCTTGGACCCAATAAGATTTTAAGGTTGAAGTAGGAAATCATCAAATGTTTGTGTGTCCTGTTTTAAAGGAAAACCGCAACATATTCAAATAACAAAGAAACCTAAACATGTATATACCAATTGAAAAAAAACATAGTATCTTGATTTTGCATCCTAGCAGTTCCGCAAAAGTTAAGTTTTTCAATTACATGCTTGGAGTAGACAATTACTGTATAGATATTCCTGACCAAAATATTTATCTCAAAAGGTCCTACTAAAATTGCTGATACTAAGCTGAGAGTCAATGTGAAATGCACTAGATAGGTTAACCCTTCCAATGCTGAGCAAGGATGCTAAGATTTTTGAAAAACATCTAAACCCTGTCATGTTGGTATTCATTGGATAATTCTCCCAGAGTACTCTCAGATGAGTACCCATGTGCCAGGGGTTCAATCATTTTTCAGGGTTTTCTGCATCATTTTCTATTGGCCAAACTTGCCACCAGCAGGCTAAGGGCTAACCATGGAGGCAGCCCCCAGACCCTCATTGAATGCTGTTCTCGGTGGAAAGGATACATTATTTCTACATCGCTGTCCTCCTCCTCCTCCTCCTCCGCTGCTGCGTTGACGATATCGTGGGCCCTGTCTGCAACGTCCTCCATGTCCACGTCGATGGGGTTCGCATGACTCACTGTGATCTGCTTCTTCTTCTCCACAGACTCTGCAAAGCCAAACTTCTCGCCAGCGGCCCTGAAACATAATCAACACAACAAATGATAATCATAACAATTGATGGAATAAAGAAATTATATAAATGAATAAAGAAAATATATAATACGAAACACAACAAAATGAATAAGAATTCGGAATTTTGTTTATCGCCACTTTTTCTCTCCAGCCGCCCTGAAACATAATCAATATAACAAACAATATAAAATAATAGATATCAAAAATATGTTGGAAGAATGGTATGAATAAATAAAGAAAATATACAATATGAAACATAAAAAGATGAATATGGATTTGGAATTTTGTTTATCACCACTTTTTCTGTATTGCTGTGGCTAAGTCTTGTTTAGCTAGTTTTAAGTAGTGAAGGAAATCAGAGATAGACCAGTGAAAACCACCCAAACCATCGCCTAAGCCATGTCACTTTCTGAGCAACTTTCTCACATGCCCCAGCTGGGAACACACCAAGATGTATTTAAAATGTTCAATCAAAGGGACCAAAAAAGCTCAGCCCTACAGACAAACATACAACTGTGGGAATCTCCCAGACGTGGACACTTCCACTGTGTGAGCATCTCCTGTCTTTTGATTAAATGTTATATTCGCTGAAACAAATGTCCATTGTGAAATAGTTTTTTTGTCCCATTTATTTCACTGAGGGAAATCCTTCTATCCATTTATCCCTACAGCAGTCATGTATATACAAATATATAATGAATATTTCATTATATCTTCAAATTTTGGCATAACAATTATCAGGGCCCATACATTTTATGCACACATCTTGACCCCTGTATTTTGAATATAATGAATGGTCAGTATGTTTTCCCTCATGAAGAGAGCACCTTTCCCTTGGGTCAGACATTTATCTCTATTCCTCACCTGGCCTTGGAGTCATTCTCTATAGCTAGCTGTATAAGCTCGGAGATCTCTGCCACCTTCACCACTGCAATGTTGGAACACCGGATCACCTAAAAAATAATATTGAAGTTTTCAATGGGGAGCATGCACCAAAACAAGGTAATAACTTGATTTTTAAAATGAACAAGGAAAAAATCCAATAGGTCTAATTAAAGGGAGTCTGAAAATTTACAATATTTGTTATTTTAGGGAATTGTATGGAATTCAAACTACTGTGATAGATAATAAATCCTGCATTAATTATTTTGTAAAACTTGTTTGGCAAACATGTCTTAGTTCTAATTTTAGCTATGTACATGGGCCTGACTGCATAAAGAGATTGGGATTCAATCTGGACTCTATAATCAAAACCATTTCAAAACCAGAATCAAAATATGATTTTAAATTCTAATGCTATTTCCCTGTGTAACTGGTCCTTGAGGCATAAAGAAATACAAAATGTCTAGACAATAAACTGAAGATTTATGTTCTATTATTAAAGCCATTCTAAAAACATTTGCTAGAAAATCTTCAATGGGTCAATATTTCTTTTTCAATTCGAAATCTCTCTCACCTGTTCCTTGAGTAATAACATCTCCCCAGACATCTGTAACGTACAGATTTCCCTGTGTTTATTCATCCCTATTACCATCTTTCCATCCATCACTCGCTCTTCCTTCTCGGCTGGATCGACTAGTAAAAACTTCCTAGAATAATAATCACAGAATGATATCATACAATTTGAGTAAACGTGATATTTCCTTGTTCTTTTCATGGCTGTTGCATCCATAGAGGGTTGTACTGCTTCAGGAATTGTTTTGAGACAAAAACTTTTTTTTTGAAAGTTATTGATTGGATAATGTTTATCGAAACTCAAACATGAACATTTCTTGAAATATGTTTAAGAATTTATGTTTTAGAATTATATGTTTGTGGTAGCAAATATGCATGTTGGTTGCAATATATTTTAGATGGCTCTGAGGTTTCTAAACATAACGTTACATATAATGCAAGTAATGTAAATGTAAACTTTAAGTCCTCTCTGGATTTCAGTTAAAGGTACCGAACAGGCTTGCTCATACTGACCCTTGTTGGAAGAAAGCGAAGGTGACACAGATGGGCATGTGATGAACACTCAGCGGAACAGGATCTTTGTCTTCTGCGGAATGCTGAAAAAAATCAAACAAACATACATATGTATACATATATATATATATATATATATATATATATAAATATATATGTATATATATATATAAATATAAAAATACACCAACACACATATATATATATATATATATATATATATATATATATATATATATATATATATATATATATATATATATATATATATATATATCTCTCTCTATATATATATATACATATATATTCATACATATATATATTCATACATATATATATATATATATATATATATATATATATATATATATATATATATATATATATATAATATATATATATATATATATATATATATATATATATATATATATATATATATATATATATATATATATATATATATATATATATATATAGTAAAAAAGGCATCTTTCTCTTTTGAAAATGCTGTAGATACTGTCCTTATAGACAGGCTTATTCATGTCGTTCTTTATAATTGAATTGAGGAAAATATCAAGTCTGTATTCAGAATTGCAATCATAAGTATTTTGACTATTGAATAAAATCATATCGAATACTATTTTTTGTCAGTAAATGATATTAAATCAAACCATTTGTAGATTGAAGATGTATATGATTTAACAGGCTGCAGAAAAGCTCTGCTTGCCTAGTACATGTACTTACTATGATAACCTCTCCCGATTCCACTGTTACATCAGGGCGCCTACAAGCAAGGGATGAAGAATACAACATGATCAAGACCTAGCAATGTCTGTCATCTCAAATAAAGATAAAAATGAAACACATTTTTATGTTCCATAATATCACTGTTTTTGTGTTGAAAAATCACAAGAATTTATCACTAATTCATCTATTTTTTTCCATAAATATAGAAATAAGATATATTTCTGCACTATTCAGAATATAAATCATTCTTTTTTTAAATCAAGGATATCAACTGATTCTTTTATACAGGGAAAATATCTTGTTATGATTTCTTATCTGTTGTTCGACATAGATTAGGCTCATTTAACCTGGTCATAAATGAGCTTAAGACAGAAGCATGCAATTGATCAAATAGGGGAGATCATTCTTGTGTATGATCAACTGATTTTTTTTTTGGAAAATCATGATTTCTTTTTTTATTTTTCAAAAAAGGTTTTCTGATACGAACATAATACAATATCATACCGACTTCCAAAAAAACAAAAACAATTATCTTTTTCAAATTGCACAAAACTTACCTGAAATGTGAAAGAGCTGTTATGGCTGCTATGCTGGCGCCATCTACAAGATTTCCCTCATGATTGAGGACGTGTACATCTACCCGAATCTGCCACACCTTCTCTCCGGATACTATACACAGTGATTCCAGGTCCAGGCAGCGGGACTCCTTAATGCAGCGCTCCAGTAACCTGTTGATTTCCACCCCTCCCTCTGATAGTCTGAAAGTCATGATCAGAACGTGGAAAAGGCAAAATCTGTGCAGAGACCACCGGTTAAGACAGGCAACCTTTCTATAAAGACTGGCGTGGCCATTACTATATAAATAATAATACTATACTCTATTATATTAATATAACATTTTTTATATTTGTTATAGAAAAGACTGCCTGTCTTGACCCTTTCACACCAGGATTTAGAAACTGGGTGTCCAAAATATCTATAAACATGTATTTACTTATTATGAAAATGCTGGGTATCTTTCAGTAGTGACTTAGTATTCATGTGGAATTTGATTATTTTGCTTAGACTTGACAATTCTAAAGATTCCTGTATAACAGTCAAATGATGGTCAGAAACCAGAAGGGCTGAGGTCTTTATGTATGAATCAATAAGAAATCAATGGATTATTTACCTTCCAGCTTCAAAGGCTGGTGATGCCATGGGTGAGAGCTCTATGTTGACATACAGCACGCCTTCCGAAGGTCTGGTGGGTTTGGGTTGTGTGACCTCACAGGAAACCTGCGCCATTACCCTGCAAACATCAAACACATCACAGATAACCTAGAATCTAAAACAACTGACATTGGGATTAAAGAGCAAATATCTGGACATAAATGACCCTGCTTGTCCAATTTGGCAAAGATGACCTCAACATACTTGGTTTCAAAATATTTTGGTTTCAATTGGAAACGTCAAAGACAACCTAGAAACTAGAACAAATGATAAGTGGGCAGGACCTACCTTCCAAGTTTTAGTGGCTACTTGCCCGAAAGGGGGACCAGCCGAAAAAGAAATGGTTGCCCTTGTTAATAATTTGGTAGCACTATTGTTTTTCCTAAATAAAACGTAATACATTATATTTTTCTTTCACATTCTGACAAAATATGTGATTATATCTAATGAATTATTATTCTAAAGGTATGTTCAAGCGACAAAGAAATCCAGGCATGGATGGGTTAAATAACACTAACAAATGACCTTTCTGCACTTATCTATGAAGGGTTAGCCAACCCATCATGATGGACTCTAATCTATATATTCAGATAGTAAAGTCTAGTCTGTACCTGGTTTTTCCCAGCTCCACTGAACAGCATCCTCGCTCCACCCCAAAAGTGATCTTGATTTTTCTGTAGTCATATGCTTCTCTTCCATCTAGTCTCTGGAAAGATTCAAAACATTCATATATAATTTGTTACTCTACAACTGAAGGCTGGATATTGGACAGTGTAATAACTGCTCAGACAAAGGACAATGTTAACATAACTGAACAGATATCAGTTATCGCATGGGAGGGGCAGCTATACTAAAATGATTTAAAGGTTCAGAGGACCTTGATGCAGATATTTAATTACCTCAAGTAGTTGAGTTTACTTTCACAATAATGTAAACGCAGTGGTCCCTTCGGTCAGACATTTTAAAACACTTTTTTATTCCCCTGGTCATACATTAGCGCAACTATCTATTTCCATCCATTCTTGTAGACTGAATAAGATTTATGATTTTACCACCGTAAAGTTCCATTAAACAATATAAACATCAATGTGAACTTGTTTAGATTTATTTTGTTTTTATTATTAATCTAGCTAAGAAAATATAAATTATACAATAAAATTCAGGATACATCTCAGTTAGCAATTTTTGCAAATTAATCAGGACTGTGAACCTGATCGATACTAAGTATTCAATTAGAGACATTGTTGCATTTCCTTAGCAACAAAGTTTCCAAAAACTTAAGATGATTCTTTTTTCAAAGTGGTAAAATAAAACACTGAATTTATACTTCTAGTGTTTAGAAAGTCAAGCTTTTATTGAACTATTCATGGAGATTTGGGATAACAGATGGTGGTCTACACAGGACCAGTATCAGCATAAGACCAATGGGGTACTGGCAACCAAGTCATGAACACTCTGGGAGCAACACTCTTTGCACTCCAATGGATCTGTGCACATGATATTGCTTCTCTTGGTGGTGAAACTCCTCTATATCCTTCTGTCACTGGATGATCTAGTCTTGAGGTGTCTGTGTAGATGTGTCATTAAAATAAAGCAGACAACGACAAATCCTTTAACTTGGCCGTCTGTCTGTAATTCCGGTCCTGAACATATAGTGAGATATTTGTTCCTGGTACCTTTATTGGTAAGAGCAAGCCAGTCCCACTCAGAGGTAAAGACTATCCCTTAATTCCCTCGTATGGGGGGGGGGGGGGGGGGGGGGGTATTCCCTGGCTGAGTAAAATGTACGGGAGATTACCACTGATTGTTAACTTGGAACCTACACCAAGCCCATATAGTAAGTAGTATACTATATATGCTAAGCCTAAGTTCTACTAAAAATCATAGCAGTAGTCATGTGCTTCACATAGTGAAGTGTAAACAAGGCGCACACGCCATAACCAGCCCAATACAAACCTTTCTTTGTGATATAGCTTGCAGTATGAAGTCTCTCTCACAGTTTGACAGTGGTACATCCCTCATCGTGATTCTGTGTTGTCCCCTTTTTTAATTCTTCACTCCTGTAACTTCACAACTCAGAAACTCATGCCTCCATGTTATAGTCCAAAACGAGGCTTCCGGTTGTCATATTCCAAAGATGGCGGTGGAAGCGAAAGACACCTAAAGCTGCCGCTCCTATTCAACCTAGATTTATGCGGAATATAACAGTGTCAGTGGCAAGGAAAGTACACACGACGGATAGAGAATGTCGAGTAAGGAAGACTATACGGATTTCGGGAAACAAGACGGTAAGCACCATGCATTTTGGATCAATGTTTTTAATTTGCAGCCAGATCTGTTCTTTTCTGGGGAGGGTCTCCCAGTCATTGAGTCAGTGGTTGATGATTGGGAAAATAATGGTGCTATTGTTATGATGATAAAATACCAGACTTTCGATTGCATTTATTCAAATAAGCTATGTAGGACCTAATAATATCTGCAATTATCTAACAAATGATATGTTACATGTATTTTGAAAAAAAAATACAAGAAATGTCAATTTAAATATGTGAATAGATATTATTCACAGTTTGCTATCATATCACAATCACCAAGCAATGCTCTATAACCAATTTCTCAACCATCAACAACCTGAAAATCAAAATAAATCATCATCGGAAGCGAGAATCATTGAACAATATGTTTGCCGTTAAAAGGCAGAGCGATAGAGTTAAGAGGAGCCTATATGCAGAGACAGGGCCGGTGGGACTTGTAAGTACTCGGCTGCATCAGTCGTTGGCATGCATCTGACTACTCCCGCTTACATTAGCATCAATGGTCAATGGTAGCGGAGGATGTATAATGAAAGAGGGGGGATGGTGCATATTGCTACTGTTCTACTGACAATTGGACCATGTACATGCAAAATTTACAGCTCTATTCACGGATGGATATCTACTTTATTGGGATTTCAAATTATCAAGGAACTAATTGACAATTTAGAAAAAAAAATCAAGAACTGGATAGATTGATGCAAGGGCTAGCCTACCATATTGCCACACTTCTATGCTACAGATCTCCTGGTAGCACAGTAGCAGTACAATTTTTATGTCACTAATGTCAAAATTACATTTTTTTTGTATGCATTACAATTATATTTTTTTAGTAAATTATTTCAATGAATATTTGGAAAAAGAAGCTTCTTGATCCAAAAATATTATGCATTCTCTATTTTCACTATGAAAAAAATATCATCATTTTACAGAAGAAAATGTAGCTGAAGTGTGTGGTTTGGTGAATGATTAGTTTAGTTTGGGGTTTTGGAATTGGAGTATAGGCGCTACGCCTAATCAGTGCATGGTATTCAGTATATACATGTATTCATGTTTTAACCTAGGGAAAATAGGAGAGGAAAATAAATCACTTCTTGGGTTAACCATTGTCTCAGTCAGGTATTTAAAATGCCTTTCTGAAACAGCAATCACTAAGCTCTGCCTGTCCAAATTATGAAATGATTTGTTTTTCACCCCAACAAAGTCATGGTAAAGAATTTTTTCTCATGGAAATCTTTGCCTGTCTTAAAAAGGAGTTTTTCTGGTACCTGTCAGTCCATCAGACAGGCTGGACTGGTCCTGACAAAGTCCTTGGATTTAATCTTCTTGCTCCCCTTAATCAACTCGTCTGGCAGGGCTTGTTAACCCCATTTAAGGCTAGTGTAGCCCGACCAGGATTTGGACTGTCATTTTCTAGTTGGACCATAGGTTTACCGTTATGTTGAGCCCTGGCTAGAGTTGAAATGGCATTTGATAATCTGGCCAGTAAGTTATGTTGAACCCTGGCTGGACTTGGCCGGCATTTTTAGCCAGACTAGTCACTACCATCCCCTATCGGCCCTATGCTGTCATCGGTAGTTAGTACAACCAGGAAGAATTTTTCAAAGTGAAACCTTGAGCATTGGCACTCAACCAGAAATGTCACTTTGTTCTAATAATCATTTCTTCATGGGATTAAGAGATAGAGACCGTTGATGTCAAAGTTGGCTGTCATTAGCAATTAAGACTTTGGAGAGAGTTGAATAATGAGAATGTTGTCCAAAATGCTGTAAACTTTATCAATAATGGGTGAAATAGGTTTATTTAGGGAATGTGTGACAAAAAATTGTCTTTTCCCCAAATTAAGAATATACATGCTTATTTATTATGGAAATACCTATTAGTTATTTATAGTGCTTACTTTGCCTTACATTTCAGTCTTGCCGGTCTGTTTTACTTTCTTATCATGTGACGTTATTTAATATTTACATGAGGTTGACTCACCAACCTTAACTCTTTCATACTCAGAGTCCTCCCCAGAAATACATATATTATACTATAGAATAATCTTGCAATTTTGCATGCTTTTGATAATGACTTTGAATGAAAGTTAGTGGTTTTATGTGATTGACATTTACTTCTTTAGGTATTTGCCAATTGGTACCTCTGAAATCTGGTGTAAAATAGGTTAAGTTTTGTGTATACACTACTTCACCACATTGAAGAATGACAAGTGCTTGTACCCAGTAAGGTCTATAGCAAAAAGGGGTCATGGAGGCAGTGAATTTTAACCCTTGTCGCCTTGTTCAGGAAAAAGAAATATTGAAAAAATACACCAGCCAAACCATAATAGAATGGGAAAAAATGAGTTGATTTTTTGATACCTCAACTCAACAAGTGCATGCATTGCCCGTGACTTTTTCGATACTGTAACATTTAGTGATCATATGAGAAGGACTCATATGTATTCCACTATTCCAAGGTTTACTAGGCCTACCAGACTGTGACTGTGACCGACTGCCTCTCTAAAGTCAAACTCTATACACCTATTCATGCTGAAGCGTTCATTCAAACATAATGTCATCTGGATCTATGATACTTCTGATAATATCTTTGGAAGTAAGAAGGAATTAAATAAATATTTGAAGGAGAATTGTTGGTAATGTTCTGAAGAATATTCCCACTTCAAATTTTTCCCAACTTCATTTTAACCTACATTATTTTGTCAAAATTGTGTGGTTGCCTTTAGCTACTGTGAGTATGATCAGTATCAATGGGTTAAAATGGTCATTGGCGGTAGTCAGACCAGTCTGACCAGTCAACCTTAATTTAGCTTATGTAATAATAGCTTTACAGGTGAGTGAGGTGACCATTATCTATGTACATGTGCATGTGCAACCCTTATGTTGCTGGTAGCTAATTTGGCCATTAGATAATGATGCAAAAAAGCCTGAAAATGACTGAAATCCTGGCACATGGGTACTCATCTGAGAGTGCTCAGTGAGAGCTATCCAATGAATACCAACATGACAGGGTTTAGACGTTTTTCAAAAATCTTTTTGTCCTTGTGCTTTGGATAAATGTAGCCTCAGCATTGAAAGGGTTAAAAGCATGAAGGAAACTCTACAGGTGACCATTATCCATAGGTGCTCTCTGACACGGAAAAAAACTTTGCAGGCAATTAGATCTACTATTACATGAATATAAAGTATTTTAACTCATTTATATCTGAAGAGAGCACTTGGTCTTGAACATATTACAATATTTTCACTACAAAGCAATACCCTCATAAATATTTTACAGGAAGTTGTTGCTCCTGTTTGGTTTAATATCCACCTAAATATAATTGGAATATTTTCCGGGATAAGATTATTTTTGTTCAAAGTTATCTGACCATGTGCTCACTCCTGTTCTAAAAGGGTTATATAGTAACGCTTTATTGAGACTGAGCATCCCGTGACTGACCTATGGGTATGGCTATGGGTATAGAAAATACAGCTTTTCTGGAAAGCAAGCTCAAAATAGCCATCCAAGGAAGGAGCCTTAATAAGTCTATACAGGTGACTGCACAGAGTAGGATCTAAATCTGCCATGAGAACAGGTTCTGCTGCTGCTGCTCTGTATTTAGACAGTAGTTGTGGTCCCCAAGGGTCAGCTATTTAAATGTCCTACTATTGCATTGCTAGAGGCCCCTGGATCTTCAATGTAAGAAGCTAAAGTGAACACCAAAAGTTTTAATTTTAAGGAAGAATTTTAATTCTTAGGCTGTAATTATGTTTTGATGAAGGCAGTGTTTAAATAAATGTGACAGCCTAAATTCTAGGCCAGTCAGTGTACATAGTGAGACTGTGTACTCAGGTGACTTGTCAATGGCTATGGGTAGAGAAAATAGACCGCGATACATCTATCACTGGCAAGCTTTAAATAGCAATGACCGTGGAGGGGAGAGGAGAAGCTGGTTTGACCAGTCACTGTTTCTATATTCTTGTGGCGTTCTCTGCTTGAGCCACAAATATCAACAATAGAGCTCAGTGAGAGTAGAATAAAGTTGCCCCAGATACATGGCACACACCAAACACAGGGCTTGATATTTCATTTTGCTTACATTAACCCTTCCAATGCTGGGGCTACTTTTGTCCAAAGCACAAGGAGGCAAAGATTTTTGAAAAACAATTAGACCCTATCATGTTGGTATTCATTGGATAGCTCTAGTTGAGTACTCTCAGATAAGTACCCATTTGCCAGGTTTTCAATCACTTTTCAGGGTTTTTGCATCATTTTATATTGGCCAAATTAGCCACCAGCAGCATAAATGTTAAGGGAATCCTTGACTTGTGAGCAATGGCTTAGCAAGGACTTGTACAGCTGGGGTCGACTGTGAATCTTTGAATAAGGGTCCAGTTCAGCAGGACATTACATTAGTTTGTAACATTATTCTTAACCCTTATGCTGGTGGTGGCTGGTTTTGCCAATACTCATCTGAGAGTACTCAGTAAAGGCATTCTAATGAATACCAACATGACAGGGTTTTAGATGATTTTCAAAGATCTTTGCATCCTTGTGCTTTGGAAGAAAGTAGCCTCAGCATTTAAAGGGTTAATTCCCAAAGTATTGTAGATCCGATCATCGACAATGTTGCAAGAAACTCCTGAGCATGAATGAGTTAACCCTCCCAATGCTGAGGCTACTTTCATCCAAAGCACAAGGACGCCAAGATTCTTGAAAACCATCTAAACCCGGTCATGTTGGTACTCATTGGATAGCTCTCGCTGAGCACTCTCAGATGAGTACCCAAACTACCCATATGCCAGGGTTTCAGTATTTTTTCAGTTTTTTTGCATCATTTTGTACTGGCCAAATTGGCCAACAGCAGCATAAGGGTTAATGTCTCGAGATCTGAACACTCCATCATTTCTCAGCTGTATGATCCGGTTCAGGGTTGATTCCCATTTGAAGTATTGTCAAAAGTATTGTAGATTCGGTAGATGACGTTGCAAGAAAATCCTAAGCATGCATGAGTTTATGTCTCGAGATCTGGAGATCTGAACACTCCATTATTTCTCAGCTGTATAATCTGGTTCAGTCTACCACACTAATCCTGTTTTTATGTGCTCTAACACAAAGGTGTATAATTAGGCTCTGTGCGTGTAATCATGTCTCGTTAGCCAAGAACAATGCCATGCGGCCAGGTGGGTTTATGTGAAAGCTATTGTTTCTGTGGTGAGAAAGGTGCCCTGATTTTTCTATAGCTGTACGTGGCATACTATTCTATGTGCAAGAATAACAGGAATAGGAATAATAATAATAATTGGAATAATAGAACACCACAATGAAATTGACTTTTATTGTGATAAAGAGGACTTATTGGTTTTAGTATTTAAGAACCAGTAATTGACAATAACTCTGTCTTAGAGGTTTTTGCTTCTAAAACTTACTCTGTGCTTGATATTAAACAAATAAGGGTTTAGGCAGACTCTGATTTATAATAAATAATTTTAAAATCTTTATTCATGTTGTAGAATCATGTAAAAGAATTGTTTTTGTAATGCTTATAGATGTTTTGGAGCCATGAAATATTTCCTTGGGGCCATTCTGTCCTTAAAGGGGAACTAAAGGCTCACATACATATTAGCTTATATGAAAGTAATACACTTCAAGAATTGGATGCTGTCCTCCTTTTTCTATTAGTGATCCCATGAGGGGAGAATTTTGTGTATTGCCACCAGCCTCAGGCAGCCCCTAGCAGCCCCTGGTAGCAGCCATGTTCTTCAACTGCTATCAGCTGTAAAGCCAATACACTCCCTTTGAATAAATTGATCCTCCCTCCGAAAAAAAACAACTCCATATAACATTCAGCAGAATGATTTCCCATCATAAATAAATCATTCTCTTTGTAAATTTAGCTTTCCTGTGAGTAAGCATAAGAAAAACCAGATTGCATTTATAATGCATGTCATTCACCAATCACAGAGGCCTGTGGAATGAGATGCCTCTTTGACATTTTTCCTGAGTGGTATTATGAGGTACGTTTACAACACATTAAACAAATACCGTCGTGATTGGCTGGTGTAAGATGTCATTGTTGCGTGGTTCTCTCTAGTTCTCAGCAAATTGATTGATTAATTGAACCAATATGCAGCTGTAATAGATGCAGATATCACCCAGATTTATTTTTCAGTCCATTTTCTCACAGTTGGTGGTTGCATGCTGGCTCAGCTGTTTGATGTTTGTTTTTTTGTATAACTTTATCTTAACCTTTTCGATGGCGATATTTATTGCTATCCCTTGTGATGGTATTTATTCCCGTGATCAAGATACTTTTTGTGTTAAAAGAGGGATAGTCTGGTCAATATTTCCATTATATAATAAGATTGTTCTCCTATGTGGCACATATCAATGTATTTACACACCATGGACATGCAATTAGATAAGGTAATTAAATTGAATGAATTTAAAAATGATTAAGCCAAGTCCTACAAAAAAAAAACAAGAAAAATTTGGTTGAAATTTGTGTTTCTTGTTTTGGTTTAACAACGTATATTACTCAATTTTATTGGAATTATTTCAAAGTTATCAGACCAAGATGTTAATCAATGAAGGATCCTAAGTTGAAGGATACATTTCTAATGGACGATGAAATTAGAAATTTGCTTTCCCTTTTCTTACTGATGGGATTTTTTCAATTCGTCAAAGGAATTCTATTAGCATGTTCTTAACATTAAGGGTTTGATTTAAATATGTATAAGGAATAAAGAAAACCCCATGCCTGGAGATTGACCTTACTACATTGCTCATCTATCAAACTAGTGCATTGTAGCGATGTTTTATTTTTCTACACCTCTATACAGCAATATCATCACAGCTGCGACTGCGCCATTGAACGCATAGCACCTGAGTACTCTCTCTCCGTGATATTCTAATAGAACCACACAATGCTTTTTATTCAGTGCAAACCAACTATTTATGACTTATTTATAATATATTATATATATTTTTGTGTTATTTGTGACATGTTAAATTTATAGAATATTTATAGATCTATAAAATAGCTTGATTTGATATTTTATTTTACAATACATATCATGCATGTTATGAAAGGTCTGCAATATAGTACATGTATATCTTTATTAAAGGTTCATTATATGATAACATAGTGAAAGGATATTACATGTATTATGATGGTTTAAACCATGTAAAATCCCTACATATCAAATCAATCCATTTATTCCAAAACATTTTCTTCCAGAATCATTTGAGTGCACATATATGTTACTTTCAAGGTTTTGGATGTCCAAATGAAACTCTGGTGGCTAAGGTTGTGTATGTACATACACAGAAGCACTCTGTGTTATATTTAACTGTTCATTTTTCCTTTTTTCACACTAGCCGTGTATATGGGTTTGCTGATGACGTCAGGGGAAATGATTGAGTGCGAGAACATGGCCTATTCTCAGGAGGAATACTACACTCCTGCTCAGGTGTAGAATAAAGTACCTGGGCTGCTGACGTCATAGAGCGTTATTACCAGAGAACAAGGCGCAATTAACCTCAACAGCAACTAAAGAATATAAAGCCACTATAGCGATGGTTTTGTGATTACCAGAGGGGGTTGTTGGGGAGAGAGAGAGAGAGAGAGAGAGAGAGAGAGAGAGAGAGAGAGAGAGAGAGAGAGAGAGAGAGAGAGAGAGAGAGAGAGAGAGAGAGAGAGAGAGAGAGAGAGAGAGAGAGAGAGAGAGAGGGGGGGGGGAGGGAAAGGGAGGGGGAGAGTTCCTTTTTTGTGCATTCCCTCATTGTTCAGGAATAAGGCACTGACGAGGAGGAGGGGGAATGAGTCATTTTAAAGACCCTCCCCAACAGAACACTCAAAATATCCACTTTTCGTTCATATTGTTTATTTTTCAGGGGGTAGAAAAAGTACTTGTCTTCTTGTATATAATCAATATCTTATACATTTGATAATTAAAATGCAACATAACTACTTTTCTTTTATAAATATTGGTTGAAAATCTTTGGTTGAGAATGAGCTTCCTGCATTGTAAACAATACTGTATCTCCTGGCTTTCCTGGGCCAGGTTTTCCAATAATGCCTGATGATCTGTATAATAACCTGCCTGTAACACATGTTGATCTGTGGACAGAGAATTCTAAACACAGGATGAACCTGTACAAATACTCTATGTACAATGTGTACTCTAAGCCAGGCACACACTAGATGCGTGGGTGAACAGTATCAATATCACTCTTATGTATCAACACAAAATTAATTAATTTCCATTGGCTTTCAGCAGCCTTGGGTTGAGTTGATTAAATTCTGGTAAGAAAATCCGCAAATTAGTTACTGAGAAGTAAGAAGTGATTGTTCATCTGATTACTAAATTCAGTATTAATTTAACTATCAATAAATGTTATTATTTTCTTGTTTTTCTGAAAATTTCCTCACTATCAAATTTCCTCATAAATGTTTTCCAACACCTTACCTTATTATTATTTCATTCTTGCTTTAGAATTATTGTGGTACGATATTATATCGATACTGATATTTCCGTAACAATAAAATATCTGAACAATATTTTCAATGTTAAGGCTTGCCATCCATGGTTCTAATTTTGTGAATTGTGAATTTATGATACTGATAAAAGATTTCTTTATGATGAATGTTAGATAAAAGATAACTCATTTCAAAGAGGGATATGGTTAGAATTTTGAATTTTTTCTGCAGTTAATGTTTTCCTAAAATGCTTATGCGAGGGAGTTATCAATGTAGGTAGGCCGTTTAAGCTGCTACATGAATGAATGGTTTAATATCATGATATTAAGGAGAATTATTATTAAATAAGGACATATTTGAGCTTCCTGTTTCCCAAGATTAAATTTGTTTGCCAGATGTGTTTATATTTATCCAGTCTTTGTTGGTAATGATATTTGCCTTTGGTATATTCTAAACTCACAGAAAGTGTCATACAGGTGTTTGATATTTATGGAGATATATCCTGAATATTGAAGCATAATTATATAGTAGAATTGATGGCAGCTTGATGAGTCAATCTGATTTTTTGAAAATTTCTGCAAAAGATGCTTTTACAAAATACTTATGGAGGGTTCTAAAATCGTATCTGTTCAAAAATTTCCCCTTTCAAAGACTGTACGAAATATGCTTTAGCCAAGATAAAAGACACGTACTGCCCACATGGCCAGGTCAGGGACTTAGCCAGGATTTTGATAGTAGGGTGTACAAATGATGGTTTGGAGCAGACAGGGTGTCCCGGTAAGCTAACGCACCTGGCCGCCAGGTAATGCTTTGCTTCTGGAGGCAATTCACAAGATCATCTGTGATGCTGTTAACCACATTTACAAACATCTTCTTTTCTTCTGTGTAAGAAATATCATCCTATACCACACTCGTTGAAGAACCACATGTCCAGGTAATGCTTTGCTTCTGGAGGCATGAGCGGATTAACTCACTCTGAACAACACACACTAGTATGTAACTATCCACAGGTCACTAATAGCCATAGGGATTATTAGCTCACATAACATGCTCCTAGCTAGCCTTCCCCTTAATACAAATGACGCCATAATTCAATACTTAGGTTAACACTTTCATGCCTGAGAATCTCCTTGACAGTTATTTTCTGGAACTATGATACTTTTGAAAATAACTTTGAATTGGGCAAAATATATAAAAGTAAGTTGTTGATTGGGTCCTGATTAGTTTTTCTCATTTTCTATATTTTTCCAACATTGCTGTTTTAAAAGGTTTATCCAAACATTCTGGGTGTGGTCGTCTTCTAGAAGCATGAATATATGCAATTGGCAGCAGTCTAGAAAGGGGTAGAGAATTTTTTTTGGTATCTTTGTGTTGAAGGTAGTTTGGAAATATATGTAGGCCTGAAGAGTTTTAATCAGCACCACACTAATGACCCTCCTGAATATTTCATGAATTTGAAATCAAACTGCTCTGAAAAATCTTAGATATTCTCAGCTAATGTTTATAATAGAAAGACATAATAGCTAACTAGAAAACCCTATTCATGCTTGAGAGTTATTCTTGAAAATGTTGACGATCTATACTTATGACATTAGCTGAAAAATATTCAAAGAAGATTCATCATTAACATTTCGATTTACATTTCTCCTACCATTTTTTTTTGTAATGCCGCCTTGGCCTGGAAGATCTCACAAAATAATTGTTAGGCTTTTTTGGCCACTTTGAGTATTGCTTTGTTAAGCATGAAATACAATTAACTTCTAAGAAAAGACTCCTCAGTGATCATTGGGGGAATACACCAATTTGCCTTGTTACGTTTTGTCCAAAAACACCTTTGCTTTTTGTTGTCCTAAAAGTTCTCTGAAAAGTGCCTATGAAGCTCTGAGTGATTGCCAAGAATTGCTATGAAAAATTCATTTGACCAATATCCTTTGGCAAGCGTTCACCCGCTAGGTTGTTGTTTTTGATCTTTCCTCGCCTATAAGAACTGATTTGTATTCTTTGTGAAGATTGCACTTGACCAATTCATACCTAGATCACACTTTGACCTGTAGGTGCTGTCCTGGACACTAGCAGGTTAACTGCCCTAATTATCATTAACTGAGAATATTGAGGAATTCCTAGGAAATGTCAGAGATGTATATTTCCTAGATAAAAGTTCCTGGAAATGTCAGGCTTTCCCGAGAAGTCTCAGCTACATCTGTTAAGTGTTCATATTATGGTTCACTTAGAAAGCGTACTCAGCATAGTCTTAGCCAGCACTGTCTCAGCGTCTTTTAGACACCCAAACCCTCAAAAATCACCCCTCAGGGCACCCACATTTTTCAGGTGAGTAATTCCTTATAATGTCAATTTCAAGCATATAATTGGATTTTTTCCAGCTCAATACAATTCTTTTGACATTGTATGAGGATGTTATGCCTTAGTTCAATAATAATTACATGGTTATAATCTATCATATTGATGATCTCCCCTGAAAGATAGGACACCCAAGAATTTTATAGTTGCCAATTTTGGGCACCCAGTTTCCAAATCCTGTCTAAGAAACTGTCAGTAAAGGGATTATATTATGGTTCTCTTAGAGAGCGAACTCAGTACTCAGTATCTGGGAAGAGGTGGTTAATTGACAAGGAGGGAATTATTTGGCTCCTAATGCTCCCTCCAAGTCCCCCCTGTATCAGCAGCTGCAGGAGAGATATCATGTTGTTTATGCATATCCCTGCTGCCGTCTAGAGCCAGTAATGAAGAGATAGGATGCTCACCTGAGTTTACTATGTACTGTATACAGCTTTAATTTGGAGTGCTAAGAATTTTGCTTTGTAGCCCTGCTGGAGGGTATTTGTGGTACATTAAATTTGCGCATTGAAGCACTCACACTAAAACAAATACAAACCACAATATTTTTTTGAAGCATTTTGTATTGGGGAGGTTAAAACAATGAAAATGAGATGCCTGTAAAAATACCAGTTAAATACAGTAAAAGGACAGCAAAAGGAATGGCATTGATAATGCATCGCAATATCTTCATTTTAGAGTGCAAAAAAAGATTTCATAGATATGGATTCTAATATAGTGTTGGGAGAACAGCCGGATGAAAGAAATGGTCAAAAGTGACATGAAAACAAAGTAAAATCTCGCACAAATTACAAATATGTCAACTGCAATTTATGGTATAGAAGATAGAATTAGTCAAACAGACCTCCCACTATTTGCCACAATCCAATTACCTTATTATAGATGCTAGTGGTTACATTAGGTTTAATCCATTTATAAAATGGGCTAGAGTTTCTAAAGAAATTGTCATCTTTATCTATGACACTTATGACAATAACTTGGAAATCAAGAATGATTTTACAAATCATTTGATGGAGATCTGTTGGAAGTGAAAAGCATTGCTCCTTCAAATTTTTTCCTAAATATTGCTTTTGCCTGAAAGGTTTCACCAAAATTGTCAGGCTGCTTGTTGCAGAAGTAAGTATTAAAACAGTCATCATAATTTGAGATGCTCACAATCGTAAAATGCTTAGACTTTCCTATCCCTGTAATTTGACATCTTTGCTTCCATGGGCGTTTAATTGATCAATATTTGCCTAATTTAATATCTTGGCATTTCTATTTGTTTTCATAATCTATTACTCTTTGTGGATCCTCTCTTTCTGCTCTGTTGATAGGAGCTCCTACTGCACCTAAACACCGCCATTGTTTTCAGATGGGTATCATTAACCCTTATGTTGCTAGTAGCTAATTTGGCCATTACAAAATGAGGCAAAAAACCTGAAAAAAGGACTGAAACCCTGGCACATGAGTACTCATCTGAAAGTACTCAGTGAGAGCTATCTTATGAATACCAACATGACTGGGTTTAGATGGTTTTTGAAAGTCTTTGCGTCTTTGTGCTTTGTAATATAAGCCTTAGCATTGCAAGGGATAACCCATAATGCTCACAGCAGCCAAATACAGCCTGACTCTTTTGATATAAGTGGCATGGTAATTACCATCTTCAAACTAGAGTGTGCAATTGACCAAAATATTAGCTTTTAAAGCAGAGGATTGAGTTATAGTTTCTTATTTCTTACAAACTACACCCACTTTAGATTCATGTTTCATTACCTAGCAAGCTCATTTTTAAATAGCCAATTTTTCAATTATTAATGATGTGTGATCATTTAGTAGGGAGCATTTGTTATCAGCAGACTAAACGCAGCAACAAATAACTCTAAATGACATTTGTGGATGTATGCACATAATCATTCGATGTATCAATGGTCAATTATCACTCATCTCATGACATTAGGGAGCATAAATAGTTTTAAGAGTATGGTGGGATTTATTTCAAGTGATATTGTTTGAGATTTTGAAAACATGGGCATCGTGTGCCAGAATTCCACTGTTTTGGTCTGCCCAAGTGCGCACTCGTTAAAAGTGAGGATATAACCAAACTTCCTCTCTAGTTCTAAAGCACCCATAATTTCAGCCCCTGCCATTAGCGCGGCTCTTGTCTCATTTAGATTACTCTACATCATATGATACACACAGCAGAACTAATAATCAAATATTAAACGCTGCTGGCGTGTCTGACAAGCAAAACTGCTTGGGCTGGCGCGGCGGCTGCGGCCAGGCATCTTCCTGCTCAGCCAGCAACTTCATGCTGTCTCAGGCCCTCCTCCTCCATATCTATAGCCTGGTTCTCAGGCTCAGCTAGGTATAATGTCGGGGATCCGCCATGGCCTAGTGGTTACGATTCCTGGCTACAAGGCGTGGGTTTCCAGATTCCAGTCTCTGCTGGATCCCCAAGGGGGTCGGTCTGGTTGCTATATAAATATGCGGTGTTGTGAAGGGCTGTCTATAATGGTTCCTCTGCAACTAAAAGACCCCTTGGAACTATTTGTGAAGGGAAGGGAATTTTTTCACAGCTCTAGGTTTCTGTCTCAACCTGATATGACCTCAGCTGTTGAAAGCGATGTAAAAACCCCATTCCTTCCTTCTATAGGTATGATGACCGTCACCAATATATATACTGAGTGTTAGGTAGGTTTGATGTCTCTCAAACTATAGATGGCAGCACAGCTTTTGTGAGTTCCAGTTTGAAACTCAAAAGTTACAAAAGACAGCTCAAGTGTGTCCCCCTTGAGGATAAATTCAGAACTAAAGCTGTGGTGAAATCAACTCAGGTCAGATCAGTGAGACGAGGTACAGTATATGACAGACTGTTCCTGGTGAGACTATTAGGAAAGAGCCAGTTAACACAGACTTGTAGCTAGTCTACCCCTCCATAGCGGCAGCAGCCTTCTTGAGGCATAATGGATGTGTGATGATTATTCCTGATGCTTTATTATGGACAGAAAAGATTGCCTCCCCAAAAATATTGTTATACACTTAGCAGTTAATCCTGATGCTGTATAATGGAGAAGAGAGATTGCCTACTGCAAAATAAATAAATAAATAAATAAATAAATGAAAAAGTAAATAAATAAATGAATGAACAAAAATAAAGAAAAAGAAAAAAAAGAGCAAAATGTGGTTTGTAGCAAGAAAAAAAGCTATATGTGGCAATTATTCCCAATGCTCTATCTTGAATGATACTGTATATAGGAGTGGGGAGATTTCCCCCCAAAATGGGAAACATGGTCATATGTAGCAATTATTTCTGATCCCTTACTATTTGACCAAAATGGAAATGCATGGTTGTATGTAGTGATTATTCTTGATGCTGCATAGTGGAAGGGAGAAATTGCCCCCAATCCAAGACGTGGTGGTACGTGTAGTGATTATTTCAGATGTTGTAATATGAGAGATTATCTCTCAAAAGGATATGTAGTGATTATTCTTCGGGTGGGGAGAGGTTGCTCGAAATATAATAATCATGACTGTAGATGGGCCACTGATTGCAGTTGCTGGAACTGATTACAGCATGCCATGGTACTTGGAAATGTGTATAGGGATATAAAAAATGACCTTTGTTTACATGCAATAGTGGTTTAAGATCACCAATTTTGTGGTAATCATATTAGATCTTCGTAATCCACTGTCTGGGAACTTCCAGTGATAAGTAAGTGTCACAAATTGATATATATATATATATATATATAAACATATATATTTGTATGAATATACATATATACATGTATATATATATATATATATATATATATATATATATATATATATATATATAATTATATATATATATATATATATATATATACATATTTATATATATATATATATATATATATATACATGTATATATATATATATATATAATATATATATATATATATATATATATATATATATATATATATATATATATATATATATATATATATATATATATATATATATATATATATATATACATTTACTATTTTGAGCATTCTCATTTAATTCACAACATATTTTTGATAAGGATTGCCCATGTCAAGGATAGCGCTTACCATGAATAGGTTAACCCTTATGCTGCTGGTGGCTAATTTGGCCAATACAAAATGATGCAAAAACACTGAAAAATGACTTATTTGTACTCAGCGAGAACTATCCAATAAATACCAACATGTCATGTGGTTAAGTTGGTGTTCAAAAATCTTTGTGTCATTGCGCTTTTGATGAAAGTAACACTGGAAGGGTTGAATAACTCCTTGAAAGATTGGGCCATTCATGGATCTAGGGTTTCCTAGATTTTATTCCATTTCCTGCTGAAATGGGTTAAATACCATGTATTTCAAAGCTAATACTATTATTACCTAATTTCCTCTTAACCCATAAATGCTCGCAGGGGCCACAAGTAGCATGGAATTTGGTGAAATCTTTCAGGCGAAAGCATATTTGGAAAAATATTTAAAGATGAAATGTAATTAGTTCATTACCAGCAACTCTCCTTCAAATATTTTGTGAAATCATTTTTTAGTTTTCAAGTTATTGTCAAAAGTATCACTGACCCAGACAACACTTTCAAACAGAACTCAATGGGTTAAAATGATCTAAGTCTAATTCATAAGAACAGGCTGAGATAAGAAGTGTTGCTTGAAGGCTGCTGAAAGGTACTGTTTGACTGTCATAGTCTTGTGACTTGGCTAATGTTACAATTATTTGACATATTCATGCCTGTGGCACCCAATATCATACCATCCTGACTAGATTGCTGACAATTTTGTTACATTCTTCTTTCTAATATTTTCAAAAAATTGATAACACAAATATTCAAAATTGGCAGGACATTTTTGGCCACTACAGGCAAAAATGGATTAATGAGTATGTATACCAGCAAAAACAATTAAACCTCTCATGCTCATGAGTTTCTCTAGAATGTCTTCTGTAATTGTGTTATTCATGATAATAACTTAGGGACTAAGAATAGTTTTTCAAAATGTTTGAAGGAGAGTTGTTTGTTAGGAGTGCTATGATTAACATTTTTCTTCAAATATTTCTCAAAAATACTTTCTCTTAAAAGATTTCATCAAAATTGTAAGGCAGGTTTTGGCTGCACTGTGCATTAATAGGTTGATAATTTGTCTATTTATTTTGTTCTCCTTAGTTATTATATATTATCTGAGTATCCAGACCTCACTATAAGGGTATCCCTGAGCATTGGTTCGGTCAAAAAACAATCCCATAGGGCATAGCATGTGTTGATTAAGCATGTACATGCTTTTTACCCATTGATACTTAGGGTTTTATCTAGGAATTTTCTTCTGGATCTATGATATTTATGGCAATAACTTTGGAATTGAGAATGCTTTTACAAAATATTTGAAGGAGAGTTGTTGGTTATGTTCAGAATAACATTTCTCCTTCAAATATATTTCTAACTTTGCTTTTGCATGAAAGATTTCATCAAAAATATCAGGCTGTTTTGGGCGCTATAAGCATTTATAGGTTAATAGGGATAATATTGGAGTATGGTTTGGTTTCATTTTCCATCCCATTAACTCGTTTCCAATATTATACCGCCCTCTAACGCTGGCATGGCTAGAGGCCATATTGCATTTTGCTGAACAATTTCAGTCTATGCACGCATTAAGTGATCAGTAACACATATAGGGGTAGTATAACTGCACGCTGTTAGCTAGGACTGGAAATGTTCAGATGAGTTCTTGATTGTAATCCCTGGATATTATCAACCCCATTTGCACCTGGAACATGCAAACAGACTGACACATAGACACGTAGGGAAAAGTCATGATAACAATTAACAAAGAAGTGCTCTGCGAAATGTTAGGGAAACGCTTCCTTTTGTATTTAACAATATTTTTCAATATTTTTTTCAATATTTTTCAAATATAATCCTATATGATGAAATATAATCAACATGCAATCCAGATCATTTAGTGTGTGTGTGTGTGAGTGTGCAAGTGTGTGTGTGTGTGTGTGTGTGTGTGTGTGTGATTGTGTGTGTGTGTGTGTAACCCCTTTAATTCCTTCTGAGGGCTCAATAAGGAAGGAGTATAATAGCACGATAATGGCTGGTATAAAACCTACAAATCCATTGCCTCTTATTTCTAACACTAGTAGCGTAGCAATAATCCAGCTTGGGGCAATTTAAGCTTTTGGAGCCGATTTTCAGTGTGCACATTCATGCTGTGAATGTTGTGCTGCAGCCATCAGTCAGGATTGCTTCCTTGTTTACTAGCCATGCTGGGTAATCCAATATAGGTGGAATTAGTCTGCTATTGCTGTTTGCTCTGGGAGATTGCAGTCAGGGCACGTGGGGCTGTGGTCTTGAACTGGCCTGCAATGTTATTGGCACCGAGGTGGCACTGTACATATACAATATATAGCAACAACATGACATTGGTTGGGATGTTGAAAAAATTGCATTTAAGTCAATGGCAGGTACAATGCTTTGAGGGGAATGTAGAGAATGGGACTAAGCATATATATATATATATATATATATATATATATATATATATATATATATATATATATATATATATATATATATATATATATATATATATATATATACACACATATATATGTATGTATATATACGTGTGTGTTCAAATACAACATATATTCAAGGGCCACCTGTTAGAATAGGCCTGCTGTTCACATAAACTAGTCCTCCAATGCTCTCCTTCTACTGGAATAAATTAGCCATTCAAGGGCACTGCCATATTGACTTGTACCATCAATATGATATCTATAATATTGCGATACCATCACTTTAAAACAACTGAATATGTAAATGACCAGTATGTGTACTGAACCATACACTTCTTAAGTGAACTCATTATAAGGCCATATGAGCCCGATAACCCCATGTTAGAATTACCACCATGACTCCCTGCTTGGCCTGATGGAGCCCTGATTACCGTTAGTGGTGTGTTATCAGGTCAGTATGATATAGGATATCTATTGGTATTGTTTGATTAAACTGACTCACTGATATTGATTCCCTTGTATATAGTATTATGTTTAGCCTTTTTTAGTCAATCCCACCCATACATACTGTCAGGTAACTACCAAAAAGGCATTTGTATTGTGAGGTGATACAATATATATATATATATATATAAATATATATATATATATATATATATATACATATATATATATATATATATATATATATATATATATATATATATATATATATATATATATATATATATATATATATATATATATATATATATATATGAAATGAAATGGATAAATCCACCGACGTATATTTAACCAATTTGGAATCTTGCCCTGCCTTTCAACTTTTTTTGGCCTTTCTTACCAAAGGTGGACCAAAACAAAGAGCCCTATATGACTGGTATCTCTACTTCTCACAGTTGTGTCCAGTCTTGTAATATCCTCCCCATGTGTGTAGAAGAATATCTGCTATGCTGGAGAAGGAATCAAGCATGCAGTGACCCAGATTGGGAGGATGATAGCAGAGAGATGATAGATATTGCTGGGGGAGATTTATAAGTAGCCACATGGCCCTCGCTATTGGTAATATTGTATCTAGAGGCAGCTCGTAGACCCATAAGAATCTCATCATGCTTCCCACACATGATGAGGGCCAAACAGTAAATCTGCCTTTCTAAGATCATATCTCACGAGCCTTAGGGTGTTGTGGAGTCTATTGAAGGTCATATTCAGATATTTCAATACTGCTCATATTATTGTATATAAGGTCAAAGGATTGCACTTACTAATGTGTAAAAATTGAATTAAATTAAATTGAAATGTAATACACATTAGTGTACATTGAATCAAAATATTGCTAACGATATTGTATTAAAAAGTTAAAACTATTAGACAGACCACCAAATAGCAGCAACCACAACACCTGAGAGAGAGAGAGAGAGAGAGAGAGAGAGAGAGAGAGAGAGAGAGAGAGAGAGAGAGAGAGAGAGAGAGAGAGAGAGAGAGAGAGAGAGAGAGAGAGAGAGTGTGCTATGTTACATGTATATGGTGTGAGAATGGTAACCTGATGCTGGCTCTGGGAGCCTGAGTTATGCAGTAGCATGACACACAAGTTCATGTAGGGATGAGGTACACCCAGGAAATACCATTACCAAGCCCACATAGGAGAATATTGTTGTCACATTTGCAGGCTTTATGTTCCTCATAATGTAACGGTGCAGGATATATGTCCTACTGGAGACAATATTATCTAGCTGGTGAACATAGTCGTAGCCAGTAGGGCATCTGGGCGCTATTTTGACAAGAAAGCCCTCAAACACAGCAGCCCCTCAGCACACCCCCTAAAAAATTGGGAGTAATTTCTTAAAATGTCATTTTCAAACATAAAATATATATATTTTTTCACTACAATATAAATCCTATGACATTTTATAAGGATAATATGCCTTATTTTATTTCAATGGGTAAATACTTGTTCGTGGTTGTAATCTTAGTGTAAAAATAGGACACCCCAAAGTTTTACAATTGGCAATTTTGGGCATCCAGTTTCTACCCTTAACCATTTATTTTGCCTAATACATCATGTAGTAGAGACTTCCCGGAAACTTCCTTGGAACATTTTTCCAAGCCTTTTCCTAGGAAGATGATACCCACTTACAGGGATTCTAATGGTAGTCTCTCTGGGGTATTCTGACATTTGCCAAGTATTTTCCTTGGTAGACTTTAACCTCAAGCAGGGTTTCTTGCTATTTTATGATGCATTGACCTGATCTCAGTAAGAATTTGCTCATATTGCATCCGGTTGAAAAGTAAGTGTCTGTTTGTGCATCTTGTATAAGATGGAGCTTTCTCCTCTGTATACCTAGAATCTGGTTCTCAGGTAGCCTGCCTTGCAGGCCATATTTAAATGTCATCCCTTATGGATAGATGGCACTGCAGTATACTAGGAAGTCAGATGGAAATACACTAATCTCCCTCGTGTGGCAGTTGTGTGAACTAAATGGCCAACAGTTAAGGCCACGAGTCCCTATCTAGTATAGATGCAGGCTTCTATATATAATAAAGTAAAATCATATTAGAGCCTTGTAGCTAGGCTAGTTCTCAGGCTGAGTTAGCGGTAAGGGCTACTGTTGATTCAGGGTAGGTCATCAAGATTAAGAAGGTACATTATAGATAAAGCCAATTACCCCTGACTTAGCAAGTCTGTGTTTTCCCCTATCATGTTTACTCTGTGTGGATAACAGGGCATGCACAAAATTTACAAAGATAAATACTGTAAACATGGTGGTCACTTCGGTTAATGTAAATTAACCTGTCCTCTCATGGTGGTCAACCCAAAAATGCAAATTGAATGGACTTTGTTAATCACCTAGTCTGCTACATGTTTTCAAGGCTAGATCATGACTAGGCAATTATATTTAACCATTTCCTGTCTGTTAACCTTCTAGTCATCTGGACCAGAGATTTAGATAAAACTCCCTGTCTGGACCTATAATTTTTTGAAAATAACATTTTGATTCCAGCAAAAAAAATTCAAAACATTTTTCAAAAAATATTTTTCTTCAAAGAAAAAATATATATATTTGAAGCGGAATTATGGATAGGATTCTTATCAACATTTTTCTATGGCAGGGGTAAAATGTATTGTCAAAATAGCCCAGGTATTTTAAGGTGCTTCAGGTGGGAATGTGAAGTGACCAGAGTACCCAGTGAAAACCACCTACCTTCCCTAGTCACTGACATCTCTCTCCCCATACTTTGGTCCATTTTTCTTGAAAACAGCTAAAAATAGAAATAAGAACCTGGATTTATGTTGTTTTTCCTCCTATGAAATGTATTGTTAAAAAAATCATTTTAATCCCTTGTTATCAGCTTCAGGCATACATGCGTTAACCAGTGTGAAACGCTAGCAGTATTGAATTCCAGTAGCTGTCATTGCAAGCTGTGGAGCCATATAGGTAGATGAGACTTATCATGTATTCACCCTTTGGAAATATATCACTATTGAAGTCATACTTACTGCACATGGGGAATACTAAGTAAGACTGCTCATCCATAGAGCTTCTAAAGTAATCTCTTTATATCCCGGTTTTTGTGTGGTGCACTGAATTTCAAATGATATTTTCATTTAACCGACATTCTATTTTTTATGATTTGCAGAAAGGAGTTCAGTTAACTCTCAAATTTCAAATATAATTTACACTTAAGCCAGAGTTTATAATGTAATATTTTACAGTCACAAAATCAGAAAACTCTGTAATCTGAAACCTAAATTTAATTTTAGTTTCAGTACTTGCTATGTTAACTCAGTAGTTGATTCTGATTCACACCTTAACCATAGTTGTTTGGATAATTTTTTTATGATGATAAGATCAGGCAATGCCAGTAGTGGAGACATTTGACAAACATCTGTGATGACTCTTTGATAATATCTTTGGCATCATAGTATTGTTTGGTGTAGCAAATAACCGGATATTTCATAGGAAAAATGATGATCAGAATACAGCCAACAACTCTCCTTCAAATATTTGAAGAATTTATGATAAACTACTACCATAAATTGAATATCTTAAAAAGTATTATCACAGGCCAAAGATCTCCAGGCATGAATGTGTTAATGCCATAACTTGATTTACACTAACAGGTCGGTTTCTGTAGCTCAATGAAACAGGCCATGCCCGCCTAAGTAGCCGTGCTAAGCATATTCCACCTCCTCGGTCTATAACCGTCCCTCCAGGGCTTACACAATGAATACAGTTCTGTGGTGGAGAAGGAGAATTCATCTCCCCTGATAACTGGCGAGATGCTCGTAGTTGTCTTGGTGTGGCTCGTAATTCAGTAATTCGGCGGCCACTTGGGCGGATACTTCGTGATCTCGGCGGGGGGAGGAGATCGGTGAGCCAACCAGAGGGCAAGAAGCTGATATTGTAAGAGGAAGCGATTCTGCAGCCTGTTGAGGGAGCTATGGTCTAGCCAGCAGGGTGTCAGGGCATCATTTGGACACCCAAACCCTCAAAAATCACCTTGCAGGACACCCAAAATCTTTTGGGAGGAATTTCTTAAAATGCCAATTTCAAGCATATAATCATTTTTTTCACCTCGTTATATTTTAATGGCATTGTATATGCACAATATGTTTTATTTCATTAAGTAAATACATGCATATGGTTGTAATCTGAGTATATTGCAGTTTCCCTTGAAAAATTTCCTTTGAAAAGCATAGGAAATAAAGCATAATATCAAAAAATATTTTTAAGTAGAGGTGTTATTTGTGTTTTCATTAACACTTCTTTTAATTTTTTTAGCTGTACTTTTGTGAGAAAGTCAAAGTGGTCAGGCCATATTTTGCCGCTACAGGCATTCATCATGGGTTAACCCATTAATGCTTATGGCAGCTAATAGCAATATGACAATTTTGGTGAAATGTGTCTGCTGAAATCATGGTTAGGATAATATCTGAAGTAGAAATGTCAATAAATCACTGCTAACAATTCTCTTTAGAATATCTTGTAAAATAATTCTGAATAACACGAGTATGGGTTAAATTTTGGTGTGACACAACCAGGAATGAATCAATGTTGTCAAAGGTGGATGAACTGTTCATCAGCCTTTGATGTTGTGAAGGCAGCTTCTAGCTATTCACATCTGGAGTGTTTCCGACATCTGTGAACATAGCACTAATGGATAACATACAAAACAATGCAGTAGAACAATGGGGTTTTCACAATTGTTGGACACACAAAACCAATACAAAAGGTCTAATGGTTAGCTAGAAGAACAGGAGTAAAGATGGAAGACTGAGAGAGAACCTGACGGCTAATGACACACTGTTGTCATCAACTGGTGAGTGTTCAAAATGTCTAATGATATCTATGGATATAGCAAACTGTGGATCTATGATACTGATAAATGTTGTATTTATGTTATTTGCAATTATTACAAGGAAATGATGAAAATACAAAATATATGAAGGAGAGCTTCGTCTTTTTCTTTTTATATTTATCATTCAAATATGCCGAAAGATGCATTTATTCCGAAAGACCCTCACTAAAAAATGAGAAGTTTGGAATTTTTGGGCAATATATCAAATTAAGTACTGTCTAGTCTGGAGAATAAATGGCTGAACCAGAAGTCCATTCAATTACCCAACCCAAATCTAACCCCATGTTTCGAATGGAGAATTATGTGATCAGCAAAAATCAATCATCTCCAGAAAAAATGTTCTGTGTGCAAATTATGGCTGGGAGAGGCTAATACAAAAAAGTTTCCTATGGATTTTTTTTTGCTTCTTCAAGATGAATAGTACGAGATTTTCGAGTTTTTGGGCAACAGAGGTTAAGTACTGGCTGATTGGAAAAATAAGTGACTGAACCAAAAGTCCATTCAATTACCCAACCCAATCCTGACCCTATATTTTGGATGGATAATTATGTGAACTACAAAAATCAATCTTCTCCAGACGAATGTGATGTTTGCAAATCACCGCAGGGAGAGACTAATACAAAAAGTTTTCCTATGGATTTTTTTTTTTTGCATTGTCGAGATGAATAGTATGTCACTTCCAGGCTGCTTGTTAGTGATTATCTGTCTCCGTGGTAACCGCATCTGGTCTGGTAACCAGGGATTCTCCCTTCCATACAAGAGAGTGGTAAGTGGCTCATATTGATGCGGCATAATGCGTCTGATAACCGGAGGGCCAGCGGCCATTACTGGAGAATCCTCAAATCAAAGTGTCGGTGTGCAATGCACAATGACAGACTTATGTGACCTTTTTGCCCTCTTCTCCCTCGGCTTTCACACACACAGAAAGGTTTTGGATAGAGTCTAGGCATATATATACTTATAAATATCTTTTTTGCGTATATGGCCATGTAGCTAGTATATACGGTGATCATATTTATTCATGTGTGTCTCACTAGACGGCGCCAACAAAGCATGTCAGGGTAGGACAAAACCATGAGAGATTAGGAGGACCATGTGGCGCCACATATGGGCCATTTTTGGAACTACACACTGATTGGCATGAAAGTACTCAGAAAACTCTCAAAGGATATCAGCTTTTCAGGGACGAGGACCCTAGTATATTTTATGCTTATAGTTCATCTTGCTAAGTGCTATTAGGTTGCTGTGATACATTGAAAATATCATCAAATT
Source organism: Maea johnstoni (assembly GCA_963942565.1). Lineage (NCBI taxonomy): Eukaryota > Metazoa > Annelida > Polychaeta > Spionida > Magelonidae > Maea > Maea johnstoni. The sequence goes on from OZ012690.1 coordinate 38,658,455, forward strand.
GTTGACATCCTGAAGCATTCTTTTGAAAAAAATATTTCAACTTTTCTAGGGTAATTCCTTCATATATTTTTTTAAATCGAGATGTACAGTTATTCCCAAAATAATTCTACTATGTTTAGGACCTGATGATCTTTTCAATGGCAATTCTGAGTGGGTGTGGATTTTAACCCACTTAGTGCCAGGAGATCTGTATATAGTAGTAGTCTGGATCTGTGATGCTTCTGAAAATAAATCCAGTAACAATATTCACAAAACATGAGAAAGAGTTTTACTTGATTCTAATGAATGCTTCTCAATATTTGTTAGAAAAATGTTTTGTTCACAAGATTATCATAAGAATTGTTGGGTCATTTTAGTTGGTACAGGCATGCATAAGTTAAAGCACTTATGCAACAGCTGCTGAATGGACATGTAGGGGTTATTACTGGATTATTTCAATTGACCGCCTGGAATAATTCACTATTAATTCACTATCATGGGCTGTCATGTCCTGCTTCATTCCGAGTGTATTCCTATTAATACCAAAGCTAATTGACATCAGTTGTTCGACAACTTCACCCCTATATAATTCAAAATTGATATTTTTGCTAGAAATTATCTTTTTCCTCTGGTTTTGCCTCAATTCTATGTGGTAGATCCTACTTTCTGTGATGATACTGTGATGTAAACTGGTCTGCCATTTGCATTATGTATTGCCACATGGACTACAGGCTTCAATATTAGCTTCCTAGTTCCTAGACCCACATATTCAACAGTCTATAACCCAGAATGCACTGCACAGTAGCCAGTGACCTCTGACCTCTGAATAGTCATGATTGTCAGACATGGTCCCATTCTGGATGGTTTGATAACCACTTTCTCCCTTGAGGTTGCTGACTCTGGCACATACATGCTCAGAGTGGACTTGCTGCAAGTCTGTATTAACCTATTCATGCCTGCAGATCCTCTTCAACATTGCCGACTGGACCTATGATACCTATGTAAATAGCTTTGGTATTAATCACTAATTCACAAAATATTTGATGGAGATTTGTGAGTTGAATTCTGATCAACATTTCACCTGTAAAATATTTACGAAAAAATGTTCAAGTCACAAAGATATTACCAGTATAGTCAGGACATTTGTTTGCACTTATGGTATGAACTTGGGTTACATGCCTGTCTCCATTGTTTAACCTGAGGCTGACTTTGGTTGTGGTTATGTTCTGTTTTGACTGTCAGCAGATGCAGGAGCTGCATAAGTTAGCATTCAGCAACCCCAGGGGACTGTGCTGCCACCTGTAGTGAAGTAATGGCATTATACCTATTTAAGCTCAGTTCCCTTTAAAAAGTACCTACAGGATATAAGATGTTTTACTACCTGGTCTTATATGGTCCTAGTCTCCAAGTGCTATCTGAATAGAAGGGGGTTGAATCAAAGAGCCTGCTACAGGGTGGTGGTCCAGCTGAGTGGACCAGTGTCAAGGCTCAGTGAATGGGATGCAGGCAGGCAAGTCATAGAGTGTGTGCAGTACTCAGGGAAACAGACTTTTGATATCGCTGGTCTTACTGTTGAAACTTATTCACTTTCACATCCCTTTGTTTTTTCCTACATTTCAACTACATATGAATATATTGCAAAATATATCTGATGAATAAGGTTAGGGTAAAGGGTGCATATTATATTTTTCTGTCACCTACATTTTCTACATGGAGGTATTGAGATCAAAGGGAATGGGTTAAATAACTATATTTGCATATACGTCAAACTAGTGATTCTTGTGCAAATTCAGTCATAATATTATTTACTCATGTTTGCATGTTTTATTGTTGTGCATTATTTGATATTATTATGTACTGGAGAGCATTCCTACCATAAGGGATCACTGCGTAACTCAGCCCTTCTGAGATACTTGCGTACTTCAGCCCTTCTGAGATACTTGCGTAACTCAGCCCTTCTGAGTTATGCAGCCCTTCTGAGTTTACCCATATGGTTTACTTCAACTGGGTAGCGACAATGCTGGCACCAGCTCTCAGTGTATTCTAGCTGATATGTTCGAGGCATTCAATGTGTGTTTAGCGGTAGACGAGGCTCCTAGTTCCTAAAGAGCTGACATTCCCTTCTGTGTTGACAATGTGCAGTACCAGTGTCATACGCAAACTGAGTCCTCTATTCCCCTGGTGAGATAAGTGTAAACTCAATTGGCCACTTTGGCCACCCAGACTATTTGATGCCTGGTAACAAAACAAAACATGACAGAACAAATACTTGTGACAGCCTAGAAAGGCTAAATCATATCTTAACCCTTCCAATGTTAAAGCTACTTATGTCCAAAACACACCCTGTCATGTTGGTATTCAGATGAGTACTCATATGCCAGGGTTTCCGATATTTTTCAGTTTTTTTGCATCATTTTGTATTGGGCAAATTAGCCACCAGCAGCATCAGGGTTTACCAGTCATTTATGGTGAAGTAACAGGGAAAAACTGCTGCCTAACCACAGGTCACTGGCAACTCTCTCACATTGGTATGAGCAGGAATTGAAAACAAGCAGTACAACTGTGGCCAGAGGTGGCAAGTCCTTTCAAAGAGCATGAATAGATTACAGAAACAACCCTGAGACTATTCATTAAACAAACTCTCTTGGAATAACAGATAGCGCTATGAAAACATACGCTAGATGCAAGCATTTTATCGTTTTCATTGTTTTGTCAAGAGTTCATGTAGTATGAACATTCTGAAGTAACTCTTTTCTGGCGGGAGTGTACATATGCTCGGCACATTGTGAAATATCCTGATAACTAGCAAAACCTGACTAGAACCTCTAATCCCTTCTAGGGTCTACAATCCATCTTTTGATACGTTTCAACCATTATTCTTGGATTTGAAGAGTTATGTCCGAAGCTGTCAGACCATGTGTGCACACCAGATGCAAATGTGGTAATATTGTCGCTGTTATAGAGAATGTAAACTTGGCTGATCCGTGCATTGTTATTTTCCACTTGAACGCACAACTCTTATGCAAATATCAGAAGGCATAAATCGGTGCAGTCACTGTTTGTGTAAATTAACCCATTTCAGCCTGGAGAACTCCTTGTAATTTGCCGTCACTTTCATTTTTGCAAAGAACTTTGGAATCAAGCACAACTACACAAACTATTAGGAGAGATGTGGGTTTGGTTCTTAACAACATTTCCTCTAGAAATATTTTCTGACAAAAGCTCTGGTCAGAGAGATATTACCCTTATTTTCAGGGTGCTGCAGGCATGAATGGGTTAATCCAGTCGTGTTTGGAGATCTTGACAAGTGTTGTTTTTAATCCATGTTATTTTTGAAAATAAGGACCGAATCAAGATTAGATTAAAGAATATATGAGTTGGGTTCTGATCAACATATTACCTTCAAATATTTTCCTCATGAAATTGCTCATGATAGGTATAACATAATTATTATTAGCACGAATGTCATCGATACCAAATGCACCAATTGATTGGCATTTTTGCATTTCGGATATTCGCACTGAAAAATGTGTTAAAAAATCTTTTTAAAAATCACTATTTTGACCCCTTAATGGTGTACACCTTACTTCATTTTCGAGACTTTTTTAAGAAAATATTTGAAAAAGAAAATGTTAATCAGAACTAAAACAACAACTCCCATTCAAAAATGCTTTGAATTCATTCTGTATTCATGTTATTGTCCAACACACAATACATCAATATATCATTTGCATAGGGGAATTCTAGGCATGAATTGGTTAACCCATTCATGCCCAGGGTTTCTCCAAGGAAAGTGTGGTCAGGACTTATATTGATACATGTACTTTAGAATATTACCAAGATATCAATCTTTTATTCATAAGAATATAAAGTGAAATGTAAATACCATGTTTAATGTCTTTTAATTTAAAAAAGAAAATTCTTATATTTTATAAAAGCAAATTTGATCAGAAAAATATCACCAAAATAGTCCCAATATTTTGGGGCACTACATTACATGAATGGGTTAATTCTTGTGATATTCCCTGTACAGTCTGACTAGGCTGCCTAGAGAATACAAATAGAAGTCGGCTGATTGTTGAGTGTATCCACGGATCGATGCCGTGCCATTTGTGGGTCTGATTGAATCATAGATCAGGATCAAATTGGAGAAACATCAAGGCTGATTAATATGGGCCCACTCTGCGGGCCAAAGGGAATCGTCTTATTAAAACAGATAAGTTGATTGGGCATTGTGCGAAGCGTAGACTAGCTCCTAGTCTATGATTTCATTAAATTATGCTTTTCTCTGTTCTGGTCTCTATAATTTGCTTAATGTCTAGGTGTTAGTTCCTGTGGCTGGTGATAGATGGCACCAAGGGTGGTCACACTGGTCATAAGAATCACAAGAAACTGGAAAAATCTCACCATTGGCCAACTTGTGAGCAATTTAAGAACTAAAATTCATCGGCCTGGGACTAGGCTATGAGAAGCGGTAATGCTCGTTGTAGGCTGGTTGTCATAGTGATGTGTAACATACTGATAATGGAAAGAGTATGGGTATTGGAAATCCCTACTAAATGTTCCAGAGATTCCCAAGAATATCGCTGTATTTTCCACGCATTTTCCTGGGTATTCCCAGCTTCATCAGGTTATGAAGGGTTGAGGTGATGGAATGTCATTGAACTGGAATTCCGTACTATGAGGTATTTGTTTTATCAACTTTTTTATGCCTACCTTACTGTTTTGGTGATATTTCTCTAACAAAAGGAATTTTAACAAAATATTTGAAGGAGAAATGTTGATAAAAATTCAACCCACCACTCTCCTCCAAATATTTTGTGAATTTATGATTAATTCCAAAGTCATTTTCAATAGCATTTAAGGTACAGATGATTCTCCCCATGGAACTACTGTGGCATGAAAGGGTTTAAACAGATATTAGATGATTCAGCATTGTGGGTGAAGCGGATTTTTGCTGAAAGCTGAGTTTCCTAGTAATATCCTGCACACTGATAATGGAAAACATCAGGGTATTAATTGGTAGAGTAGGTGGTAGAGTAGGGATGGAAATGTAAAAACTTGGGTTCTGAACTATACGGGATTGATATTACAAATGGATTCTGAATTGTAGGGGATAGATATTACAATAGGATGATTGGTCGTCGTCGTGTGGGATGAGGATGCATCATGGAGGCTGAGCGTCTTAGCAATATCTCACATTATAATTGAAGTCCTTTAAAGTGTCATAGCCATATCTAGCATACTTAATGGGGGGACACTTCATAAACTGGGGTAACGCCATTGTCTTGATAAGGTTACTTAATTACAGGCACTGTATTTAGAGAATACCATTATTTCACACAGGTTTTATGGCACTGAATGGCCTTTATGTGCCTTAAAGTACCCATTCATTCATTCATTCATTTAGATTATGGTTTCTTTTTGCCTAGGTTCCACAGTCATAGCTAGGCAGTGATAATTGTAAAAGGTTTGATAAGACGTAGGAGGGGGATTAGCAAGTAGAGGGGGTGGAAGTCATGAATAGAAGGTCTCCAGGCTTAATGCAATCGTCTTGGAAAGATAAGTTGATTTGGAATTCTATGAAAAGGTGATGGTTTCTTTACGATAAGTGCAGCAGCAATAACCAAGGTGCCAAACGGAGACTGGTTCATTGTAATGGAAGGGTGGAAGGAATAGGGGGGGGGGGGGGTTGATGAAGTCTTTTTTTTGGGGGGGGGGGGGAGAGGTATTGAATGATACTGATAATGTATAATGTAAGGGCATGGCAAGATACAAAAGCTGGCATAAAACACCAGAGCCAAATGTCTCAAAACAGAGCAATGGAACAGTTGAAACCTCATAGAATATGTGCAGGGCCTGTCTTGACAAATGAGGGCACGTTCTGTGCTTGGTAGAGCCATTTGGTCTTCTGCCTGTCTCACAGGCCATATTACTATTGATAGATGGCACTGTGGTATGCTAGAGTGGTCTGTAGAGAAACTACTGCATAAACTACTAAACCCCTTATGTGCAATATATCATTAAATAGATAACCAGATAGCTGGCCAAACGCCCCTTATTAAGTTACAAGCATTGACTTCTATGCAATAGGGTAAAACTGCTTGTAGGTGGACTATTTGTACACCTTTGTCCAAAACCATAATGAGTTGTATAACAAAACGTCAGACAACAACATATTACATTTGTCAAAGTTCCCTGAATTAAGCACTTACAGATCTGTGAATGATAAGATATTGATAAGGAATTGCGTATGTTGTCATTATATTAGTAATAAGAGAGTTCTTCTTTCACTTGTTTGATTTTTGCAATTTCATCTTGTTTTGTTTTTTTCCTCGGTTGCTGTTAAGTTTTATTTGATATCATTGTAGGCAAAAGACATGAGAACCCTGCCCCTAAAGATGAATCTGGTAAAGGAACATTTTATTATTTGGCATGCCTGCTGTAGTGATCAGTGTACATTATCAATGTCTTGTGCTTGTCTGTGTTGTGGCCAATGCTTCATATTTTAGCTAGCGCTCTATGTTCATCAGATTGGCTAACGGCTGGAATACTGTTTATCTGGTATTTTTTACAGGCATTTAATTTTCGCTTTTTTCGCGCTCCCCATGATAGTGCCAAAATAACGTCCTTCAAATAATAACTATATAGTAATAAATATATGTGCGAATTTCAAGTAGCACAAATACTTTCCAGCAGGGCTGTAATTGTAAAGCATAATTATTAGCACTCCAAATTAAAGCTGCATGTATATAGTAATCCTTATATTTGTATAGATTTAAACAAGGGACAAAAGTGTCGTCACATCTCTGTCTACAGCTGGTTTGATGGTTGGCTAAATCAAAATCAAAAATAATTTACCAAATTTACAATTCCCTCATACCATCTGAGTGTCATTGTGACCTAGTCTAAGGAATATACTCGCAGACTCATACTTCAAAGTTCATGAATGGGTTAAAGGTCACATTGGCAACCATTAGAATTTGGAATTTCAATCTTTCGTCACTTTTTTGCCATGACTAGCTAGTTGTAAGTGGTGGAGGAAACCGGATTACCAGCGAAAACAACTACATAACTTTAAGTCACTGGCAACTTTCTCTCATGAGATAATATAGATAATATGATGCTATTTGTAATAATCCTACTTAAAAGTATCATCCACATTCATCAGTTCATTGAATCTCATGGTTTTAAAAAGATATTCCGAAGTCCTGTCTCACCTAGCATCTAATTATGAGATCTTTGTTTATACAATATATGTATCAGTTGTGGGGATGCCGAAATAAACTTATACATAAATAAATGAATGAATGAATGAATGAATGATAGAAAGAATGCATGAATGAATGAATGAGTGATTGCATGAATGAATAAACAAATATGTAAATAAATATTTATTTATAAATAAATAAATGAATTTGTAAATTATCAATGAATAAATAAAAAAATAAGGTGTGTACCTCCACATTCTTTTGTTTCATCTGGAGCACCCCTGGCTATATGTTGCATTTTAGGCCTTTAAGTGTTATTATTGTGTACTGCACCACTTCAGTTGCTTATTTTATTTTTTGCTATTGTTTACACATTGTTTATTGCAGGACAACAACCATCACCACAACAAAATGGTGTTGACCAACCTGATCTTGGTATGTTTACATGTTATTGCATCGCATTTGGTTGCTGGTGGTATCTGTCGGCATGCTGGATATAGTTAATTATAATGCTATCAACTATCCTTAAACCTGCCTTACTAATATATGTATATAACTAACCCATTCATACCCTATCAACTATCCCTAACTCTGCCTAACTAATATATGTATATAATTAACCTATTCATACCCTAATTGATAAGAGATTTTGTATATTACTTATTTCAGCTAGATTCAAGCCTGAGACTTGCTATAATACAAGCTATATATATATATATATATATATTTATATATATATATATATATATATATATATATATATATATATATATATATATATATATATATATATATATATATATATATATATATATATATATATATATATATATATATATATATGTATATATATATATATATATATATATGTATATATATATATGTATATACATATGTATATATATATATATATATATATATATATATATATATATATATATATATATATATATATATATGTATATATATATATATATACACATACATACATACATACTTTCTAGGTCTGTTAGTGGGGAATATCAAGTTGAATGGGGTATTCTGGGTTTTAAATCAGTCATGCTTTCAAGAGAGTTCCTCTTAAAAGTATTGTCTGGATCTACGACACACTGGTCTCAATGAAAATGATGGATTACTTGTGCCAAAGCACACTGAGTGGGCGGTTCGCACATATTGAGAATCCGCTATCGTTATTGGCGCCAGTTGTTAGTCCCCATTGGTTAATCAATGGCTTCTACTGTTGTGGTGGAGGTGGTAGGGGAACTATAAAACCAAGAGGAAGGGGTTAATTACGATGGACCAAGTGTGAATGAGAAAATATATTTAAATATATTTTCACCACCGTATTTTGTTGGGAGAAAATATATTTAATTATATTTTCATCACTGTATTTTATTTTCTTGGGAGAAAATATATTTAAATATATTTTCACCACCATATTTTGTTGGGAGAAAATATATTTAAATATATTTTCACCACCGTATTTTGTTGGGAGAAAATATATTTAAATATATTTTCACCACCGTATTTTGTTGGGAGAAAATATATCTAAATATATTTTCTCCCAACAAAATACGGTGGAGAAAATATATTTAAATATATTTTCTCATTCACACTTGGTCCATCGTAGTTAATATCTTGAAGAAGTTGAAATGTTCTTTACTGTATTTTGACCCATTTGCAGCTGGTCACTTAGATATTAATCACCAAATTATTTAGGACTTTTGGGTATTACAAATATCAAATTATTAGACCTATGCCTGTTAAGTGTCCAAAAGTCTAGATTTTCATCCTTTGCAGCAGCCAAAAAAGCCTGACTATTTTGGTCATAAGGTTTCTTTAACCCTTCCAATGCTGAGGCTACTTTCATCCAAAACACAAGGACGCAAACATTTTTGATAACCATATAGACCCTGTCATGTTGGTATTCATTAAATAGCTCTCACTGAATACTCTCAGATGAGTACCCATATGCCAGGGTTTCAGCCATTTTCCAGCTTTTTTTTGCATCATTTCATGTTGGCAAAATTAGCCACCACAAGGGTTAATGAGCAAGGTGTAGGAATGAACATTTTGACATGAGGTGTATCGTTTTCAGTCTTGGGAATCTCAGCCTCAGCATTTTATGTCTTAATCATCTTTGAAAGAATTGTATCATTGGGACAATGCTTTTATAGGAGAATTGCAGGCATGAATGGGTTAATGACCAGTTTGATACTCTGGAGCAGGGTCTTAGCCAGGATTTGGAAACTGGGTGCCCAAAATTGACAATTGTAAAAATTTTTGGCATCCAAATTTTTAAGGGGGACCACAATATACTCAGATTTCAACCATAAACATGTACAAATTGATCAAAATAAGGCATGATATCCTTATAAAATGTAATGGGAATTCTAAGGAGATGATAAAAATCAATTATATGCTTGAGATTGACATTTTAAGAAATTCCTCACAAACAATTTTGGGTGTCCTTAGGGGTTCTTTTTAAGGGTTTACACCCAAACAGACACCCAGACGCCCTGCTGCCTAAGACCATGCTCTGGGGGAACTAAGGGGGTCTGAGTGGGTTAGACATTGTTGCTATTTTAACATCTAACACTGCTTTCCCTGAAACAATGATTCCACCCTCCAGTGCCAAAGCCTGATGCTTAACTTTCTGGGTAACACTTTAGAATCCTTGTATTTCAAAATATTTAGTTTGTAGACAAATTGAGGTAGAGTTGTGATTTGCATTTTGATCTTCCATATTACTCTAACAAATCATGTTATGTTAAAAATCATCTTTTTGATTAAAAAAAAGTTGCTGTTGTAACTTTCCGGTTGTTAATTTCCACTTGCATGGCAATCATATTTACTGACCATGGTAGCGGTAGAGCACCTGTGCAAGGGTTAATGCATCAGAAAGATGTGCAAAGCCCTTCCCCAATGTTGCTTAGAATAAGCATGAATTCCAAGAAAAAGATTTTTCAGGAATTTTCCGCTTCATTTGGTAAGGAAATTCTATAACCAACTTCTACCGTAATTAACCTTTCTCTACTAATCCTGTATCATAAGGCAATAAGACTTCTAATAGAGAAGTGCTTGATATTTTCTATACTGACTGGTGTCGAAACCTCTCAGAATTCTGAGCTAAGTATGATAAGACTTCTCTATCATTGTCTTAGAAATATGAATCAGTTTAATTCATTGGATTGAAATTTTGCATATTGATTTTAGGTGTGAATTTTATAGGCTTATAAAGAGGTTATATTAAATTAATCACCTTAGTTTTGTATAAGACCTCATCATTTATTTTCAAGTTCATAGATAATTATAACATGTTCTCATTGGTCATGATTAATTATCCAAAGGAAATGCATGCATTGTTATTATTGTTATTATGTATCAATGTATTATATTGCATATTTGTTATGTATAACATATGTATAACATATACATACACACTCGCATTCTGGCTATTTGGAGTAATTATTTGTGAGGTATGCATATCTATTTTCGTTTTATGAAGTAAAACACATTTAGAAAGAATTGCTTGTTTCCAGTAACATGCGCTAAAAGATAAGGTAGGTACATTGATTTTACCAATGAATAAGGTATGCTAATGTATATGAATATAGTGTATTTACTGACCTACATAAGGTCAGTTTTAGTTTCAGGTTTTCATTTCATTTTGATGAAATATTTAGGAAAAAAGTATAGTTGGAAAAATATTTGAAGGAGGAAAGTCCCTGAATCTTGACACTACCAATAACTTTTCTTCAAATATTTCATATATTTTTTCTTTATTTTCAAGTTATTGATAGAAATATCACAGGTCTAGACAACAGTTTCTAGAGGCATTAATTCAATTCAATTCAATTCAATACTTTATTTCAGACACAGGTGGTCCATATATATAGGTACAATATTGACTAGAAGCTGTACAGGGAGGCCTCTCAGTGATTACCTACACTACTATCTCTAATATACTTTTCTACTGTTTGAAGGATACTGTTGGCACTGTTATTGATTCGAGTTTTGAATTGGTAAATATTCTTCCGGGTAAGTTCCCCGAAACTAGCGATTCTATTCAGAACGAACATCTCTTTGGCACTACTCTGAGCGAGTTGTATGTGTTTTAACCAAAGATACACCACAGAGGGGCACAATACAGTACAGTGCAATAAGCTCTAAAGAGGACGAGCATGACTTGTTCCGAACATCTTTGAAACTTTCTGATCAGCATGTTAGCTCTGCCCGAAGTACTCTCTGTTACCTGATAATAATGGGCACTGAGGTGAAGCCTTCATGATATTTCATAAATATTGTTGAGAATTTATCAGCCCACTCAACAGGACCCAGGATCAAAAGCAACGCAACTATGTATCTTCACTGAATCAAATATGGCTTCTGCGAAACCTCTTTTATTTTACCTCTTGAGTTAGGAGAGCAATTAACAATCACATGACCACATGCAAAACAATGGAAAGCCTACCACACTGCATACAGCATGGGTCAAGTAATATTAGTTAACATACCAATATATATGTGGCAGCACTAGTCACTTTACATAACATTACTAATTTAAATTCACTTGATAATCTCCAACAAATATCATCATGACATTTCCATGATATTTCATGAATATAATATTTCCCTGATATTTCATAGGTATCATGATATATCCATGATATTCCATATGTGTCTGACCATATATGTACCCTCCAGATGTGAAAGGGTTAACACAGACTGGAAGCAGGTCTAGTGGAGAACAGTAGAGAGGTCTACCCATATACCAGTATAGTGTTGGCACGTCTTGAGGGCCAATGGGACATACATTATTAAGGCTTCCTGATTGCAATTACAGGGCTGCAGGAGCATCAGCCTCAGACCGGATTACATGCTAGAACCAGTACTCAAAACACATGGGGCCAGACCCACTTAACCCTTATGCTGGCGGTGGCTAATTTGGTCAATACAAAATGATGCAAAAAACATGACAAATTTACTGAAGCCCTGGCATATGGGTACTCATCTGAGAGTACTCAGTGAGAGCTATCCAATGAATACCAACATGACATGGTTTAGATGGTTTTCAAAAATCTTTGTGTCCTTGTGCTTTGGACGAAGATAGCCTCAAAATTGGAAGGGTTAACTATCTTAGGCTGCTCACAGGAAATGCCTATTTACACCATCCGCATTTCATAATGAAGCCCTACTGCTTACAGATCTTAATAGATTTCATTTTATTCCTGGGTTTGTTTTTGATTATATTAACCTTCTTGACCAGGCATATAGGGTATGAAAAAGATCCTGGAAACTTACAATCTTTTAAAGGTTTCAGTATCTCATTACTGGCAAATGGTCTGAGAAATCTCCAGAAATACAGTACATGCTTTATTCATATATTCATAACTTAATGAAATAAAGTTGATTTGTAATTAAAGTAATTTGATTAAAAATGTCAGTTTGATTTAGAAATATTTTGTGATGGACATTATGGGGTAATTTGGTTACTCTTAGAGCCAATAGGCGGCAGCACTTATCAGTTATGAGCTCTTTTCATAGTTTGTATAATATCCTCCAGGAGGCAGCACATGCTATGAAGTATTGATTGACTGTCACAGTGAAGCTATAGTAGTCGGTATCAAGTCCGGCCCCAGCGATTTGAAATATACAGGAATTTTTGGCAAATAAGTTGTTGATATGCACTGCTTTGGGAAAATGATTTGAAATTTTTGAAACTTTATGTATTCACACTCGCACACCCATTTTCACTAAATAGAAGTAATAGGATATGGATGCTTATCTGACAATGTGGCCCATGTGGACCTGTCCTTTCTCTTGTATTGAGACAGATTAAACTTTAAGTAAGATAGATTGATATTTAAGTCCAGCTGTTTTTTCAGTTACATCTATCATTGGGCTGAATCATTTGTGCTTAGAATTCCCTTGAATAAAGACTGGTCTGGATCATGTTACTTTTGAAAATATTTTGTGAAAAAGAGGAAACTTTTGTTGAATATTTGAAGGAGAGTTATGGTGTTGAGTTCCAATCTACATGTCTCCTTAAAATAAATTCAGAAAAATGCTTTTGGAAGTAAAATATAACCAAACTAATATATAGTCAGGCCATACTCCGAACTCGGCTTTACAGGCAGGAATGGGTTAGAATTGAGATGTGGTCATATTCAAATTTGTTTTGCATGATATATGAAAGAGATTTATGGGCTGAGTTCTAATTAACATTTCTCACTTAAATATTCTAGAAAAAATGTTTTTGTTAGAAATACATAACCAATATAGGATGTCTGTGAATGCCAACGCTAGGAATGGGTTACTATAGTAAAGATGTGGTAATATTCCTTCCCTGGAGCTTGGATTCCCTAGCAGTGGGGGTATGGATGAGGCTTTGGGGAAATGGGGTTTCAGGAGCATTGTGATAGGAGAATTGATTATGTAATTGGTTGGTACCTCCTTGGGCCCAATGTTAAAATTTTTGATGCCATCCAGGGCTTGTTGTTAATATTTTACACTTCAGAATATGTGTGCTCAAAGAATTGTGGCCTGAAAATGTTGGCTTAGCTCCTGGTGTATGAATGAATTTCTCCCTGTTAACACAGCCAGGAGACATTGGGTTGTTTAGTGTCTTCGCAGAGAATTTGAAATGCCTGTATAAATCTGACTGGCCAAAAGCAGCCTGACAATTTTTGCAGTATCACATCCAAGACTTATTTTTTTTGACCATACTAAGGGTTTCATTTCACCGTTTTTAGATTCAAGGGCATAATATTTTCAATTTTTGATACCATTGAGGGCTCAAAGTTAATGTATTTGATACTTTGTGGGGCTTGATGTTTATATTTGGGAGGGTTAGGTTCACTGGCCTTAGCCAGGTTGGTGCTTAATTATCATTTGTACCCCCCCCCCCCCCTTAAAAAATATCACACATTAGACCACCCTTAGGTTCTTAGGGAGGAATTTCAAGCATTTAATAGGAAATTATATCATTATACAGGGGTCAGGCTATGGCAAGAAACTGAGGAAGACCGCCGGGCTATAGGTTCCCAAAACTTCATAGCCCGATAGAAAATTTTATAGTCCCATTAAAAAACAAAAACAAGCTGCCTCGGTTATCCTAAATTTCCTAAATTACACACACAAACACACACATATATATATATATATATATATATATATATATCTATATATATATATATATATATATATATATATATATATATATATATATATATATATATATATATATATATATATATATATATATACACACTGCTCATAGTATTGTTATTCCTCTGAGCATGACCTAAAAATGTCAATCTTTTTTTATAGCCAGCCGGGCTACAAAGGCAAATATTCTTATAGCCCGAAACAATTTTCTGTAGTCTCGGGCTATCGGGCTAGTGTGTAACTGGACCCCTGTTATATGTAAATACTACAGCAATTGGGAGAGGTAATGCTACTTCATCATTATAAAATTATGCATTTTTTCAGTAGGTGATTTCAATTCTGTATTTTCAACTGGGACTGGCTGGTTCATAATCTTTATGGTCATAGATAAGCCTTGTTGGAGGGTGTAACTTCCTGGGGCTGCGTGGTAAATCATGAATAAACCATCAATCTGCAGGGAAAGGATTAACTCTGCCAATCATAGGCTTAAAGCACTGAACATTGCATATTCAGAAAACTAGAAAAAAACAAGCTTATTCTGGTAATCTTGCAATTGAGAGCGAGGAATTCGGAATGTCTTTGCATGCTTAGAAAACAGTAGAAAAACTAGGTTTATTATGTCTACCTCACAACTTTGAAGAGGGAAACTAAACTAGAATTTCACCTATCCTCACAATTCAGAAAACTAGAAGAAAATACTGATTTGTTCTGCTTGTCTCACACACTGAAATGGGAAGGTGGAATTTGGAATTTCATTTATAAGCACTTTTCTGCCATAACATGTTTAAATTGTTACTAGCCAGTTGTAGATAGTAGAGGAAACTCCTAGAGTACCCTAGGAAAACCACCACCTAACCTCAAGTCACTGGCAACTTTCTTACATGCCCCATAGAACCGATTTTAACATGCTCAGTGGTGACAGACAGCAGGCAGTCAATGACAATGCTTATGCCTTTAGACCTCTCAGCTTTAAAAAAAAGGGTGGCGAATCCTTAGAAAAAAATGAGAACTAATGAAGAAAGGATATAAAGCTGGCCTGACCAGCCTTGGCTTCCTGGTGCTCTGCTAAGTTGTAAGCATGATATGCAGAGTCTTAGCCACAACCCGTCCAGCCTGTCTTTTGGACAGGCAGTTTTCTAAAAAAAAAAATCTTTTTAGACGGGCAAAAGTTTCAATTAAGAATTTTCAATTTTACTTAACAAACCCTCTTCTAAGACATAGCTTAAGTGTCTTAGACACTACAGGCTATTTGATGTATTGAAGAAGCTGAGTAGGTAAATCTGGACAGGCAGAAATTTAGTGAATGCTGTTTTAAACAGGCATTTTTGAAATCCTGGCTAAGACCCTGATGGTGTGACTTACCTGTCATCATTGTATTTGCTGACCATCAACACTACTCCTTTTCACCCCTTTTGTGCACTTGAATCAAAACTCTGGTACAATCTGAAATACACAAGCACCTTTTAAGACATATGCTTTTCCCTGGTCCCCATATCAAATTTAAGGTAGAATAGCAGCCAAATGAGCCTCAATATTTTGGTATTATACAGAGAGAAATAAATCATATGAATATAATAATAGATAGATAATCATGAGTATAATAAAAGCTATCTTTTGAAAAATAGCTTATCACCAATCAACAACGTTCTTTCTAGTGTTTTGATTTTTTCCCTTATTCCCAAGTTGTTTTTAAAGGTACCTTATAGTCAAAGGATATTTGTCTATAGGATATCTATGGGCATTATCAGATCAAAATATGTATAATTAGTTTTACTCCATACTCTCCTTCCTTAAATATATATAATGATAATAATAATATTGTCATATATATATATATATATATATATATATATATATATATATATATATATATATATATATATATATATATATATATATATATATATATATATATATAAATATATAAATATATGGAATACCATCCTCCCTCAAGTTGAGTACCCCCCCTTGCCAACTGACACTACTGGTCATTCCGCAGATCAATGAATACCTGTGGTTGACCAGGAGATTGATGGCTTAACCTCTACATGCTTGGAATTCATGTGTGATTGACAATTATGGGAATATCACAAAATATTGAATGATTTATCTAAAACCTATGAAGGAAGATTGTCTCATAGTCATGAAAACATGTAAACATCTTATTGCGGGTATTATGGATTTGACGAATTTTGCGTAAATGTCAGCTGAACGTGAGATTGCGATAGTGGAAGGGTTAACTTCAACCTGTCACCGGGCATTGATCCAGTAATATTGCGATCCTAACATGCCGACTGCAATTACCCACCGTGCCTGCTTTTGCACCAATCGCCTATTGAAGCGTGCATGATGACTCTGTCTGGAAATAGGTTAGGGCAGTGGCGGTGGCGGCGGAGAGGAGCCTGATATAATATGGTGGAAGCACGAGGAGTTTCCTGCCTCACAGGATTCCATAAGGGCGTCGATGATGATGGCACCTCCATGCATTCCAGTTGTTTTTTATGCCGTTAGGAATGGAGGAGGCTACGATTAGCACAAAGGAGGGCGTGGACCGACCGGATGGGTTTGTGGATTGTACCCATGTGGCTATTGTCACCCCCTCAGGTACGGAACACCCCGGGAACACCCCGGGGGTATGGCTTATAAGTCGGCAGGTTGAGGGGGGTTTACTTGTGGTTTTATTGATTTCTGAACCCATTTCAGCTACCAGGAGTACCTGGTTTGTCTGATGATAATGCATTTACCTTGTCAACTATGGTGTATTTTCATTAATATTCAACTAACATTTATGTTTTCTCACCGTGAAAGTTATCTTCTTTCAATTTTTTTTGAAATTTTAGTATTATTTGAGAGATAGTAGGGAGGTTGTGGGGTGATCTAGGTCGTGTGAGCATGAATGGGTTTATTGATAGCCATAGAGACACATGACGCTCAGGGTAATATGGATTTGTTCTGTGGGAATGTTGCTTTTTATTGCATACAGCGTGACCTGGACTAGAAATCGTCTAATTAGGCAGAATTTATGGAGTGTTTATGAATAGGAGTAGCATTCCTGCATGTTTGAAAATAATGGAAACTATTGAAAATATGGGAATTCTGCTTACACAGTAATCCAGGGATCTCTGGATCTTAACAGGGAAATAGTGCATTGGCTCTAACTATGAACTACTCAATCAAGGAAGAAAGCTCAAATTTGTTTGAATTGTAGTTACAGTAAATATCTTTGGAAAATAATAGAAAATATTTGAATTCATGTAGGAATGGTGTTTATAAAAGAACTATTGGCTGTGACTAAAAACTATGCCAATTGATGCAGAAATCACACAATATGTATAAGTAGTTGTAAAAATAATGTAGTGAGTGTTTTTGAAATATAAATGAAAAATATACAAATTCATAATGTGGGAATGGTGTTTATAGAAGAACCAATTAAGTGGCATTTGTAATGAGAATTGGCTTTCATTGCCTGGCCAAGTTGTACTTTCTTACCAAACTGCATATGAATCCTTTGAGAATGGTCTATCCCTGGTATGGTAATATACATGGCTTTAAATTGCAAATAAAACAGGTGTACAGTATATATGGATTAGAGCCAGTGAGGTAGTTTATTTTACTATCCTTGTT
Organism: Maea johnstoni; assembly: GCA_963942565.1. NCBI lineage: Eukaryota > Metazoa > Annelida > Polychaeta > Spionida > Magelonidae > Maea > Maea johnstoni. Next base: position 38,676,439 of record OZ012690.1, read on the forward strand.
CTTGAAATGTATATCGTTCTGGGAAGCAAAAATGCAGGTATACAGAATAGATCAGATGAGAGAGAAGATTTATCTCTTCTTGGTATTGTACTATCAATGGTTTAAGGTAAAAGGTTTAAAAAATAGATGCATATTTTTATCAGGTGAGAGACTATATTTATCTCTCCGTGGATTTGCGACATTTTTGGCTTTAGGTTACAAAAACACAGGTATAGAAAATAGATGGGCACTCCCATCAGGTGAGAAAGTAGATTTATCTCTTCTTGGTATTGTAATATCTATGGTTTAGGTAAAAGGTATATGAAATAGATGGATATTTTTATCAGGTGAAAGACTATATTTATCTCTCCATCTCCATTTTTGGCTTTAGGTTACAAAAAGTATGTATACAAAATAGATGGGTATTTCTATCCTGTGAGGCAGTAGCCCTGTTTTTGTATTATAATTGGATGTGGGCAACATAAAAAGAAGGTATAGAATTTATATGGTTATTATAACTGACGTGGCAGTAGATTTTCCTATCCCTGCCATTGCATTTATAGCTTTGATTATAGGTAGCAAAAAGGCAGGTGTACAGGTGTTATTATATATATATATATATATATATATATATATATATATATATATATATATATATATATATATATATATATATATATATATATATATATATATGTATATATATATATAAATATATATATATATATATATATATATATATATATATATATATATATATATATATATATATATATATATATATATATATATATATATATATATATATATATATATATATATATATATATATATATATATATATATATATATATATATATATATATATATATATATATATATATATATATATATATATATATATAGTAGTAGATTTTCTTATCCCAAGTATTTTGATATCCATGGTAAAAAAATAGGTGTACGATCTAGATGGATATTTTAGTGGATGAGTCAATTGATTTCTCAGTGCCGGCAGCCTCGTGATTTCCCCTGGTGGCTGGCTAGCCATGCTCCAGGTCTGATTGTGCGGCGGCGTGGTATTCACAGGTATCAAGGTGAGCTGTAGAACCTCTGACCCACCTAGCCACCTCCTCCGCCTCAGCAGCAGCAGCGGCAGCAGCAGCAGCAGCAGCAGCAGCAGCAGTGCCAGGAATCAATACACCTGACCCACTTATCACACGCAGCCCTCTCTGCTCTACACTAGATTTATATTTCATATGAATTTTTATGTCATGTTTTTTCTGTTACCAGGCACCAAATAGTATAGGTGGCTACAGTGGCCAATTTAGTTTACACTTATCTCACCAGGAGATAGAGGATTCAGTTTTAGTATGATCAGGTGGTGCCATCTATCGACCATACTTGGTACTACACCACACTGCTTGGTCAACACAGAAGGGAATGCCAACTCTTAAGGGACTAGTCTAACTGTGCTGCTGCATGACTATAAGGAGTCATTCCACTATCACATTGGCTAGCCTAGATTTCTAAGCTGTCATATATATTTTTCTGCCTTCAATATCTTTTACCAGACACAGCAAGTGGTCAGGGTGGCCTGAGTGGCCTAATTAGTATACATTTTTCTCACTAGGTTAATAGAGGACTCTTTTTGAGTCACTTTTCTGTCATATTTAGGCTAATTTATGACTAGCCAGTAAGTGGCGGAGGAAACCTGGCAAACACCACTGCCTGACCCCAAGTCACTGGCACCTTTCTCACATGTTTGGCATTAGAGATTGATATTTTCCCTCAAACTCCCTCTTGTGCCAATAGCATGAACTAAGTGACCAGGGAGGTCAACCAGAAGCAAAGAAAGGTGATATTGACCATTAAAAATGTAAATGCAGAAGTAGATGGTATAAGGATGTTTACTTTGAACCTCGCCGACCCATGTTAATATCATTACGCATATTGCACAGGTGCGACGTTTCATCCTGTATCCCCCTCAGGTGAAGTCAGTATCATGCTGAGAAGGCATGGCGCATGTTGGTATTATTTTCAATAACAGCTAGAAGCTGACAGACAATATGTAAGAGGAAAAGGTCATTTTGTCTGATTCTTCAGTCAGCCTATAACATGTAAGGATGTAGTCTGGAAGGGAGGTTTTCATTTCAACAAGATTGAGTGTACCATGGTCACATGAGCAAATCCCCAAAATGAGTAGAACAATAATGATGATAATAATAATAATGATAATAATAATAATGATGATGATGATGATAAGGGAAAGTAAATTCCACTTCTAACTTCAGTACTAGTTCCTGCCAGAATTGTTCATGACAATAGATATGTATTAAGCTAAATAGTAAAGCCAATTCAAAAATGTGTCTTCCCTAAGTTAGTTTTACAGTTGCTCACCAGGCGGCCACCTCTGTATTGCTATTGGTTTTAGATATGATGGGTCTTGACCCCCCCCCCCCCCCCCCCCCCCGAGTGTCATCTTGACTGAACCAAAAAAGTTTAAAAAAGTAAAGCCCTGGTTTAAAGTTAAATATTGGTATCAGAACAAGGGTGAAAATGAATTTTTCCTAGTCTAGGAGCTAGAGCTATGGTTATTGCAGTCTAGCATTAGATACACTTAGCCTATATGTTTTGTATATTATCTCATTAAACTGACACATCTGATTGCTGTTATTTAACGCAGCTTTGTGTATGTACTCTTGGGTTACAGGAAGTCAGCAGGGACTTCCTGTTCCTGTCATCAGTGCTGTCTGCTATGACTGATTAGTGGTTCCTCCTGTTGTTTGCTTAACCCATTCATGTCTGCACAGACTTCCAGGACAATTGTCGTCTGGATCTAGCAGACTTTTTCTAATAACTTAAGAACTAAGATTAGATAGTGGAAGTAATTGAAGGGGAGTTTTTGGTTTGGTTGAGACAAACACTTCTGCTTCTTATAGATACCATGTGATATCTTTTAGATGAAGATATCACCAAATTGTCAGGCCTTTTTGGCTACTACCGTAAAGTCTCGCAAATATCGGACACTTTTTATTAATTACGATTTTCGTTGGCTGATGGTGGCCGGAATTTTGCGAAAATAGCGATCAAAGCTTAGACACCGTGGCCGAAATTCGCCGACATCATCAATTGAAATGGAAGCTAGATGGAAAATCGATTGCTTACTTCGTACAAAAGAACACAACTTTCCCCCACAAAATCCTTATTGTCCACCTACCTGACTTGTCATTCCTCTGCTACATATACTACCATATATACTAATAAACAAATTTGTTGTTTACTTGTTTATTCTTTGTGCCGCACGCCAATAACGCATTGAATTTATACTTGTTTACAAGTCAGACTTAAAATGGCTACCTATGCTAGTTCGCACAGACGGCGAACGATTGACATGCGCCGGCATATACCGGCCAAGCTATAGGCACATGGCAGGAACAATGTATATTGGTGAATCGGTTGCTAACTACATGACGCCATGCGATGGCGATGTACATGTACATGTATAATCAGATGGAATGAGGGCCCCAGAAAAGCATATAATTACATGGATTTACCAAAACAAGAATGCTAGAAGGTGCTATGGCGTATTTATCGTCAGTTTCATATGTTCAAGACATGCCTCGCACGTGTGTGATTGACAGCCAGGGGGCTACCCTGACTGGCTGAGCTAGCAAAGTGCAATCTCTTCAATGCTGTCAATCAAGAAACGCCCCCATGCCTGCCTGAAGCAGAAATACGCTACATACTTCCGGTTCGGCTAGGATTGTGTTTTGGCGGATAGTGGCACTAGAAATGATCCTTTTTAATCAAAATCAATCACAAACTTTGGAAATCTAAATGTTTATTTCTTATATCAATGAAATTTACTTGGTGGCCGACTTTTGGTGAAATGAGTCCTTGGATGAATCGGGGGTGGCCGAATTTCCCCAATAATCATTTGGTAGATTAATTATATTGGCCGAATTTCCTAGGGCGGCCGAGATTTCCAAGACTTTACGGTACAGTCTTGAGGCGGTTAACATCCCATTTTTGCCTAGAGGTCTATTTTAGACTATTTTATTCACTGCCATTTCCCAAAATGGAACTTGGGGGAATGGGATTAACAAGTTTTAAAAAGAACCACCTTGATAATGCTATAAAACCAAGGGTTCTCAACGCATTTATTCTGCGATTTTGGCTGAAGACGAAACCCCTACTTATGACCAATACTCTGGTATGAACATGATATGGGGTGCATTTCTCTCCAAGCAATTCATTGTTATATTTCTGATAGGATTCTATTCTCAGAGCACCAGGCCTTTTTGAGTGTGAAAGTGTTAACATGATAATGATGCTCTTAGGTTTCATTTGATATCTGGGGCATGTGGTTTGAGTGAAGTCTGATCTTCAATGCCAGTGGGGTATAGAGAATAATCACTTATTTGTCATTTGGTAAGTAAACTTGCAACCAAGATCAGTGTCTTCAGCAATATATATTGCGTCCATGACAATATTTTGATTTCTTTCAGCTGCAGATCTATGGCTAGCCAGCTGGTGGTTCTTTACCATAGGAAAGAGATGTTCACATCTCAGAGATGTTCATCACCATTAAAATCCATGTCCATGGTAATATTTGGTATATTTCAGGTGGGGTGGGGAGTGGTATTTATAATAGGAAGTCTCCACATCTCAAGAGGTGCATTGCATGATGAGATTCTCATATCTTTCACCGGCAGGTCCCGAGAGTAGGGGGGAGGGGGGGGGTTTGGCTCATACAGTTGTCGTTCACATCTTAACGCTGTGCATGTTTCGAATGTTTCACTGTATGTATAATAAATCAATATTTATCCATCTCCTGTGTATAGCAGTCTATAATTATAGTGGATCCATATTATCTCATCTCATCCTAGGAATGCTGTTAATATTCAGTATTTATCATCCTTTACCACAGGGTCATTGATTATTCAAGGAGTATAGTGATTACAATGACAAATCCTTTAGTTACGGAATGAGTTGGAGGTCTATTCATTATTATTCATGAGACTATCTATTCATTGTTATGTAACTATTACATCAGATCAATGAGAATGGGTTAGTTTATGGGAAACTATCATCTCAATTATGTTGCCATCCATGTATCCACCTGGTGGGTGAATTAGACACCATCATATCAAAGTTGTACAGCCATCCCACGTATCCACCTGGTGAGTTAATGAGATACTAACATATCTCAGTTATGTAACCACCTGGTGGGTAAGTGAGACACTATCATAACTCTGTGATGTAGCTATTCATGTAGCCACCTGGTGGGTTCATGAGACACTAATAAATGGTGATGATAGTTATCAGCAAAACAAGCCTGTTAGGGATGCTGCTGGCATGTTTTCCTACAGTCAATGTGGCCACCTGGTGGATTCATGAGACACCAAAATTCATTTGTAATGTAGCTATCTGTGATACTTGGGGATGCATTTCATATCCCTGTCTATGATTGGAAACAATCCACACATGATTAACATGTATTGTGAACATACATTCCTTAGAAAGATTCATCAGAGTAATTTTGAATTCATTAGGAAATAGAAATTCCTTTCATTGATTCATCTGAGTAATTTTGAACTCATTAAGAAATAGAAATTCCTTTGATAGATTCATTAGAGTAATTTCAAATTCATTAGGAAATAGAAAATTGTCACGTACGGTATGTTTCTTTTAAAGCATTAATCCTATTTTAGTTTACATTACGGCACACACTATTTATAAAGTGTTTTCACATTCATTATGCATCTTCAAGATATATTGCTTTTATAAATAAAACATGGTTGTCCATGTTTTTGCCTCTTTCATGCTGTGTGTTTCCAAACCATGCTCTTCTCATGGTTGCAGTTTCATTTTTGAAGCATTTACCAAGTGTCTGCAAGGCTCAACAGTACCCGGCCAACCCAGGTAGTCAGGCAGGGCAAGTTGGACCCAAGATCCCGCCAGGCATTCAGGTTGCTCGGCCAATTTAATGGCAATTACCTTGTTTAACCTTGACATAGAGACAATAAAACATTTTCTTATTTTTTGAAAACTTTAGGTTTGATTTTATTTATGCATATTTTTCTCGCCAATTTTATTTTGGCCTTTACCCTTTATGACTTTTCAAGGTTGCTGTCAACTATATTGTTATTCAAAAGATCCTGTTATGAATTCAATGAATGTACCTCTCAATTGGAAGCATGGTATATTGGTATACCATGTCTGTGCTATCTGTCTGTGCATGGTCAAAACATGGTTGACCATGTTCTCACTGTGTCATGGTCAAAACATGGTATATCATGGTAATAGTGGTATACCATGTCTGTGCTATCTGTCTGTGCTATCTGTCTGTGCATGGTCAAAACATGGTTGACCATGTTCTCACTGTGTCATGGTCAGAAAATGGTATATCATGTTAATAGTGGTATACCATGTCTGTGTTATCTGTCTGTGTCACGGTCAAAACATGGTTGACCATGTTCTCAATATCATATGTCATGGTCCAAAAATGGTATATCACGTTCATACCATGTATGACTGTGTTATCTGCCTGTGCATGGTCAAAACATGATTGACCATATTCTCATCATATCTGACTGTCTTTTCTGTCATGTTCCAAAAATGATAGACCATGAACCCACATGTCTGACTATTTCTATCGGACTATGCATGGTCTTAACATGGTCGACCACATTCATACCATGTCTGACTGTATTATATGACCATGCATGGTGAAAACTTGGTGGACCATGTTCTTAGCATGTCTGAGTGTGTGTTTCTGGGCTTGCCGTCATTGTTGTTGCAGTAGTTAACAGCAGGAATAGCAGCTTTATGCATAATGCATGGCCTGGATTGTGCAACTCCAGTGTTCAATACAAGGAGTTTCTGCAGCAGCAGCAGCAGTCTGCCTGGTAAAACACTCCTCCTCCTCCTTCTTCACGCTGGAGGATCACCCTAACAACAGCATGTTTAGGGGATGAGTCAAATGTGGCATAGCTCAAGTGCTGTCTTCTACTAATGCACTCTTAGCCTAGGCACAGGCTAAGCAATTTCATGGCTTCCGATTGGAAAATATTTTCTTGCTATGTATGATAAAACATGGTAAACCATGTTCTTACCATGCATGGTTGTGTTTTCTTACCATGCATGGTAAAACATGTTTGACCATTCTATCCTCTTCACATGCCTTTGTTGATTTGCATTTGGAAGGGCAAGAGGCCCAACATTTTCTGATATGTTGATATTGATTCCAAATCCAGGACCAGGGAAGTTATGTATGGGCCGAACATAATTGAGAGACTCTTTTGACTTCTGAAGCACTGCAATTTTATTAACGATGATGATGAAAATGATGATGATGATGATTATGAAAATGATGATGATGAAAATGATAATGATGATGGGGATGATTGTGATACTGATGATGATGATAATGATGATGGTGGTGATGATGATGGTAGTGGTCTTTCGTAGGTCAAAGATGACCGGCCATTGTTTTATCATGTCATGTATGTAGTACTCAATTATGGTTGAGACCTTAATAAAAAAAATCTTAGTGGTGGTGTTGGTGATGAACCTTAGATAACCATGTAGGAAGAGGAGTATCTATCATATGAGCAAGAATTACTATTCAATCTTTTAACTAGCCTCTCGGGTGATCTACATGATTATAGTTTTGAAGATTGTTTAAGCAATAAAACACAAACATTTTATTTGACAAAAAATGAAGGAAATTGTGGGTTGATATTAGATAAGTAATACTTCTTAAAATATGTTTCTTTTTATGCCTTTATATGGATGATTTAGTAATGCCCTTTTTGGCTTTTTCAAGCATGTTGGGTATCTATCATATGAGCAAGAATTAGTATTTGATATTTTGAATAGCCTCTCTGATGATCTACATAATTATAGTTTTAAAAATTATTTAGGAATAAAACACAAACATTTTATTTTACAAAACATGAAAGAAGTTGTTGGTTGATATTGGATAGGCAATACTCATTAAAATGTTTCTTTTTATGCCTTTATATGGTTGATTTAGTAATGCCTTTATGGCTTTTTCAAGCATGAATAGGTTAAGCAAGTCTTTGATATGTGTGAAGTATTCTCCTAGACTTCTCATCACCAAGCTAGAAGATGTATGGATTTATTATGCAACTTGGAGTCTTCCCCCTGTGTTCTTTAAATATGCCCTGCATGTCATAAATCCTCCTTCTCGCTGACATTATTGCTGTCAGACTAAGTGACTTAACCCATCAATACTCCCAGCAGCCCAAAGCAGCCAGACACTTATGCTTATGTTCTTCAGTTGAAAGCATTGGGGAAATATTTCGAGGGGAATTCTTGATAAGAATGCTATCAACAACTCTTCCTGAAATGTTTTGTAAGAACATTCTTAAATCCAAAGGTATTGTCAAGGGTATAATTGATAAACTTCAAATTGATGGGTAATTCATCCCTTCACTGTTTTGGTGATATCTTTGTAATGGAAGCATATTTTGCAAAATATTTGAGGGGAAATATATATTCAGGCTTAACCTTCAAATCTATTTCAAATTGTTTTCAATTCATGCTTTATTGCAATGATATTCCGATAAACATCTTCAAAATTAAGTGACATTTCTTTTGAGAATTTCTATGCATAATGGGTCACTGTTGACAGCCCACTTATATTTCCTCTCAGAAATGCAGTACTGGGCGCATTATGTTACAACAGAGTGGTGCATTATGCCAAGTGAAGAAAGCTGACAACATTAGGCCATCAGCACCAGTAAGGCACTGATGTCTCAATCTGTATTTATCTGAAGTGTAATAGCATCAGTATTATCCTATATAATAACTGTGGTGGGTGGATCTCATCTTAGTAGATATCAATCAAATCTCATCCCGGACGCTGCAAGGCTGGAACTCTTCCACCAGTAAAGGAGCAATAGCACTATATAGATGAGAGGGACCGCGTTCTATGTAGTATATACCAAGCGGGCCTGCCAGCTACCAGTCAATATGTGTGTGGGGGTTGGCTATTGTGTCAGTTGGAGGGAGAGATCCCAGCATTAGTATGTCTTATTAATTATGCAGAGGAGACCTATATTTCATTATTAGTTGCTGGAAAGTGACTGTTGTTAGTGCTGGTAATGGTAGTATTAGGACTAGTAGTAGGACGAGGGAGACCGTCAGATGCAGACTAACTACATGTTGCTATACTGGGAGGCATACGTACGCACCAAGCACACTAGTAGTAGTAGGAGTAGGAGGAGCAGGGACACTACATGTTGCTAAACTGGAAGGCATACGTACGTCCCAACCCTGCACAATGTCTCTAGAATAATGGAGTAGGCTTTATTTGGAAGGTATGGCAGCTAACATGGAGACCATCAATTTGCAGACCATTAAGAAAAAGATACAAAAAGGTAAGGAACCTGCCTATCATTTATGGTGCAATATGGTTTCTTTCAATTGCCAGTGTGGCACACATACATGTAGTAATACTTCAAGTCATGCAAACTTGTCATTGCACAGGTAAGAATTGTTGTGAAACCAACAGGTAAGGGTACGGGTAGTCAAAATAAAGACACATACACACACACAAACACATACGCACACACACACACATGCATTTATATATATATATATATATATATATATATATATATATATATATATAATATATATATATATATATATATATATATATATATATATATATATATATATATATATATATATATTATTATATATATATATATATATATATATATATATATATATATATATAGTGTGTATATGTATATTGTGTATGTATTAAGCTTCATGCCACAGCATGGTGCAATATGGTTTCTTAAACTGGCAATATTGCACACATACCTGTAGTGATTCTTTGAGTTGTGCAGGTTTGTCATTATCAGGATACAGATTTAAGAGAAAGCATCTGTTTTGATAAAGGGATATAGGTTCACGTGGTGCATGTAAATATAGACAGTTCCATCTCAGAGCATTGTGCAAGTTTTCATTTACTTGTAATGACTCTGCATGGTGTGCTGTTGAGTGGTTTCTGGTAATGCAAAATGTGCCGTAAAGGAATTGTTTACATTTTTGTCACTAGGTGTCTCCTTGTTTGATTTTAGGGTATTAGCAATTTGGATACAATCTGCAGACCAATTTACTGTGCACAGTATGAGCTGGGTGGTTTCTGTTAATGCACAGGTTTCTGTGTGTGTGGAGCTGTGCCTATCTATACTACAGTGTGAGTTGGAGATGATTAGTTTGCAAGTATCAGCCTTAACTATTGGCGCTAGATGAATAGTTGACATTTTGGCCACCAGGTGGCTGATTATGAAATTTTGTAATTTGAACAGATATTTCTCTTATCTATGCACCATATATCCTGAGTGGATCTCTCTGATGGTTCACATTTTGGCCACCAGGTGGTGCTAGGTGTGCTTTTCTGATTTAAGGGTATGCACGAGTTGGGCACAATCTGCACGCTAATTGCTGTAGCTGGCATGTAGTTGAGTGGTTTCTGGTGCTGCAGTGTGTGTCCTGGAGGAATTGTTAGTATTGATTGCCTGCAGGAGTGGCAGCAGCAGCAGCAGCAGACCTCGTTATCTACCTGTACGTACAGGTGGGCTGCCTGGTGCATGCAGAAATAGATGGCGCCGGGAAATGGCTAATTTAATGCACAGTTCACGTGAGCAAGAATCAATGCTCTGTTATTAACCCTTAAGCTGTGTGTTGCTAATTTGCCAATACAAAATCATGCAAAAAAGCTTAAACATGACTGAAACCCTGCCACATGGGTACTCATCAGAGAGTACTCAGTGAGGACTTTCTAATGGCTACCAACATGACAGGGTTTGTCAAAAATCTTTGCGTCTTTGTGCTTCGGACGTAAGAAGCCTCAGCATTGGAAGGGTTAACCCATTTATGCCTGTAGTGCCCAAAACTGCTTGACTATGTTGGTGATGAAGAAATGTTTTTCTGAACTATATCATAAACTCTCTCTCTCTCTCTCAAATGGTTTTCATGGGAACTTAATTGTTAGCTGTATTCTGGAGATTTTATCCTAACTCCACAATATCCTCCTCTCAAGATCACCTCAAGTAGGGATAGCCACTTTTCAATGTTTTGCGATATGATGCGATATCAGTATTTTCTTAATGATATGATACCTTAACAGTATTTTTAACGATACTGTCTGCTTCCCAGGTAATTGAAAATATTTGAAAGAGAAATGTTAAGCAGAACAGTGAGAACACTTCCAACAACTCTCATTCAAATATTTTGCAAAATCATTCTTGATTTCTTAGAGTTATTGTAAAAAGTATCATTGATCCTTACAACGATATCAAGTGGAATTTCTAAGTATCAATTGGTTAAATCATAATGAGGGAATAGATAAAGTATAGTTCCTTGTTTCCATCATTCACTGGCGTTAGCTTTATTTTATGCTTCCTTTATTAGTGAAGCCATGGGATTGGTTGAAGTCTGCAGTACATGATGCTCATCCAACCGTGCAGGCTGACATTTCCGTTCACATCAGCAAAACCAGCTATCCCCATAACATTGAAGGAGAGTTGTAGATTTGAAGGGGAATTGATGATCAGAACTAAACCTACAACTCTCCTTCAAATATCTTGTGAATTCAAAATCCATTCCAAAGTTATTTTCGTAAGTACCATAGATCCAGACATCAATTATCAAATTGAGTTTGAAGCATGAAAGGGTTAAACAATTTCTCTTCATATATTTTTCCAAATGTTTCTCACTATGGTGAGCTATGGTAAAATTTGTCAGACCATATGTGTACGCATCGGTTTAACCCTTCCGATGCTGAGGCTACTTTCGTCCTAAGCACAGGGGTGCAAAGATTTTTGAAAATCATCTAAACCCTGTCATATTGGTATTCGTTCAATAGCTCTCACTGAGAACTCTCAGATCAATACCCATTTAACAGGGTTTCATTCATTTTCCAGTTTTTTGCATTATCTTTTAACGTCCAATTATCAACCAGCAGCAGCATAAGGGTTAAAGAGAAGAGTATCATTTCTAATCCTGTTTGTTCTAAGCAGTCAGTCCCCTGCGGCTTTGGATAAGTAGTTATTGTATTGTACTCCTCTAGCAGGTCAATATATCGATGTTTGTAATCAGCTATTCTCACGGGGAATATGTAATGAATAGAATACTATGTAAGCCAAGCATGTTCAGATAGCTGGACACTTGGGGTTATTATATTCTCTTTTAGGCTATGTTGTGTTATGAACACAGGAATAACATTATCATATATTGTTATATAACCTGTGGTTATTCCATTTGCATCTGGAGAGTACACACAGTTTGACGTGTATAGAAATATTGTGATGTGGGAATTGTTTGTCACTGTTACCAGTCTCTTCTTCTCATTTGATTACATCTGAAAGGATGCTTTGAATTGCTGGATTTCTGTATGTTAACCCATTAGTGGTGAGAAATAGTAAGCTGTCAATGGCAATGCCTTGGACCACTCCGTTATCAGTGCAGCTCCTAGCAATGTTGAGAAACAGCAAGCAGTCAGTGACAATTCTGAGAGCGCTCAGATAACGGGTGAGGCCTGTCAAGTCGCTGGCAGTGTGTTTTAGTCATTCTGCTGGCGTGTCTATAATGAGGACACTTAGCGGCAGTCTCCGTCTGGGGAGCCATGATGTATGGACAGAGGTGCTGGCAAAACTAATTCACTCTTTACATTAGGCGTGCAGGATTTGTGAGCCGCCTATAAATGAGCTAGGAGTAGTCTCCGTCTATCTGCCCCTGGAGCCAGTGATAAGCACTGGCTACTTCACAAATAGGAAAACAATCTTTTGAATGGTAAGACAATAGGGAACATGCAACAATACAACAATGCAACAATGGTAGTTTTGTTCTTGTTGGATATGAGGGATGCGATTAAGTGATCAGATGAATGTGATAGACTGGAAATCAAATGTTTGCCTTTTTAACCCATTCATGCTTGGAGCCTACGCTGCTGTGATTTTCATTGCAGTAATTGGTTAACCCTTCCAATACTAAGGCTACTTTCATCCAAACCACAATGATGCCAAGATTTTTGAAAATCATTTAAATTTTAAACCCTATCATGTTGGTATTCATTAGATAGCTCTTGCTGAGTACTTTCAGATGAATACCCATGTGTCAGGCTCAATCATTGTTCTGTTTTTTTGCATCATTTTGTATTGGCCAAATTAGCCACCAGCAGCATAAGGGTTTTTAATGAATATAAGTCTTTCAGTCGCTCACACTATGTAGCTTAATGATTCATCTACCAGGTTTTTGTCTATCAAGTTGTTGGTGTCAAAATGACACCACCTGGCATTAAGGAGCTGCTGACCAATCTCTATTATCCTCATAAGTAAGCAATTGGCTAGAGTGGGTGAGGTAATTCACACTAATTGGTCCTTGGCTCTCATAACAATGCCATCAGTGTATTAATACAGTTATGGATTCTAGCTGCTGTATTAAGCCACCTAAGTAAGAAAAAGGGATACACACTACAAATTTGGGCCTGCATCCAAAAAGCATATTTAAAAAAAAAATACTCTGACTATCAACCAAAGGGCTTACCCCAATAGCTAAGTGGTCTAAGCTGTTGCCATTGGCTGTTTCTGGTAAACATTTCTCCTTTGAATATTTACTGGAAATTGCATCTGTTAAATAGATATCACCAAAATATCAGGTAGTTTGGGCTCTTTAAATATGAATGGGTTAACAAGAAAGCAAGTGGCACTGCTCCTTCCTTCAATACCAACAGCCTTTTAGTGCCTGGGAATTTCTCATTCAAGTCTCTTCAACTCTCACATCCACTTGCAAATCCCAACCTCTCAGCCAAAATTGATTTCACAGCGCGCACAAGTTCAATACTGTCAAATCAAAAAGGGGCCACTCAGGTTTTTTCTTCCGATGCTCTAGCCAGCAGGCGGCGACACTCTGGGGGATTGAGTTTGGTCGTTGAAAGATTGCGTTCATTTCCGCGAGCCACTTTTCCTTCTCAGGAATAGAATTGGTGCTGACAGTTGATTGTCCCTGAGAGATAGACCTAGCACTTTTGCCCAAAGATTGTGTCAGGCGAAAATGTCATTATACGTGCAAGGTAAGATTGAATTTTGCAGCTGGAAAAATCTGGCCTTAGGACGTTCAACCAGTACATGTTATCAAGAAGCCTAGAATTTAGGCTATCTACCCCCTTTATGGAATTGAGAGGAATATTTGAAAGAGAGATTTAGATGGCATTCTTATCAATTTATTTTAAATATTTACCAATTTATACCTCTAGCAACCGAAAATATTCAAACTAATTTCGCAATATTTTTGTGACTACAGCATATTCATAAAAAGAAATTGAAGAAGAAATGTCTTGTGAATTTATATTTAATACTAAAGATATTTCCAAAAGTGTTTTAGGTCCAGACAACTCTAATGTCTCGAAGATCTCCAGACATGAATGGGTTAATCTTATTGTGATGCAGCTGATGTAGTGTTGACTGAAAGAGCTTGCAGGAAACTTGCCTGGCTATCAGGATTTCAGGAATACATTATCGCAGAAGCTATGAAGAGAATGCATAAGCATACTCCATGACACGTCTTGGTGGACTTGCTAAGCTTGGCAAATACACTATTCATGAGAAGAGGGCTATTTTTGGAATATAGTATGACAGTGAACCCTTCTGATGCTGAGGTTACTTTCGTCTGATGCACAAGAATACAAAACATTATGAAAATCATCTTAACCAAGTCATGTGGGTATCCATTTGAAGGCTATTGCTGAGTGCTCTCAGATGAGTACTCATGTGCCAGAGTTTCAGTCATTTCCCAGCTTTTTGTCATCATTTCACTTTGACCAAATTAGCCATTGGCAGCAAAAGGGTTAACTAACCCATTGCATCTCATGTGAGTTTACACATGTTCTGGCAACTCTGATTGTAACTGGTCAACATAAGCTTCTTTTGCTTCTCTTGGCCTTTCATTTAGATGGATTGAGTAGAATTTGGAATTTTGATTATCATCACTTTTTCTGCCATATTGAGGCTCAGTCATGACTAGCTAGTTATAAGTGGTGAAGGAAAACTGGTGAACCCAGCTAAAACCAACACAGAAAAAAAGTCACTGGCAACTTTCTCACATGCACTGGCCATGATTCCAACCATCGCAGTGGTGAGAGACAGCTAGCAGGTAGCGGCAAAGCCTAAGATAGACCACACAGCCATCAGGGCAGGCCCCTGGATAGATTACACTAGCTCCTTCTACGGTCTAATCAAATAATGCTGGTCAAAGATGGCACCAAGAGTGGTCACCTTGATTAGCCAGTCCCAATAAATTAAGAAGATTTCACTGTGGCCCCCTTGTGAGTAATTCCAGAACTAAATCAGGGTAGACTCACTTTTGAGTTGGCATACCTTTCAGGTTGGATATGAAAGAATTAGAAAAAACTTTGTTTTGAGTTAGGCTATGATACTCAGAGAGTAAGCTCTGACCAGCAGTGGCAGTTAGGCATTTCAAATCATCCAGCTTCTAATCCCTGCTATTGTATTATCTATGGTGTATAGTAGCAAGGCTTGTTTGGCAGGCAGCCAAATTGGGGAAATGAATCATTTTTGGCAGTTCTTTTTATGAAATCCTTGCTTTGTTTTGCACGCTATTGAATTAAAGGTAGATCTAATGAGGTGGAGAAGATGGATTGTAGTTTAACCCTCTCAGGCCTGTGTCGGCCAAACTGCCTCCCTACTTAGGTGATATCTCTCTAATAAAAGCAATTCTCATAAAGCATTTATGGGACTGTGCCATGTCATGACAGCTTCTATATTTTGTTTTATTTTCTTGTATTTCAGAGTACCACAACCCTCCCAAAGGGTAGTTTGAGTTATAGGACTGTGCAGTGTTATGACAGATACACAGATTCTATATTTGCTTTCCCTTTCCCATATTTTAGAGTACCACTATCTTTCTTACAGGTAGTCGAACAATTTCATGAAAGCTTCTATATTTCGTTTTATTTTCCAGTATTTTATAGTACCACAATCTTTCCAGCAGGTAGTCTGGACTATGGGATCGTGCAATATCATGACAGCTTCTATATTTTGTTTCATTTTTCAGTTTTTCTGAGTACCACAATCTTTCCAACAGGTACTCTGAACTATTAGATTGTGCAGTGTCGTGACATTTTCTATATTTTCTTTTATTTCCCGTTTTACAGAGTACCACAATCTTTCCAACAGGTAGTCAGAATTATAGGACTGTGCAGTGCTATGACAGATTCTATATTTTCTTTCGCTTTCCCATATTTTAGAGTACCACAATCTTTCTTACAGGTATTCAAACAATATCATGACAGCTTCTATATTTTGTTTCATTTTCCCGTTTTTAAGAGTACCACAATCTTTCCAATAGGTAGTCTGTACTATAGGACTATGCATTGTCATAACGACTTCTATATTTTCTTTCATTTTCCGTTTTTCAGAGTACCACAATCTTTCCAACCTGCCCACCGAGGGCTCTGAGGCTACGGAGGAAGTAGAACCGGTAGAACAACGCGTTATTCACATCAATCAGGCGCAGCCGCAGAAATTCTGTAACAATCAAATCAGGTAAGTTAGTGCACTCACCTGTCACCCCTGTGAGAACAACTAGAGCGTGTGCAAAGGGATCACCCTTGATATTTAGCCCTGATAGTGCATTCTGGCCTGGAGATCTCTTTCATGAGTGTCATCAGGACCTTTTGATACTTAAAGAGATATATCCAATCCAAGTGTTGCCAGGACCTTTTGATACTTAAAGAAATATATCCAAATAATTCTACAAATATATAGAGTTTTTCACATATGTTCTTTAATACTTCTTTTGATTGATTTAGCATAAGTGTATCTTTGGTGCTTTTTGAGAAACAATTCCAGATCCTGTAATTTTGCTTTGATTGGAGTGATTTGCAAGACAGGCAATTTTTTGGCAGGCTTATATGGATAAGACCTGCACATCATTCCATATCTCATGGGACCTTTACTTCCGCTAGTTGTTTTAAACAGGTTGTGGCCAAGATTATCGTGATTGATGATAAGTAAATGTTATTTAATTGATGTTGCGTCTTCCTTTTCTCTTGAATTGGTTTGCTGTTGTCATTGTAGTGTAAAATGTTTGCGAAGAATTTTTCAAGAATCCGTGAGAAATTTCAGAAACAATGCAGAAGTGTATTTTCTGTAAGCAATGGTAGTTTTACTGATAATTTCAATAATGGTAGACAATCCATTTTCCAGTTCTGGCAACCGATATGGTTACATACTGGTTTGAGACCAATCCCGTTTATAAGATGTAGATGTTATGGATAAGTGTGTGTTAGATGATCCTCTGTGTTCTAGATTTTGTAATTGTTATGCCTGTAATCCCTACCCTTGATCCCTTAAATCCTCAGCTTATCTCCCAGAATTAATCCCTGCACCTTTTTCTCTCAAGAAAACCAGAGTAACTGGTCAGCTAAGAATTTGTTGTCAAGGATATAGATAAGCAGGTGAGTGGTTCTCTCTCTCGTTTCCTAGGCTGTTGATGCTATTTTGCTATTGGTGAGAATTGAGCCAGGCAACCTTGCCATATACAGGTTGATGTAGTGCTGACTTAGTTTGCAGAAGTCATTTATTCTGATGACATGGATTGGCTTGATTATAGCTTTACAAAGAATGCCAGGTGAAAATAGGTATTGCCGCGAAATCAATGACACGATATACATATATATATATATATATATATATATATATATATATATATATATATATATATATATATATATATATATATACATATATATATATATATATATATATATATATATATATATATATATATATATATATATATATATATATATATATATATATATATATATATCGGTAGTATATGTCACCTAGAGCAAGTAACCTTTTTTTCAGATTATTACCTAGATTTTAGTTGAAAGCATATTTGCATGGATTTTTTGTTCTAATTTATGATTATCTTGATGAATAAACTTTGCATTCATTAGCTTTTTTTCTTATACATTATAGTTGAAAAATTTCTTAAAGAGATGAATATCTAGGGCACATGCATCTCTACAGTTTTTCAATTCTTTTGGGGGGAATTGTGTTATAACTGGACTCAATAATTGAAATAGATATGGGCGGGTTATAAGTAAATCCCCTATAAGCAATGCTACTCATCTTATGCAACAGATTTTATGGATTAATAGCAATTGATTTTTTGGGGTATGTTTATTCAGATCCCCTCTATAAAATGACTAAGCAAACAAAATCACAACAGCTGGGAATAGTCAGCTTTATTTATGGTAAACTCATTCATGCCTTGAAATGTCTGTGATGAGTATATTGCCTAGGATACTTTAAAAAATAACTTTAGTGACAAGGTTATGTTCACAAATATATGAAGGAGAGTTAGGGGTTGGGTTATAATCAAGTTTTTTCTTTCAACTGTTTTCTGAAAACTACTAAGGGCACTACAGTATTTTTGAAATATCAGGGTGTATTTTGGCGCTACAGGCAATTATATATTAAGACTGGGTTATATCAGGTTGTGTCTCAAATTGACACAGTACCCCTAGATATATACCATGTATTTACCCAATTTATGATTAAGCTTTCCTCTAGAAATTGTCATCTGGAATCATGATACTTTTGACAATAATTTTGGAAATGAGAATTATTTTACAAAATACTTGAAAGAAAGATGTTGGTAATATCCTGATTAACAGTTCTCCATCAAACATTTTCCTGATTATGTTTTTGCCTCCAAGATTTCATCAAAATTGTCAGGCTGCTTTTGGTCGCTATGCATTAATTGGTTAATTTGTAATCAATATATAAACACATAATATATATATGTGTATATATATATATATATATGTGTGTGGATATATATTTATAATTCTTTTTTTATATCAATTTCATCTTTTAACATTTTCATTTCATATATAGTATAGTTTTCTTATGAAATATAGCTGAATGAATTTCTTTTAAATATGTAAATTATTAGGATTTTTTTTTAGAAATATTGTGTACATAGAAGATACAGAGAACAATGCCTATCTCAGATTTATACAAATACAAAAGCTCTGATTCCAAATCATTCATGTCTACTGAAATGTCAATGATGCAATTTAGATTTCGGTTACCATGGACAGTTATCCTGGTTCCTATTTGTCTGAGGTATGCGTGATTTTCTGTATATACTCTGAAGAGGAAGCCTACCTATCAATACCACTGAGGGCCTGACACAAGTATGGGCTTATGGGACAGGTGGTCATTTCTAGCTGGTGAAATACAGCACATTTTTCACTTTGGGAAATTTCTGGATTGGTCTGCACAGAAAGTTTTTTTCATCAGGTTGTTTCTTTATCAGGTATATGACAAAGCAGTAAAAAATCCCCTGCTTCCTCACAAAAATGTAGAGGTGTAGAAATAAATGAATGAGATAGATGAGAAATGCTGTGCTTGGTGTAGTTGTTAGCAGCAGGATGTAGAGGGAGTAGACTGGAAGGATATGATTTCCCCGGCTAACTAGAAATAGCATCTCTACTCTAGTTGAGTCATCATGGGCAACAACATCACATGGTTCTCACTCATACCTACTAGGAGGCCCACTTTTTCAGTTGCTGTGAAGGTTAGGGGTGATCCAGGACTTCTGAGTATTGGTTTTGTTCTATGGGAGGGGGGGGGGGCTGTCTTAACAGAGAGAAGGATTTAGCTTATTGGTTCTAAGCACACCTAAGGAAAAGTTACAATTTATAGTAAGAAAATCAGTATTTTGAATTGTGAAGGGGCACCCCCTTTGTATCTGCAGCTGAAGTTACAGCCCAGCTTGGTTCTTAGGCTAATATAAGTGGTATATAATGAAACCTGTGAGATGGGATCACCTTGAGAAAAGTGCAGTAGTTCCTATAGATGGCAGCACTATGTTTTCTCTTCTCTATGCTAGGTTCATACTCATGACCCATCACAGCAGTTTTACTAGTGGCCTATAGGTGGCAGCACTATGTTTTATCTTCTCTATGTTAGTATCATACTCATGACCCATCACAGAGTAGTACTGCTAGTGGCCTACAGGTGTCAGCACTATGTTTTGTCTTCTCTAGGCTAGTATCATACTCATAACCCATCACAGCAGTTTTACTAGTGGCCTATAGGTGGCAGCACTATGATTTGTCTCCTCTATGCTAGTATCATACTCGTGACCGATAACAGAGTAGTACTGCTAGTGGCCTATAGATGTCAGCACTATGATTTGTCTTCTCTATGCTAGTATCATACTCGTGACCCATCACAGAGTAGTACTACTAGTGGCCTATAGATGTCAGCACTATGATTTGTCTTCTCTATGCTAGTATCATACTCATTACCCATCACAGAGTAGTACTACTAGTGGCCTACAGATGTCAGCACTATGATTTGTCTTCTCTATGCTAGTATCATACTCATGACCCATCACAGAGTAGTACTGCGAGGAATACAAAAGCTTCTCTTTGCATGAATGGGCTAAATGTTTCTACTTAATATTGATTATTGATTTCATCCCTTCCTCCATGCTACCTTTTAAGTACCTTTGAAAATATTCATGGTTTTACCCATGTCCAATTTTTCGTAAACAAAATGTAATCATAGCAATATTCTTTGGTATGAATCTAGCATAGGTTCATACCTATCAATGACTCAAGAACTCAACAACAATTATATAAGGAATGAAGTCTATAAGAAAATATAAGCTTTATGCCATTGTAAATTTTCACTCTAGCAAAGGATCACCCAAAACCAACCTAGTGAGGGTCATTTTGCTTTATGATTGGTTGGGCATTCCTTTTATTAGTTGTATTATGTACTAGTTTGCATATAACTATGATAAAACAAAAATTCAGTAAAAAAAAAGTTCAGTATTACTTATATTTCTATCTTAGTGAAGATCTGCCCCAATAGTTGCCCGATCATATTGCAGGTTGATGTCGCTTACCACAGCCAATAATGTTTGAAACCAACCACATTTATGTGAGAAAGTTCCCAGTGACTTGGTCACCAGCCCCAAGTTAACCCAGTTTAGTCCTCTTGCTAATTACAATTTATCATTGATATGGTTGAAAAGGTGGGGAAATGTAATTTCAAATCCAAATCCAAATTAGTCTTTGGTAACCATGTTATGTGTATTAAATATGGCATATAAAGTCGTGATAAAGTAAATTGTAAGTTCAAATTGATTTTAGAAGCAGGTATTGTTATGAGAACTATTTCTGACACTCCTCTCCCCACTGTTCTCCCATGAAATCTCTCTGTATGTGTCTCTGTGTCTAAGCACTATATACTCTTCCTCTCTGTTGTGTCTTTCACCCTGTCACCGTCCTCCTCATTGTGGCCAGACTATAATGGGAAACCATCCCGCCAGGTAAGCTGCATCCAATTAGCACAGGTAGCTCAGGTGAGAAAAAGCACACCTAAGGAACAGCCATATATGTTATTAACGAAAACAAATATATATATATATATATATATATATATATATATATATATATATATATATATATATATATATATATATATATATATATATATATATATATATATATATATATATATATATATATATGTAGCCTGCACTCTTTGAATGTTGCATGCCTTTCTTGTATCGTTGCTTATTTTGGCTGCCTTTCAAGAATAAAAAATCTTCCTTATCACCCAAATGAAAAAATGCTGATGAAAGTTTACCGGGCCTCATTCATAAATCTTGTCATATGCTTTTATGTCAGAGTAGAAAATATCTCAGTTTAGATAGATAACATGATTTTTATTAATGGTTAAAATGTACCAGAAATAATAGATTTTGAAAAATATGAACATTTATAATGTAAGAGTATGATCACAAGGATTTCCCCCTTACCCATGTGCATTTCTAAACCCTGGGGAAGAAGATGACTGACTGGCGTTTATTGTTTAGTGTAGCCCCCTACCAACATGCCATACATAATACAGATCCCCATGGCTGTATATGTGCAGTATTAGGAGGAAGGATTTTATAGTTTTGTTGGTCTCAAAAAGGGGTGAATTTAGGCGACAGTCAAGGAAAGTGGGCCACCTTCAACCTATGGGAATCATTATTGTCAAAAAGTGTCGAAAATATTTGGGTATTTACGGTACCCGTGGGTATGTGTTCAGTAACATTGATGTTTGGTAGAAATGACTCACCGGTTGAAAGAATTGTCACCAGGTGACACTACCGAATTATTCTAATTATCAGTAACAAATATTAGGATCCATCTATAGACAATGCTGCATGTTTTAAAGCCTCAGCTGTAGGCTGGTGTGCCAAAAGTATCATAGTATATTTCATTGACCAATTTGCTTAGAGTTGAAAATACAAATACAAAGAAAATGAATATGTCATCTAGTGAATTCTTTTTTATGAACTTATACTGTTTAAATAACTTACACATTGATGCGACAGTTGAACGTCTATGTAAATAAATAAATTGCCTTTTTGCTGTGCCCGCTATCATTTTGTTATTAGCTTATTTCCCACTAGTCAAACTTTGATGTATATAACTTTCCCCTTTTATGGGCAAGTGATACTTTAAAACCTTATTTTGTGGGCAAGTGATACTTCCAAACCCTAGGGTTCCCTAGCAACATGTATTATCTTAGATGAATATCCATATGGATAGGAAGCCACCAGATCTCGCTATGTGACCTGTGCTGCAGGTCACAGCGGAGGATTAACTGATATACCCTGTTTGCAACCAATAAGCATGCTCTATTCTCTTCATTGCGATCCCTAATAACTTGAGTGCAGCACTGAGTACACTAGAGGTGCTGAACAGCCAGCCGTAACACATGTGCTGCATACTGGGCCTAATGTGATTGTATGGTAACTGGCCCCTGGCAGTTAGTCTCCCCCTTGTCTAGCTCTCTGGTACTATGAGATGCTCGGGGTTGAAACATAGAATAAAAACATGTTGATCAATGGATCAGTAGAGGTACATAATCAACTTGTAATAACACTGAAAATTGAAAAAAATCACAATATTTATCTTCGATATGGTCTGTCTGATTTTTTACCAGAAGGAAACATAGGATAAAAACATGTTGATCAATGGATCAGTAGAGGTACCTAATCAACTTGTAATAACAGAACCACCATGTGGAATCACCAGGAAAAGGCAAATTTAAAAAACTAAAATAAATCACAATATTTATGTTCAATATGGTCTGTCTGATTTTTTACCAGAGGGAAATAGGATAGTGTATTAGCCTCAGATCCTGGTATTTAATCATTCAGAAACATCACCGGCAACATGAAAACATAGGCTAATGTTGCCAGTATCACACATACAGGATAACTAGGTTATAGTTTAGGTTCTAGGCATTCACTGGATCCTGTTAGTTAGTTTGGAAGGGGTATGTACAGTATGTTAGAAATGCTACAGTGTTTAATATATTTCAAATTCTGCTTACATGATTTTGCTTAAACCTTTTTTTGAATGGCTGACTCTAGCTGTTAGTGATATTTCATTCATGGAGTATGTTATACTGAGAATAGAAGGTTTCTGGCATGCATCACTCATTGTATAGATACAGTGTAGGGCTACAATGTGTATATGATAGCTAGACCTTGTAGCATGCTGTATTGTATAATTAGGGTCATGATATTAGTTATGAGATATTGAGAATATCATATAATTCATACCTTAATATCATTCTTATCCTTAGGTAGAATTTTTGACATTATGAGATCTAATAGCAAATACATTTTAATGTAACAATGTACCTAGCATGACATATATAAGGAAACAATGTAAAGAACTTAATAACAAGTAATATAAGATAATATATCAACATAGTATCATGAACCTAACCTATTCATGCCTAAAGCTTTCTTTGACAAATGTTGTCTGGAACTATGAAACTTTTGAATATTACTTGGAAATTAAGCACAAATTAATTAGCTGAAATGTAAGGTGTTAGAAAGGTCTATCAACTGTATCACTATATATTGACTTGAAATACACATGGCATAATATGAGCATATGGGGTTTATCAATATAAGGAATAATATTTGTACTTTCTGTTACAATGACCTGAGCTAATTCCTTGCCATATGTAGCTGAGATTTTCCACGGAAAACCTGAGATTTATCTAGTTGATTTCCAAGGAATTCCTTGGTATTCTCACTAACAGTTTCTATAATAAGGGTAACTCTTTGACTCATAGAACTCCTGATGTCTTTGACATTTTCTAATATTCTTTATATTCTTTCTCATCAATTACTTGATAACTTCTGAATCAGCTATTATTGTTCCCTTCTCAGTCTTTTTTCACACGTTTCTCTCTTGATTCTCTTCTGATGGTAATTCTGAATGTTTCCTACCTTTTCCTTGTTATTTCCCAGCTTTTTCCGCTGCTCCTCAGGCCGCCCGAGCTCACTACCCATGTGTACCCATGACCTAATTAGCATCTAGAACAGGTGCACATGGCAGAGAGGCGAAGGAATTATCGGAGAATGCCTGCGTGCCTGCGTGTTGCTCTTTTCTTCGTCATCAGCTGAATCTATATGACCTATTGTCTTGTTTTCCTCTACAATAGCTCTGCTTGCTGTGAATGCCGTTTCATTGGAGGCCTGCCTTTTTGTTAAATTTACCTTATTCTACGGACCGGGAGAACTCCCGTTGATTTGTCTTTCGCGAACTTCACTTCACTTCACTTTCACTTCAATTCGATTGGACGGCTGTTCCTTACAGAGTGTGGGATTATTTTTCGAGAGAGCGATCATGATGAACTTGGAGCTGCCTGTGTCTGCATGCTATGAATGATTTTTATTGGATAACATGGCAGAGTTTTCACATGCCAATGCCAAATCTGACGACAAAAATAAAAATTGTCGACGAAAATATTTTTGAAAATCGGGCTATGGAAATGCTACTACTAGCGTGGTTACGCATCGCTTTCAAATCGTACACACTGTGCACTGCCTTTTCCTCTCCCGCCCTCGTCTGATATAGACAAGGATATAAAGAATTTCTCGAAATGGATTTGATGACAAGCGTGCGGGAAGAGTTGGCTCGGATGCGAGGAGAGGACGAGGAGGCCTTCAGGACTATTGTTATCAAGGGACAGCCAAAGAAGTTCTGTTCAAATCAGATCAGGTACCTATAACGACTACCTCAGCATCAGCGAGATCGCCTGCTAGACCATAGACTTGGCTTATGCTTACATCCATATTTATATATATCTATATATATACATATATACGTATATATTTATCTATATATACTTATATATTTTATAAGTATTTAGAATGACCTTCTAGTTCGGGAAGTAGTACCTACTGATCCATGTTAGAGAAGTAGTCCTGCTTTGCATATTTTACGGTATAGTCTGAGAATTCATCTAAAACAAACCAAAAAAAAACGAAATAAAAAGGAAGTGATTTTACGTAGATACAGCTATGAGCAACACCGACGGAGTATTCAGGACTCTGGATATCGGAGCCGGGCAAAAAGACTTCTGTTCAAATGAAATAAGGTATCTATTTACTTTACAAACCTTTTCTTTTACACCTTCTTGACCACCTGTTCATATCAATCTCTATTGGTCTACTGAGGGACATATGCCATCCACTAGCCCTTCTCAGCCTACTGAGTGGTCTGGGGTTAATTGTGCCGGTGACCATACCCTGTTTTCTCCTAACTGCACATACCACAATTAACTCTACTTTCCCTCCTTCGAATTGCAAAAAAGAAATATTTGAGAATCAATGAATGGAGATGTTTTCTGTTGGTAATATTGCTTTTGATTCCTTTCATATATTATGGAGTCTTATATAGGGAGTATTCTTTGTTTATATATTGTATATTGCTTCTCTGGTCAGGTATCTAGGTTTTGTACCTTTATGAACTATATTAATTGAGAATTCAAAAGATCATGGTCCACCTTGTACCATCAGGCAAAAAAATGTTTATGAGAAAGGGGCTTCAGTGTTATTGATTGAGTGGTGCTATAACTATCTATGGTGCGTATAAATGTCTTAGAGCAGAGATATAAGTAACCTAGTATGATATGAATAGTCTGTGGTTAGAGGTTTTTATTTTTATGTACTAGATAATCTATTTACATAATCAAGTTAAATGCTCCAATGTCCTTGTCATTGTTGCATAAATGTATTTCTTTTTAGTGAAATACTTCTGTTTTGAAATTTTTTGTGATAAGAAATCCATGAAAAGGTTAAATATGACACAAAAAGGCATCTATGCCTTATTGTGTCGTATTTAACCTTTTCATGGTCATTTGGTCAGGTGGTAAAGCTTGAATTACCAGGTAAGCAGTATCAACAGCATTATCAATTTATTATTTAATCATTTTTTGGGATAAATTGAAAATTGCTTTAGGTAAGCAATGATCACTCTAAAGGACAACTGAATCTGGATCATTAATGGTTAGCCCAGGTATGACCATTTGGAAGAGGTGTTCAGGTAAGTTATTATTTTCTCCTCACCACTCCTCCTGCATCTCCCCTCTCACGTAGTTATATATTTCTGCTGTGCTGTCATTATGTAGGATGATATCTTAACCCTTCCACTGCAAAGGCTACTTAGGTCCAAAGCACATGGATTCAAAGATTTTTTAAAGCTGTCATGTTGGTTTTCATTTGATAGCTCTTGCTGAGTACTCTAAGATGAGTGCCCACGTACCAGGGTTTCAGTCAGGTTTTCTGAATCTTTTTGTATTGGCCAAATTAGCCACCAGTAGTATAAGGGTTAGGCAGTCTTTAACCATCATGATTAATTTTGTCTTAGTTCTTGGATTGCTCTTTGAAATCCATTCTGTTCTTTGGAGAAATTAGAAGCTATTTGAATAACAAAATGGACACGTTTATTCTAGTTTTTCCCTAAAGGTTGACATTAAATATGTCCATGTTAGCTGATAAATGAAATAATGTATTGTTGAATATGTAGTCATGGAAAGTGTTTAGTCATGGAAATTGTTTAGTCGTGGAAATTGTTTAGTCATGGAAATGAGATTTATTTTATTTCCATTTGCTTGTCTTAACCCATCCATGCCTGTAACACCCAAAACCGCTTGGCCAATTGATATGAAAAAATTTCTTCAACATAAGCAATATTTTAAAAATATTTGAAGAGGAAATAATCTTCAGAATCCAACTCACTACTCTCCTTCAAAAATTTTGAGAATTGATGATTAATTTCAAATTTATTATCAAAAGTCTGATAGCTCCATAAGATATTTGTCATGAATAGGTTAAGAGCAGTCATTTCAAGACCCTGATGTGGAGCTGTAGCTGCGTACTATGATTCCCAGAGAGTCTGTATTGATCTGTATAACATACTAGCTGAATGCACACTACAATCAATACACAGGGGACTCCCACACTTGAATGCTTGTATAAATATGAATCATTTGTCCAGACTCTATGGGGGTCGTTCTGGTCTTTTGTCCTGAACGCCAGGGTTATTTTGAGTACTAGCGGGGTGCTGTTTATAGATATTTACGTAAACTGGCGAGGATGATGATGATGATAATGATGATCAATTATGATGATGATGATGATGATTATGATGATGATGATGATGATTATAATGAGGATGATAGTGATAGAGGTTGAGATGATGATGACATTTGAAGATGATGATGACCGAAGGCTATGATGTTGTAATGGTGACAATTATAGGCTGCTAAAGTTGTCGACTGTGTTTTGTGTTGGTGGTGATGACAAAACTGACACCGAGGGTGCATGTTGATGGTTATGATGATGATGACAGTTGTAACAGAGGTGATGATAGAAAAGATGGTGATGTCGAAGACGATTATGATGACTATGTAGACAGGAATATTTGTTATTATATCAAATATTACAATGGCGGCGATGATAAAGAGGGTGTGGCGGTGTAAATGATATTGATGATGGTTATAATGATTATGTAGATGGATATGAGAAAGACGACAACAAAAATAATGATGATGATGATGATGATGATGATGATGATGATGATGATGATGATGATGGTAGTGATGATGATGGTGACGGTGATGATGATGGTGGTAAAGATAAAGATGATAAAGAGTATGATGAAGATGATGATAATGAAGATGATGATGATGCAGAAGATAAAGAGTATGATGATGATGATGCCATCTGATGATGATGAGGATGATGATGACATCTGATGATATTGAAGATGATGATGACAATGAATACGATGATGATGATGATGACAATGATTATGAGGATGATGATGATGATGATGATGATGATGGAGATGAAGATGATAAAGAGTATGATGATGATGATGATGTTGATAGTCATGATGTTGATGATGATGAGGAGGAAGAAGATGATGATAATGACAATACTTATGATGTACTCTTTTCTCTCTATTGTAGCACTGCCAAGTACAGCTTCATCTCGTTCCTGCCCAAGTTCCTGTTTGAACAGTTCAGGAGATACGCCAACATATTCTTCCTCTTCATTGCACTGCTCCAGGTAAGTCAAAAATCTCTCTAGACCACTCCGCATATGGGATACCCCTCTTCTAGTAGATGCGACATGGCTGAAATGTTTATTAATGACACACTTAAACCAATCACATCAGAGATTATTTCAGTCTTGTGTATTACTGTAAATTTTCGGTAATTTGGGACACGTATTGATGATTACAATTTTATGGGTTGAGGGTGGCCCATGTTTTATAAAAATACAGACAAAGCAGAGTAATAGTTGGCCACATTGTGAAATAGCTACCAGCAATAGATCAAGAGTGGTCTATATTTCCCTATAATTATTTTGCGGAAATGATTATAGTGGCCCAAATTCCTAGGGTGTTCTAAATTTCCGAGAATTTACAGTTACCCATTTATACAAGTAACAACCAAATACAATAACAACCAAAGCCAGTAACAGCTGGTGAAAATTGTAGGAATTCAAGTCTACTTTGCATCTAGGGTTTCGCTATTTTGTAGCCATTGTCATTGGCTACTTTCTCACATGCCTCACAGGGCTGTGTTACTCCTAGACCTTTTTCATTGGTAAGACACTTACATGGGTGCACTTTGGACAACATGGGAGGCTGACAGCGCTACTGTAGCACATCAAATTAACCATTCCAGTGCTAAGGCTACTTTCGTCCAAATCGCAAGAAGGCAAAGCATTTTCAAAAACATCTAAATCCTGTCATGTTGGTATTCATTAGATAGCTCTCGCTGAGTACTCTCAAACGAGTACCCATTTGCCATGGTTTCAGTGATTTTTCAGGATTTTTGCATTATTTTGTAATGGCTGATTTAGAATTAGAAACCAGCAACATAAGGGTTAAACCCCTGTTTGTATATTGTGTGGGTACCCAGTAAGAGAGTGATTGGATTAACGTTTAGTAATAGCCACTGGGAAACCACAAAATAGCCATAAAGGCCAGCAGGGAAGATGGTGCAATGTTGCTGGCACATAACAATTCAATTGGGGAAATGGTATGTGGAATTTCGATCATCGGTACATTTTTTCACATATTCAGGCTAGGTGATCATGACTAGCCAGTTGCAAGTGGTGGAGGAAACCACCACCTAACCCCAAATAACATGTAAAATCATTCTTAATTTCCAAGTTAGTTTCGCAAGTATCAAAGGCTTAGGCAACAATTTTTAAGCATTAATGATTAATATCATGCCAATAACACATGCACTTTAATGTCAAGAATTGGGAAACCCTAATGCTGCTGATGGCTAATTTGGTCAATATGACATGCCGACAAAAAGCGGAGAAATGACTGAAACCCCGGCACATGGGTACATATCTGATAGAACTCTGCAAGAGCTTTCAAATAAATACCAGCATGCCAGGGTTTAGATGATTTTCATAGATTTTTGCCTTCTTGGGTATTGGGCGAAAGGGTTAATGGAGAGAAGGGAATTTAATGGATGGGTAGGAATACATGATGTTCCTTTCTGAGTAACATCTACTCTTGAAATAATCAACTTGCCACAAAAACCTGCCATTCAAAGGTTATGTTTTACAAGCTGTGTTCAGACCTAAGGCATACCAGTATCCTTTCAGATTGATGACTTAATCTAATTTCATAATTTAGATAAAGGAATCAGTATCACAAGGAATTTGCCACCTAATGTGAAAGGAAAAGAAGTGAAATACTTGCTTGGCCTAGGCTTTGGCTATCTGTGCCATAACATTTTTTAAATAGTAGAATACCAGTCTCCTTCTGCAACTTTGCCCCTGGAGGTTAGGAAATAAAATGACAGAAAGATAAGTGAGACAGATATCTTTTCAAATGTGTGAGGGGATTTTTTTAGTGGTGTGAGGCCCCATCATTAGTCTCTATCGATCGAGGCCGCTCTCGCCCGCCGCCGCCCGCCCGTAGAAGCAGTTGAATGCTCCCTGATATTGGTGCATGCTTTATGGCGGTGCTAGGCATGAATGTCGCTCTATAATCATGTTATATTCCCCAGCACTTCATTTATGACCACTTTATAGCCAGTTTTATTTCCTTCCATTTGTGTCGCCAAACCACAATTAAGAAATGCTATTTTGGCCCTCTTATTTTGACATTAACTATGAGGTGATCTGATCTAGACATGCAAGGTCTCCATAGCAATGTATTATAAAGCAACTTATATTCATTTTTTGTGCGTTTCTTTTTTGTGGTTTTAATTAATTTCTTATTGATTCTCATCATTCATATTCATCTTCATTTCTATTAGAGATATTTTTGAAAAACAAGACTTGGGTTGTTAAATCTTCTCAAATCTTCTCATAAATCCACAACTTTATTTATTCATGAAATATTTTAGCTGGGAATTGCAAGAAAGTGGCCGTTAGTTTTCTATCGCTAATATCATATCCTGGTGTTCCACTTAGAACACAATTTGGCCATAAAATAGCTCGGTTTCAATTCAAGAAAATATTTCATTGGAGTTGGTGTTTTTAATTTTGGTGTATGTTTGTTTTCCCAACTGGTCGCTAACAGCTCTGCTTTACCTCCCCACAATTCCTTTCTCCTCATAACCATCAACTATTATTTATGGATTTATTGCTGAATAAATGATTTTTTCTGCAAATTTGTATTTTTCTGACTGCTTAATATACCACAGCCCTATGCTACCTTCTCACTGTTCCTTCCACCCAATAAAAAATTGAAGTAGCTGGTGGTTGGAGACAAATTTGCCGTATTGCAGCTGTTTGATTAAAACTTACTAGTATAAAGAGGAACGTTCTTGTTATGTTCATTGAAAGGAACATTCTTAACGTTCTACGTGTTCACTACAAAATTAAGTGTTATTGAGTGTGATTTATTTCTGAGTATGGTATTTTGTTATTTTCAGCAAATTCCTCATGTGTCTCCGACTGGTCGCTATACCACAGCGGTTCCCTTGCTCTTCATCCTCACCGTATCTGCCATCAAGGAAATCATAGAGGATTTTGTGAGTACATGTAGCTTTTCACCAATATTTCACAAGCTAACTAC
This sequence comes from Maea johnstoni, assembly GCA_963942565.1. Classification (NCBI taxonomy): domain Eukaryota; kingdom Metazoa; phylum Annelida; class Polychaeta; order Spionida; family Magelonidae; genus Maea; species Maea johnstoni. Next base: position 38,707,940 of record OZ012690.1, read on the forward strand.
ATTTTCTTCTTGTATTAAAAGAGAAAAATAGTCTACACTCTTGTTGATGAAGAGGTGAAAGCCTCAGCAGGGCCTTATCCGTACTAAATGTACTATGGATTTCCTAGGAAATACTTGCATTTTCCAAGCATTTTACTTGAAATTCCTGAATATTCCTAGCTTCTTTTGGTAAGGTTGGTAGGGTTTTGAAACTGGGTGTCCAAAGAGGGCTATCACCTAAGGTTCAGGTGTCCTGTTTTGAAGAAAGACCACAATTTAGATAAAAAGATAACATCCACATGCATTTACTTTTGGAAAGATTGCATTGGAAAGATTGCATTGTTTATTCAAGTTATGTCATAGCATTTGCATCAAAAGTTGTAATAAATGGCTTTTTTCTTTGACAAATTCATCAGAATATTTGGGTGTGGTGATGTGTGTTTTTTCAGGAGTTCTGGGTACTATGATGCCCAAAGCACCTTAAGGCCTGTATTCTGACCTTTAAACATGATTAGTCATTGGAATATCTGTAGCCTCTTTTGCTTTGGGTCTATAATTAACTAACTTTATATAACCTGCACCATTTTGTGTTTATCACTAAATGACACCTTGTTTATTTTTCAGAAACGTCACAGAGCAGATGATGCTGTGAACAATAGGAAAGTACAAGGTGAGTCATCCAAACTCTGATAGCTATTCTTTTATTATCCCATGTGGAATCTTGGCTAGGGCATGTGAGAAAGTTACCAGTGACTTGGGGTTAGGTGATGGTTTCCACTAGGTACTCTGGTTTCCTCCTCCAGCACTTACAACTGGCTAGTCAAGACAATGCGGCAAAAAAACAAAATTCCAAATGCTATGAACTGAAGCACATAAGCCTTGAGTGAAATTTGCTAAATTTGTTATTTCGATAGTCCAATATGTACTATCTTCTACATGCTGCAAAGGATAAGATTTGTAGAAGATATTTCCCCTTAATACTAAGTAGGGAGCTACCTTAACACATTACAGCTCACAGCAGCCAAAACAGCCTGACAATTTTGATCAAATCTTGAAGGCAAAAGCATAGTTAGGAAAATATTTGATGGATAAATGTTGATCAAAACATTACCAACAACTCTCCTTCAAACATTTTGTAAAAGCATTCTCAATTACAAAGATGATGTCAAAGGTACCTCATTTCCAGACAACAATTTCTGGAGTTACTCTTAAGCATTAATGGGTTAATGTATAAAGTGAGCTCATTAGATTTAATCCACTTAAAGATGAGATATGTACTCTGCCGTATGAAATCAGGTAAGATGTCTTGGATTGTAACCTAATCTGGTGCCACCTTTATGTGAAAGATAAGTTGATGAGATTATATTCACCCAGACGTGCGATTTATTCTCCGTCCTATTACATCAGAAACAATCTCTCTGCTAGTTAGTTATTTGAGAGCTATCTAAATGCAAAAGGTTGAATATGGTATTGTATTTAGACAGCCAGACATGAGGTTTTACCTTGTATTAAATCAGACAATATGTCTCCCATTGTTTAGTGGTCAGTAACAACCTTAATATAAAAAGGTTAGGTGATGGTATTTTATTCATCTATACCCAATTCTACCCTGATATATTAAACCAGGCAAGATGTCTTCCTTTGTTACCTACTCAAGAGTCACCTTAGAATAAAAACGTTTGCTGATGAGATTTTATCCACCCAGTCATAAGATTTATACTATGTCCTATTAAACCAGCCAAGCTGTCTCTGCTTTTTACGTAGACAGGAGCCACCTTAATGTATAAGGTTAGTTTATTGGGTGGCTTTCACCCAGGCATGAGATTTATACTATGTCCTATTAAACCAGCCAAGATGTCTCTGCTTTTTACATAGACAGGAGCCACCTTAATGTAGAAGGTTAGTTTATTGGGTGGCTTTCACTCAGGCATGAGATTTATATGCTGCTTCATTACACCAGTCTAGACTTATTAAGCAGAGACTGGGATTAGAGTGCCAGCCTGACATAGTAGGTAGCCCATAGAAACTGCAACAATCCTAGCCCTTATGCTGCTGGTGGCTAATTTGGCCATTTCAAAATGATGCAAAAAACCTGAAAAATGACTGAAACCCTGGCACACGAGTACTCATCTGAGAATACACGGCAAGAGCTATCTAATGAGTACCAACATGACGGGGTTTAGATGTGTTTCAAAAATCTTTGCATTTTTGTGCTTTGGGCAAATGTAGTCTCAGCATTAGAAGGGTTAAGCTAAGACCAGGGTTACAGTGCCAGCCTGACATAGTAGGTAGCCAATGGAAGCTGCAGCAATCCTCACTGAATAGCATATTGGATGCAGGGTCTTTGCCAGGATTTCAAAAATGCCTGTCCAAAACAGCAATTCCAAAATTTTGCCCATCCAGATTTAGCTACTAATATACTGCAAATCCTAAGATTATACTTGCCCATCAGACTTGATTACTTTAATTTGAAGTTTGAGACCTTGCGATTTTATATTTCAGTATTACGGGACGGCAACTGGCAGGCGATAAAATGGACAAAGGTGGTTGTCGGGGACATCGTCAAGGTGACGAGAAGCTGTTTCTTCCCGGCGGATCTGGTTCTTCTCTCGTCCAGCGAGCCTCAGGGCATGTGCTACATCGAGACTTCCAACCTGGACGGGGAGACCAACCTCAAGATACGACAGGTAAGTTAGTAGACTAGGCTCCTAGTCCCTAAGAAGTCGACATATCCTTCTGTGTTGACCAAACAGTGTGGTGTAGTGCCAGGTATGGTAGATAGATGGCACCACCTGGTCCTCCTATTTCTAGAGTTTTTTTTGTCATACTCAAACTGAATTCTCTATTCCCCTGGCGTAAGTGTAAACTGGTGTAACTGGTGTGAGTGTAAACTAAATTGACCACTATGGCTGCCTAGACTATTCGGTGCTTGATAACAGAAAAAAATCATGACAGAAAAATATATATGACAGCCTAGAAATCTAGGCTAATAAGGTAGTAATTCCTTTAGTTACACCTGGATACATTCATCTTCCCACTCCCCCCCCCCCAAAAAAAACACCTTAAGATACGACAGGTGAGAGAGTTTAACCCTTTGATGTACCGCTTGGATAGGGACAGCCAAATTATTAACCCACCAGGACCTGTTCATATCTTTATGTTTTGTTGTCTTGCAGGGGTTGCCTCAGACAGCCAAATTATTAACCCACCAGGACCTGTTCATATCTGTATTTTTGTTGTGTTTCAGGGCTTGTCTCAGACAGCCAAATTATTAACCCACCAGGACCTGTTCATATCTGTATTTTTGTTGTGTTTCAGGGCTTGTCTCAGACAGCCAAATTATTAACCCACCAGGACCTGTTCATATCTTTATGTTTTGTTGTCTTGCAGGGGTTGCCTCAGACAGCCAAATTATTAACCCACCAGGACCTGTTCATATCTGTATTTTTGTTGTGTTTCAGGGCTTGTCTCAGACAGCCAAATTATTAACCCACCAGGACCTGTTCATATCTGTATTTTTGTTGTGTTTCAGGGCTTGTCTCAGACAGCCAAATTATTAACCCACCAGGACCTGTTCATATCTATATATTTTTTTTGTTTTTCAGGGCTTGCTGTGGACAGCCAAATTATTAACCTACCAGGACCTGTTTATATCTGTATTTTTTGTTGTCTTTCAGGGCTTGTCTCAGACAGCCAAATTATTAACCCACCAGGACCTGTTGGAGCTAGGAGGTACGGTGGAGTGTGAGTTGCCCAACAGGTATCTCTATGACTTTGTGGGCAACATCAGACCCTCAGGACGCCTGTAAGTACAACACTCCTACATTGATGATTGAATATATTTACCAAAAACGTTCATTAATTATTACTATATTATAATTTTAATGTTTATAATGTATATGATGATAATAATAATGATAATAATAGTAATAATGGTATTAGAGAATCATGAATAAGAACAATATTCCATTGCGAATGCTATGTTTTTTTCACCTCTATGTAATCTTGAAAAGAGGGGAATGATATCAAAGAAGAATGAAATATCTTATGAATTTTCAGTCATCTGCAATTTTTGAAAAGGGGGAATCATAGAAAAAGGAATATTTCATATAACATACATTTTATTTTCACTTCTCTGAACTGATAAATGATGAAAATCATAAAATAGAGGAATATTTCCTTCACCTTCTGTGTTGTATTTTCAGTGCGCTGCCGCTGGGTCCTGACCAGTTGTTACTGAGGGGTGCCATGTTGAGGAACACTAACTGGATCTTTGGGATCGTGGTCTACACGGGCCATGAGAGTAAACTCATGCTCAACTCCACCTCGGCCCCTCTTAAACGCTCCAGCGTCGAGAAGATCACCAACAAACAGGTAAACACTTTAACCCTATCATTGCTGAGGCTACTTTCATTCAAAGCAAGAGGATGCAAAGATTTTTGAAAATCATCTAAACCTTGTTGTTTTGGTATTCATTGGATAGCTCTCACTTAGTACTCTCTGATAAGAACACATTTGATCGGGTTTCCGTCATTTTACAGTTTTTTTTATGTCATTTTGTATGGGCCAAATTAGAAACTAGCAGCATAAGGGTTAAACAATGCTGAATATTAACCCATTAACACTCAGAGCGGCCAAAACAGGCCTGAAGATTTGGTAAATATTTTACCTACAGATGTATTTTCCAGAAAACAGGAGAAATGTTGATCAGAAGCAAAAAATCAACTCTTCTTCAAATATTTTGTGAACTTTCGCTTTATACCCAAGTTATTTTCAAAAGTATGAGAGTATCAGACGATACTTTCCAAAGTACCTCCAAGTGTGAATGGGTTAACTACAGCGTTTCTCTGTGATTCCATTTAGTCCTTTCTGAAAAGTTCCAGCATAGAAATAATCACCATAAACACTGGTTAAAACTTGGGCTGAATGATATTTCGATCATTTCTATCAAACAATGTATTTCAGCATATTAGAATTTAATTAAAAGATCAAATTCAAACTATGTATTGCCAAGTTTTATTGATGAAATATTATCGGTAAATAAAAAGTTAAATATGAATTTGGATATTTGGGATTGTGGTCTACAGATGCCATGGGAACTATGTTTTGCCAAGTTTTATTGATAAAAATTATGGGTAAATAGATAGATGAATATAAAATTATCAATTATTGATTTATGATGGTACTCTATATGGCTTTAATTTGGAGTGCTAAAAGATTTTGCTTTATATCCCTGCTGGAGGTTATTTGTGCTACTTTTAACGTATTCAAGCACTGAAACTATATATTATTACTCTATAGATATCTATTTGAAGGATGTTATTTTGGTGCTATCATGGGGAGCGCGAAAATAGCAAAAATGAAATGCCTGTAAAAAATCCCTGTTATACAGTATTGTACTCCATTGCAGATTCTGATGCTGTTTGTGGTGCTGATTCTCCTCTCCCTCATCTGTACTGTGGCCAGCGAGATATGGACCTCCCACCATCATCACAGAGACTGGTATCTGGGCTTCGATCGTAAGTATCACTGCCGGAACCCTCCTTGCATTTGCAACTAGGAATTCTCTTCATCCTTACATATTCTGCCATGCTCAGGCCAAATCGTTAGTACCAGTAGTTTTAAAGATGGATGAAACTGGAGTAACCAGGGAAAACCACCGCCTAACCTAAAGTCACCTGCAACTTTCTCTATCTTGCATGTTCCAGTGTGACTAACAATGGGTTTTTGGGGAAGTACCTTTCACAATGGAAAAAATAGTCTCTTGTAGTAAATAAAATGTATGAGATGTTAATTGGGACTCATAAAGAAATTACACTTCAGAAAAAGTTACATATATAAATAGTTTTTCCTGTGGTTGGTTGTCCAGTAATGGTAGAGAAGGTTTTGGCATTGATAAACAGGGACATGAAGATTTTCGTGTCTCTGAAAAACATAAGGTCCCTACTAATATTGGCCGATAATGATCAATCTCTTTCCTAAAATAATTGTTCCTCAGTTTTGCAATATTGTGCTTAGAACAAAAAAATAGACTCAGCATCACAAGGGTTAATGGGTGAAAGAGCCATTGACACTAACCTGATTCCTCAGCTGGTGATACTAACTAAGAATAGTTTGAACGGAACCCTTGAATGTTTGTCGGAATTCTTACTCTTACATCTTTCACCAAATAGCAGCTCTTGCATGAAGCTATTTTTTTTAAGCTAAAAATCAAAATCTTAAATTCATAGCTTTGGTAATGACTGTATATTTTGTAAAAACATCAACATTTTATAAATTTGGAAACTGCAGATTACTTTTTTTTCAAATGGATAAAAATCATTTACATAAACTTATAAGAGGAATGCACTTTCATATCCTTCCTTGTTATCAACTGAACTATTTTCTCCCCAAACAGCCCCATAGTGGCCTAAAGATTAAGACCATAGAAACTTTTATGAATGGGTATCAAAATATTTGAAGGAGATTTGTTATTCTTATTCCAAAATGCAGAACAATGTCCTTCTCTTCATTGGAATAAGGAGAACTATTTCATTCAAATATTTCCATGAATATTCCTTCATGCCCAAAATCATTACAACATTTTATCATGCATGATCGCTCTGTGCATGGTTTGGTTAAATACTAGAAGCATGTTGATAAATAGAAAGTTCCTGTGTTCACCTTGAAAATAAGTTTTAAATCATATTAACACATTGTATGGCTAATCTGAAGAAGAAAAAAACATGAAGACTTTCTTACCATTCAAATAGTTTCTTTTTCAAACTATAAAACCTGTTCTCATTTGATGGTTTACTATTTTGATAACACAACAATTCTATATTTCTCCCTTTGATCACATTTAATCCTGCCAGTCAATGAAGGTAAATATAGTGTCTGCTGCTGCTGCCATAATGTTCATCCCAGCAGCTCTCTGCGGTGAATGTGGATGAAATATGGATGTGCTCATTGTTACTATCGCTGTTGCCTATGATACGACCTTCACCTTCATCACTTCAGAAAGCTTTTTCATTTACTTTGTGGATGTTCTTTTTTAAACAAAAAAAGAATAAAGTGCATCATTCTTGTATTTATCATAAAATGCTTTGTTATATCTGAATCTAAAGCCTTATTTTTTTCATACATCTAGTGACGTATGCTTTTTTTTATTCTAACAATCTGAAGTTCTGATAATGAATGAGATCTGTCACATAGTTCTGACGATGAGTACTTTTATTGCACATCAACTTCTACTGCACTCTCTTTCCTTGATTCAAATACTAACACACTCATTTCTTATGATTAAGATGAAAGACTCTTAACAATTCATCATTACTTGAACACTTTTTATCTTTAGAGCACAGTTCCTTTGTTGTGCATAGATGTTATATAGTTTGATTCCATGTTTATATGTGAGTTTACTACTTTAAATAGCATTATTGTTTTTTAAAATTTACAGCAAGAAGTAAGTAACGAAAATGATTATTTTGTTATCTTCTCACAAATGCATTCAGTAAAAGCTTCTATATAGTGCACAATCTCAAACTAAATTGACCTACTTATTTGCCCTACTTATTTGACTTACTTGACCTACTTTGTACTACTTAAACTTGACCTATTTTAATGCTTAATTACGCTTATCGTCTTTTCTGTTTTCTAAAACATTATTTAATTATATTGCTTGTTTGTGTTTTCAGTGCTCGAACCCAGTAACTTTGGCTACAACCTCCTGACGTTCATCATTCTCTTCAACAACCTGATCCCGATCTCGCTCCAAGTCACCCTAGAAGTCGTCAAGTTCATTCAGGCCATATTCATCAACTGGGTAAGGAAGTTCACCAGAACCTGTGGAGGTTAACCCTTCCAGTGCTGAGGCTACTTTTGTCCAAAGCTCAAAGACAAAGTTTTTTGAAAATCATTTAAACTTTGTCATATTGGTATTCATTGGATATCTATCGCTGAGTACTCTCAGATGAGTACCCATGTGCCAGGGTTTCCATCATTTACAGTTTTTTTCATCTTTGTATTGGCCAAGTTAGCCAATAACAGCATAAGGGTTAATTCATACATGACTTGGCTTGCCTTTGAAATTTGTCTACACGGTCTATGGTATTTTTGAAAGTAATTTAAGAATAAAGCATGAATTACAAAATATGTAAAGAAGAGTTAGTATTATCTTCAGATTTTACAAATTGATAAATATTATGGTCAATTTTATTATATAATGCATTTCAGCATATTGAGATATGATAACTTTGCAATGTGTTATTTGTTTGTAGGATAGTAGTAAATTCCCTAAATCAGCATTGTAAGTGAATGTGGTTGTTGTTATTTGTTTGTAGGATAGGGATATGTACCATGAGGAGACTGATACGGCTGCCATGGCAAGAACATCCAACCTTAACGAGGAGTTAGGGCAGGTAAGACACTGTGATAATTCCTCATATCTTTCATTTATCAAATATATTTTTGCCCAAATATATTGAATTCATTTGTTGTTAATACTTTGAGATTATTATGGTCTATGTATATATGTGTTGTTTATATTTTGAGATTTTAATAATCTGAGGTAATTTTGCTTACCTTGGACAAATAGGGACCATGAAAAAGAGTCTGACATAACCGAAATTTGAGTTATGTGTACCTCGGTTATTGTACGAGTTAGGTAAATTATTATTTTTTATTAGTTTGAGGTCTCTATATAAATGAAAAAGCAACAATGGAAACTTAGATGTGTTCAAAATCAGTTTGTACCCAAGCCAACTCATACTCACTAATCAAACTCCTACCAAATGGGTTGATGGAGAGATGGTTTGGCAGGAATTGATTTTGTTCAGAAGTTTTTGATTTTAGATATATGTGATCATAAAAAGATCACTTTTTTAAGGGAAAGATTATCAATGTACACAATCACTTTTAATTATTTTAGAGAACCAGTTATAATAATATAATTTGATTCTTTTCCAGGTGAAGTATATCTTCTCAGACAAGACTGGGACATTAACAAGGAATGTTATGGAATTCCGGAAATGCTCAATCGCCGGCATAGCCTACGGGTAAGCATACCTACCGTAAATTCTTGGAAATTTAAACCACTCTAGAAATTTGGGCCACTATAATTATTTTGCAAAATAATTAATGGCAAATCTAGGCAACCCTTGTTCTATTGCCAGTTGCCATTTCATAAAATATGGACCTAGCTGTAAATCTTGCTGATACTACATAAAGGTATTTTCAGAAAACATGGGCCACCCTGAACCCATAAAAAATGTAATTATCAAAAAGTTTCCCAAATTACTGAGAATTTATTGTACAAATATTTTTGATTTCAGTTTGACAAACCTTTCATATTGAATAGAATATTGCCAATTAAACTACCATTTCTAAGCTATTTAAAGCAAAACTAGCTAAAGGCAAATCTTGGAAGAATTTGATTGTTTTGTATTGTATTGAATATTATATCATTGTTTTTCAACAGGAATAATGAGGAAAGTAAAGATGCCTTCAATGATCCTAGTCTTTTGGCCAACCTCCGACAGAATCATGTAAGTAGAATATAATATAAGTGAGATATAGACTATGAAATTTCAGGATATCCATTTGGCTAGGCCATACTTCAACAAAAGTTGGATATGTATGTGCTTAAGCCATATTTATGGCATTAAAGCTTGATATTAGTTAGGTATTTTATGTAATGTTTGGATATCACTTTGCTTTAGCCCTATAAGTAGATTTTGATATAAGTAAGATATCAGTTACTAAAAGATAAAGATTTAGGTTAAGAAAATGTTCATGTGCTTATAATATTAAGGTATTCTATTATTTAGATTTTAGTCATGAAAATGAAGATATCCCTGTCCTAAAGCCATATTTGAATTAGGAATTGTGATCTTAGGAAGATAGAGGTTACAAATAGCCATATTTATGATATTAAAGAAATATTTTAGTGTGTTTTTGTATGATCAACAGTATGTATTTACACACACAACACACACACACACACAAACAAACAAACAAAAAAACAAACAAACAAACAAACAAACAAACAAACAAACAAACACACACACACACACACACACACACACACACATGAATATACACACACACACATGAATATACTCACAAGCACACACATATACACATTCAAACACACACACACACACACACACACACACACACACACACACACACACATACACACACACATACAAACACACACACGCCCACAAATGCACACACACACATGTCTGTATTAATTTGCAACCCTCTCCGTGATTTCAGATGACTGCGAAGGCGATTAAGGAGTTTATTACTATGATGGCAGTTTGCCACACTGTGGTCCCAGAGAAAGACCCTGAGGGGCAAGACGCAGAACACATATATTACCAGGCCGCTTCTCCAGGTAAACCTACTCATACTCATAAACACTGTATACAGCTTTAATTTGGAGTGCTAACATTTTTGCTTTGCAGCCCTGCTGAAGAGTATTTTCGCTACTTCAAATTTGCACATTCAAGCACTCAAACTATGTATTCATCACTATATAGATATCTATTTGAAGGATGTTATTTTGGCATTATCATTGGAAGCGCAAAAATAGCGAAAACTAAATGCCTGTAAAAATGACCAGTTATACAGTACATGCTCAGAAGTATATCTATACTTAATACAATTGTATTATATACTAAACCATTAATGCTTATTAAGAGTTTCATTAGAACAATTAACACAATTGTGTTATATACTAAACCATTATAATGCTTATCAAGAGTTTCTTTAAAACAATTAACACAATTGTGTTATATACTAAACCATTAATGCTTATCAAGAGTTTCTTTAAAACAATTAACACAATTGTGTTATATACTAAACCATTAATGCTTATCAAGAGTTTCTTTATTTTTTAAACTCAATTGTATTACATACATACTTAATCCATTATACTTAAGAGATCCTTCAGCATACTTGATACAATCATATTTATACTTAATCCATTAATTTTTAAGAGGGCTTTCCTGTAGAAATTGTCACCTGGATCTATTATACTTTTGACAATACCCTGGGAATTAAGAATAGTTTTACAAAAGAAATTTGAAGGAGAATTGTACAGGTTGGAGTGGGTTTCGATCTCAATATTTCGGCTATCAGTTGGCTTTTTTGTTGTCATGACAATGATCTATGTACAAACACTTATTACAAAATTATCTAATAATATCTTGGCTGGAAAATAACTATGACTCATTAATATGGAAGCAGATATGATAATAATAATTATTATAATAATAATAATAATAATAGTAATAATAATAATAATAATAATAATAATAATAATAATAATAATAATAATAATAATTATAATAATAATATTAAGAATAATGATAATGATAATAATGATCTTAATTTAAAAAGGGTAACTCAATCCAATGGTAAGGATCTTCCCTGAGGCCCTCTGGCATGTTTATGAGTAGCCCGATGGCCCCAGGGTTACAAAGTTTTAGAGTACATTGGTTTTCGATATCAAGACTTGAAGGAAGGTATAATCTCATAGAGTGAATGACAATGTGGCTGTTTGTATGTTTCAGATGAAGGAGCTCTAGTCAAGGGTGCCCGTAAACTGGGCTTTGTCTTCACCACCAGAACACCAGAGTTTGTAGCCATAGATTGTGTAAGTAAAGCATATAAATATCCCTTTTATTGTATGTTAAGCTTTGTGCATCTGGAGTGTACATGTGTTCCGACAACTTTGAACATAACTCATCAAATAGAATAATGCTTGAATAATATTTGAAGAGGAATTTGTCAATTAATGTTGACCATTCATTGATATTGGTTCCAAACTTGAATTGAGTCAAACACTGTTTTTCCATGCACATTTTTTTTGAAAAGTTCAGTTTTTACATCAATATTCTACCTATAGTGATTTATATTGTTGTTAATTCCAGATGGGTGTAGAGGAGAGATATGAAGTCTTGAATGTATTAGAGTTTACAAGGTGAGTGTGTACCAAAAGTAAAAGATTGCGAGACCTGTTAACTGCTACACCCCAAAATGTTTACCTTTTATAAAGGCGCACCAATAGCTATTTTATGTCATAAAAATGCAAGGGAACATCTTAATTGTAACACTTTTGTTTGGCCCATAGGTGTTCAGCAGCTGTTAGATAATGTAATGGTGTTGTATTGGTGTTTATTGATGAAATATTGAAACATTTAAGTTTTAATTGTTGTGAAGTTCCAAATATAAGGTATTCACTAAAAAAGGCTAGTGTGTTTCAACTCTCTGGACATGAGGTTCTGAACAATTGTAGTGAAAATGAAAACATGGGGGCGATTATCTTTACCAATTTGAAATAAAATATTGCTATTATTTTTAAAACAAGATTTGCATTAAATATTTAGATTGCCTTCTTCTGATTACTCCAGAGGGATTTTCATTGTTCTATTCTATTGTTTTCCAGCACAAGGAAGAGAATGTCAGTTATAGTTAGGACACCTGAGGGAAAGATTAAACTCTTCATTAAGGGGGCGGTAAGTTGGCCAATCATTTCTCTGCATAAGTCAAAAGCAGCTTAACATTCATTTTTTAGAGATTTCTTTCTGACAAAAGCAATTAAATGGTTTATAATTCTAAAACAAGTCATAACTTTGAGACTTATGGAAAGCTGTATCTTTGAATGCTTTAATAAAATGGATAAATAAATGTAAATGTAAATGTAATCTTTATTTTAAGTCGGTATATCAATTACAAGAAACACGAGCTACTAAGGCTCTTGGCCGACTGAAAAACAAATAAGATTGATATTTAAAATAAAAGTTTCATTCATGTCTATAAGAGGAAGACACATATGTGCAGCTAATTGGAATTCTATTCATTGCAAGTTTTTCTGGCATTTGTGGCCACATTGTGACTAGCCATTGGTGAATGGTACAAGATGCTGTTGGCCCAGGGGAAACAAGAACGGCGACAGGGTAACTACGATCAAACTCCAAGTCACTTGTAATTTTCACATGTGACTAGCCAGAATGAAATCATTCTTAGTTTCCAAGTCACTGTCAAAAGTGTTGAAGATCCAGACGACCATGTCAAGAATACCTCTATGAGCATTAATGGCTTGTTCATGGAGGCAGGCCCTCTGCTGCAGAGTATTCTTCATTAATTCATTCCTCTTGATGTTTCAGGACACTGTGATATATGAGCGCCTTGAGAACAGTGATCACGTCAAAGAGGTCACCATACAACACCTGGAAGACTTCGCAACCACAGGTAAGTCAACAATGGGGATAAATGATATCAAAATAGATAACACAAAAAATATACAACACGGAAATGATTTTCCACCTTCTTGCATTGAAATTTTAGAAAAAGTCACTATACACTGCCAACCTTTGAAAATGAAAATGAATTCATGAGTTTTTTTTAATAAATGACAGATGATAGGTAATGTATGAGATATATAAATATGGAATATATAAATCTGATTCATAGAAAGCGCCTATTGACCCTTTCATGCTTAAATTTACCCTTGTTAAGTATGTGATACTTTTGAAAAGAACTTATTTATAAATATATATATATATATATATATATATATATATATATATATATATATATATATATATATAATATATATATATATATATATATATATATATATATATATATATATATATATATATATATATTTAAGTATAGATATCTTGAATATTTGAATGATACTCATAGTTGTGTTTCTTATTTCTGATCAATATGATATTTTGTTCCAGGTTTACTTACCCTATGCTTGGCCTATGGCGGTATTCGGAAGTATTTCTATGAGTTGCTCATTCCATAATTTGCACCTGTTTAGACCAGTTCATGGCAATTCTCATCTCTGATGATTTGACTATTTGTTCCAGGTTTGCGCACCCTGTGCTTGGCATATGCCGACATTCCCGAGGATTTTTACGAGGACTGGAAGAACACTTACTACAAGGCCAGCACCTCCATCCAGAACAGGGAGAGGAAACTAGAGGATGCGGCAGAACTCGTCGAGAGGGTACGAGATGCCACACTTCTTTCATTTATCTTTCATTTATTGTCACTTTTGGTCCTGACTGTTTTTAGGATACTTTTGTGACAAAAGCATTTTTGGAAAACAATTTGATGGAAAAATGTTGTTGAGAACCCAACCAACATTTCTCCTTCCAAATAGAGAATTTACTTTAATTTCCGAAGTTATTTTCTATGGTATTATTGATCCAGATTCTACTTGTCTAGGAGATTTCCAGACATGAGCAGGTTATTCAAGTCATATTTGGAGATCTCTTTGACGAGTCATTTTGTCGAACAATGATATCACCAATAGTTACATCTACTACATACAAACATCAAGCACTATGATTAAAACAAAAGCAATAGATACTGTAGAACACGAAATTCACGCGTGTCCCATGTATAGCGAATTTCGGAGTTTTGCGTCATAGCGTATCTTTATATTAGCGTCTCTGTACCGTAACAGCCGCCGCTGAAAGCGCCATCTGTCGCAAAAAAGACGAACTAATTTAAGCAGAGAATGCTTGCTGAAATGTCGGGCAGATGCTGTGTTTCCATTCTGGCGGGCATAGTCGGCGATTTGAGCCCGTTGCTCAGCTGAGTAACTATTGCTGCCCGATCTCTTTCGTTTTCTTGACGCTGACCCTGACTGTTTTAAAGTTTCAGAAACTGAGCGGTCTGCACTGGCAATAACTGGGGACAATTCATATCTCTCCTTGGTAGACTTAGCTCCTTTCAGCCAGGCAAGCATTGTGTTAAAAGTGTTTAAAATCTAGCTTTAAATGATGTTAGAAGTTACAGTATTTAAAAGTCACAGTCCAGGTTGACAGAAGCCACACTACTGAGCTCTTGATCTAATGCTGGCAGAGTGAAGCAACCTAAATTTAGCATTTGTTTGTGAGTAAACAGGGCCGCCAGAACAATAGCTGGACACCTATCCTTCTGGTTGCTATGTGCAACACTCACTCAGTATTCTGGCTTCTGTCAACCTGGACTGTGACTTTTAAATACTAGTACTGTAACTTTTAACATCATTTAATGCTAGGTTTTAAACATTTTTATCAAAATGCTTGCCTGGCTGAAAGGAGCTAAGCCTACCAAGGACTACTCAGCTGAGCAACAGACTATGCCCGCCAGAATGGAAAAAAAATCTATCAACAAAATTGACGTCAGCGCCACCAGTGGCTAAAAAAAAAGACAAACTACAACGTTTTTATATATAGCGAAGCGGCACCAGACGCTAAGTACGCTATATATAAACACACGCGGAAATTTCGTGTTCTACAGTATATGAATCTGTAGAGAGTTGAAGATCCATATTTCTTTTTTCTTCAGAATCTTGTATTGCTTGGAGCAACAGCCATTGAGGACAAACTGCAGGAGGTATGTTTAACAAAAATGATCACTTTTGTTCCTTTAATGGGAATTTCATGGTAATTAATGGTAACTAATGGAAATCTTATGATAGTTAATTGTTAATTAATGGTAATTATTTGGGGCATTGTATATTCTAGATAACTTTGTTAAATACTTTCATCATGCAAAGCGTGTATTTTTGCAAGAAAAATGCATTTTGGGTAATCACAGAATACTACCATGATCAGTCTGAGAATTATTGGGTTATTGTCTGTCCCCCCCAAGAAAAAGAAGAGCCTACTTCAATTTCATATCATCATTTATCTTTTAGTCCACTCACATAAAAAAAAATATCTTCTAATATGTCCTGTCACCTAATTAAGGTTTGTAAACCTTAAAAAAGGGGATTTTTTTCTAGGTTTGTATATTTTGTATTTGCAGGGGGTTCCTGACAGTATAGCTAACCTAGCGCGAGCTGACATCAAGATCTGGGTGCTGACTGGCGACAAGCAGGAAACTGCCATCAACATCGGCTACTCCTGTAAACTCCTCACACCGGGAATGCCACTACTAATTATCAATGAACACAGTCTCGATGTAAGTATAGTAATTTGGAAGTCCTTTTCTTTCAATATGAAAATGGCACCATATCTTTCATCATTCAAGAGACAATACCTCGAAGAACAATTTTCAACTCTGTGACCTGAAGCGTGTAAGGTATAATCCTTAAATCTGAGGGCCACAGCGAAAATCAAATCCTGTATTTGACTGTGTTACCCTTGTGAAATAAAGGTTATTATTATTGTTATTATTATTATTATTATTATTATTATTATTATTATTATTATTATTATTGTTATTATTATCATTATTATTATTATTGTTATTATTATTATTATTGTTATTATTATTATTATTATTATTATTATTATTATCATCATCATTATTATTATTATTATAATTATTATTATTATTATTGTTATAATAATAATTATTATTATTATTATTATTATTATTATTATCATTATTATTATCATCATCATTATCATTATCATTATTATTATTATTATTATTATTATTATTATTATTATTATTATTATTATTATTATCATTATTATATATTTCATCCTAATGAGTTATCCAATTGAATTTATTTTTCTGATGTTATTTAGATATTATTGAAATTGTTTCTATATATGGGCATATTGCAGAACAGTCAGATTATTCTATTGCTTATGCGATGAATGAGTTCAGGGCTCTGAACTTGGATGCTGATTGGCTAATTTCTTAACCCATTCATGTCTATAGCGCCCTACAACAAACATAGTATTTTGGATAGTGTCTCTTTCATCAGAGCATTTTTCCGGAAGAGGAGATGTTCAGTGAGTTATTTTCAAAAGTATCATAGGTCCAGGAAATGCTTATCTCCAGATATGAATGGGCTAAGATGATATCTGATGGCAGTATGTTGTATCATGGCTAGAGAACCAATGTTTCTTTTGCATGTCAATGCAGAACAATGAAAGTAAGTTGGGATATTTAAATGTCTATATATATATATATATATATATATATATATATATATATATATATATATATATATATATATATATATATATATATATATATATATATATATATATATACACACACACATATATATATATATATATATATATATATATATATATATATATATATATATATATATATATATATATATATATATATATATATATATATATGTATATGTATGTATATATATATGTATGTATATATATATATATATATATATATATATATATATATATATATATATTTATATATATATATATATATATATATTTATATATATATATATATATATATATATATATATATATATATATATATATATATATATATATATATATATATAAATATGTATATGTATATGTATATGTATATGTATATATATATATATATATATATATATATATATATATATATATATATATATATATATATATATATATATATATATATGTATATATATATATATATAGTACAAGCGAGTCTATATTATATATGCATCTAAATCGATAGCTTAATGAGAAGAAGCCTAGGAATGGAGTTGCTCAGCTCAAAGAGACAGGATTCTTGGATGCATTGAATTACATGCAGAGCTCATATTAATCCTCTCTTGCATAGAGCTGCCTTTGAAATGTGTCATCTGCTATTGCTAATACTTTGTGAACCCTTATATGACTTTGGATCTCTTTTACAAATGTGCACCGCAGCTATGATCTTTTAAAAATAGCTGAAGAACTAATAAGCATAATTGAGAAATATCTGATGAAAAGGCGCTGTTTGGATTCTTATTAACACTCTACCTTCAAAATGCTTTGATTAATGCTTTGGGTAGTTGTTGGCATGGCATGAGATGCCATGAGGCATAGGTTAATGCAGCATAAACTTTGAAATCACTTTGAAGAAAGGTGTCTAAGAGTGGTTTGTGATACTGTTGAGGGCCTTGTTTCAAGAATGAATCAGAGCAAAGCATCACTTTAAGATTCTTGTGGATATGTCTATGCATTGCAACAAGGCATGGCGCTATAACCACATGTTATTTGACCCTTTCATACCCAGGGTGCATGAGTAATCACACTTCTCTAGTAAAAGTTGAAGATTCCATTTCTGAATCAACTACATGTAACTGTTTCATTCTTTTCTCTTCAATAAGCATTTTTGAATGCATCAAGATAGTAAAAGTTGAAGGTACCATTACCTAATCAAATAATTGTAACTATTTCAATTCTTTTTCATAGCATAAGCCTTTTGTACCCTTTCATGGTTCCACAGGATAGTATAAGTCGAAGTTTCATTTCTAAATCAACCTATTAATGAATGAATGTGTTTGATACTCTGGGCATGAATAGGTTAATAAAAGCATGAAAAGTGGCCTTGTATGTGTGTATATATATAAATATATATATATATATATATATATATATATATATATATATATATATATATATATATATATATATATATATATATATATATATATATATATATATATATATATATGCATGTATACATATGCATATTGTGACATACTTTGGTCTGGAATCAAGGGATTAAATATTTTCAGTTTGATGGACATTCCTCAGTCCACAGTGAGAGCAACCTTGGGGTAAGGAATGGTCTTCGTGACTGGTAATATGATTGATTATGATGAAATGTATACTTGAAATGCATACTAAGGTCCCAATAAAGTTGATGCGATGTATGATAAATGATGTACATGTACTGTAAACCTCTCTTTATTATGGTTCATTATTCTTACACAGTTTATGCGTGAAAGTGACTTTGCAAATATTGATGGCGCTTACATTAATTGTAAATTGATGTGATCTCTTGTGGCAAATTCTGTTACTAAACTGAAAAGCCCAATAGGTGTGATTTGATAGGTGCTATCAGAATGAGTGAGAGATACTGTAAACAAAAAGGGTTTCAAATATAAAGGAGCATACAGTATCATTTATCTGCAAAATAAAACTTGAGTGTAGAGGCCACTATAAATCATACAGAAGGTTGTGGCATTGACTAAATATGTTCAAAGAGGCTGTATCTTTTATTTGAACTTTGAATTGTCAAAATACTTTTATAGGTATATTTGTAGAGAGAAACAGATTCCTTTTTTGTTGGGAGTTGTTGTTAAATGTTGCTGTTAGGTAAATGGACTTGGCCCCTGCTATGATAGTAGAATGGAGAGAAAAGAGCTCATGTGAATGGCAATAAAAAACAATAATCCTTATAAAGCTATGAAGGTATTTTACATATAAGCAGAGTTTACCATTTGTCATGATCCTAAGGGGTCACATCTTTTGGTTTAACCCATTAATGCTAACAGCAGTCTAAAGTGGCCTGGCAATGTTGGTAAAATCTTGCAGACAAAGCCGAAGTTTGGAAAATATTTGAAGGGGAAATGTTTTTTGACAACTCTCATTGAAATATTTTTCAAAATCATTCTTAATTCCTAATTTATTTTCAAGTGTCATGGTTGCAGATGACAGTCTCGAGAAGAACTCTTAAGCATGTAGGTTGATATGTTGTCTTTTCTATTTTCAGTCCACTCGGGATACTCTTCGTAGACATATAGCAGAATTCGGGGAGCAGTTACGGAAAGAGAATGAAGTAGGACTCATTGTTGATGGACATGTAAGTTTGAATTTACTAGGTACATACATGATATATCATAAAGAACTGTCTTTGGTACATTTCCCACTCAATAACTTCTTGGTCCCTTTCTTAAAGTTAACTTTCTTAAAGGGAACTTCTTCCCACTTCCAGGTTTCTGTCTCATCGCAATATGACCTGAATTGCTGTAAGTGGTGATGACCTATCAAAAATAACGTACAAATAGACTAATCAATTTACATAATTATGGATTCTGAATTTTTTCTTGCTTCCAGGTTTCTATCTCATCATAATATGACCTAAGGAGTTGAAAGTGATGAATATCTAACTTACAAGAAAATTGCAAACAAACAAATAAATTTTCATGATTCCCATTTTCTCATAGTTGTTGAAGTATGCATTGTCATTTGACTACTGCCAACTCTCTTAATTTTAGGATTTCTTATTCTTGTAGACGTTGAAGTATGCTCTGTCACTAATTCTCTTAATTTTCCGTTTAATTGTCCTTGTAGACGTCAAAGTATGCGCTGTCATATGACTGCCACTATATCTACTAATTTTCATTTTTTCTTGCCCTTGCAAACGTTGAAGTATGCACTGTCATGTGACTGTCACTCATTCTCTTAATTTTCCATTTTCTTGTCCTTGTAGACGTTGAAGTATGCGCTGTCATGTGACTGTCGCCAGGACTTCCTTGACATCGCCATATCGTGTAAGGCGGTCATCTGCTGCCGCGTGTCCCCGCTACAGAAGGCAGAGCTGGTGGACCTGGTCAAGACGTCGGTCAAGGCGGTCACTCTGGCCATAGGGGACGGTGCTAATGATGTGGGCATGATACAGGTCAGTAATTAGCCTGCTTCTCAGGCTGAGTTAGGTTTAATGCCATGCCACCACCACTACAGGTGTGATGTCTCTCTCGACCTATAGATGGCAGCAGTGTTTTCAGAAGTTGCAGTTTGTACAGACTACAGCTCGAAG
This sequence comes from Maea johnstoni, assembly GCA_963942565.1. Lineage (NCBI taxonomy): Eukaryota > Metazoa > Annelida > Polychaeta > Spionida > Magelonidae > Maea > Maea johnstoni. The sequence continues at coordinate 38,728,445 of OZ012690.1, forward strand.
TGGGTGCCCCTTGAGGATTTATTAAGAACTGAACCTGGAGTGAAATTAACTCAGGTTAGATCAGTGAGACTAAGGAAAGAGCCACACAGCACAGACTTGTAGCAAGTCTAGTCAGTAATATACTTAACCCATTTATACTCTCATTAGCCACTTAGCTATCAGGGCAGGTCCTCAACTTATAACCCTTTAATGCCACAAAGTCTCTGTTATTAATGACATATAAATGATATTTTCAAAATTAAAGGTAATGTAGCAAAGATTTTCAGAATATTTTACAGGGCTGTGTCTTAATAGAAACAATAGAGGCCCGCCAGGACAAGTACTTGAATAAGACATGTAGAACTTTCTGCTCACTTTTCCATACTGATCTGTGTACGGTGTTGTGATTTCAGGCTGCCCATGTTGGTGTGGGGATAAGTGGTGTAGAGGGACTCCAAGCTGCCTGTGCCTCAGATTATGCCATTGCTCAGGTAAGAACAAAAAACATGCTAGATGCTAGATAATGCATCTCTTTGCATATCCACATGTATGTGTTAATATATATATATATATATATATATATATATATATATATATATATATATATATATATATATATATATATATATATATATATATATGTATATATATATATACATATATATATATATATATATATATATATACTGGTACATATATGTGTGTGTGTGTATATATTTGTGTGTGTGCGTTTGTGTGTGTGTGTATATATAAACAGACATTAACTTCACTTCAATTCAAATAGACTACACTAGGTCAGTTGACTTTGAAATGTTTGCAATAGGAAATAAATAACATGAAAATTATATTTACAATAAAAATGGCTGAATTCTGAATAATAATGAATTCTATGGTGCTATTTCACTTTCAGTTTCGCTATTTGAACAAGCTGCTGTTGGTCCACGGGGCCTGGAGCTACAGCCGCCTCTCCAAGCTCATACTCTATAGCTTCTACAAAAACATCTGCCTTTATGTCATTGAGGTAAGTCAAGTATGCACCAGGGTCCCCACCCAACCACCCACCCACGCACAGGGAAATCTGGGGAGAGGGTTGCACGTTTTTAATGGAGATTACCAATGGTGTTTATACTATGCACAGGGTAATTAAGGGAGGAGATTTCCGGGTCATTCAAATGATTGCGAATTGTGTCTATCACTATGCATAGGGAATTTAAGGGATTGAACTTCAAGGTTGGTTCAGTAGTTAATTAACAAGGAAAGGGTTCCATATTTTGGACTGGTAGTAGGTGAATTTAAAGAGGGTTATCCCTTGTGGTTGCCATAGATGTCTATCCCATACACATGTTTAGAGGGGGAAGTAAGTGATGAATGAGATATATGATAAAATGATATCAAATATGGACCAGTGGTAGGTGAATTAGGGAAGGGTATCTCATAGTTAGTGCAATGATAGATGAAATATAAAAGTAGCTCTCAGCTTGTCTGTTGGTGTATGAGTTACAAAAGTCGATTTCCCAGTTAGGCCAATAAATATTGAATTCATTGATTCATAAATGTCTCTCTGTTTTTTAGTGATTAACGAATCATAAAATGGAATCTCCTTTTTAAAAGAAATTTTTTTTTTTTGCATTATGACAAAAATAGTGTAAATACATAAATAAATCACCGATCCCAAATAATTTTTAAAAAGTGTTTCAATCTGCAGAATCTTGCATTGAGTTTAAGGGTAGGATAAGGAGTAACTGATGAATTCAGGGGAACTCTAAGGTAACTTAAGGAATAAGGATAATTCAGATTTTTTTTTTTTAGGGGGGGGGGGGGGGGGGGATAAGAATTAAATGGTGATTTTGGGGGTGACTCTAGGGTAATTTGGGGGTTGGGGGGGGGGGGGGGGTGCTAGTATGTCTGTTTTGTTTGTGGGAACCCTGTTCTATACTGACTGAAAGTTTATTACCCAGTTGTCTGTCCTCATGTCATTGAGGTAAGTTGTGAAACATTACTTGCTGAAAGTCTTCCCCTGACTTTCTGTATGTGTGTAGCGACAGATACGGACAACTCCGTTAAGTATTGCGTTCAACCTAAATACAGCTCAAGGGACCATCTGTAAGTTAGGGTTTTGCATGCTATAGAAACTTAGTTAGTAGAATTTCATTAAGAATTTTTGATAAATATTATCAAACCCAACAAAAATAAAACTGGGATATTTCTCAAGAAATCACATTGGTAGCATGACATTTCCTTTTGTATCATAATTTTTGTTATCCTGGTTTTCTTCCATGTCAGACTGTCCTGACTAACCAGTATTATATGGGGAAACTTGAAAACCTGGGGGAAACCAGGCATGACTTATGAAAATAACACACAAAATGTTCATCTCTTCGAATATTTTGATAATGGGGAGGGTATGAAAAACACGGAAATTCATAATTCTAGTTTTGTTAGTTTTAGAGCTTGATTTTTTTTAAAAAGTTCTTTTTTGGGTCTTTAGGTACTGATCAACATTTCTCTTTTAAATAATTTCCCAAAATGTTTTGTCAGAAAGTTTTTGGCCTTACATACCTGATCGGGGTAAAGTCATCATTGCAACATGTTGCCATTGTCATTTTCCTCCTTGTTTTTTCAAATTCTGATTGCTTCTGGCAAAAGGATTGCATACAAATGTGTTAGAAATATGAAAACGAACAAGAAAATCAATTAGGAAATAGACATATTTCAAGGAGAGTAGATTAGTAATGTAGGAAGTCATTGTTGTTTGCCATTGTTGATGTTTTTCTCCATGTTGTTGCTATTTCCAGCTCTGGTTTGCCATTGTCAGTGGCTTCTCAGGCCAGATCCTCTTTGAGAGGTGGACCATAGGTTTTTATAATGTGGTAAGTGCAGCACAACCGGACTAGATCCTGATAGATATGTTAATGCAAATTGTTCTTATTATCTGCTAACTTTTAGATATTTATTAAGAAGAATAAGATTGGGCTTCAATGGTAATTCTGTTCACAATTATGTATTGTCGTTATATCTTTGAAGTGATTTTGGACTTATAGTTATTAGATTTATTTCCATTTTACCGTTTTCCCATCCTGCGATCATATGTTGTGTTATGATATACAAAAATATACACCCATAATATACAAATGATATTCAAAAATATATGCCCATAATATACAAAAATATTAGATTTCTCATCCTATGACCATGTGCTATGTTATAATACATAAAAAATATACACCCATAAAATACAAGAATATACACCCATGATATACAGAAATATTAGATTTCTGATCCTGCGATCGTATGTTATGTTTTTTACCACCTTTAGCTCTAGGACTCTTTGACCGCCACTGCAGTGCCTAGAGTTATTAGATTTATTTCCATTTTACCGATTTCTCATCCTGCGATCATGTGTTACTTTTCACCAGTTTTTCACGGCGGCACCACCTTTAGCCCTAGGACTCTTCGACCGCCATTGCAGTGCCGAGAGCATGATGCGCTTCCCCGCTCTTTATAAAACATCCCAGAATGCCGAGCTCTTCAATGTCAAGGTCAGTGTGCCATTTCACCTTTAACACTTTCATTGTCAAGGTCAGTGTTCCATTTCACCTTTAATACTTTCAATGTCTAGGTCAGTGTGCCATTTCACCTTTAACACTTTCAATGTCAAGGTCAGTGTGCCATTTCACCTTTAATACTTTCAATGTCAAGGTCAGTGTGCCATTTCACCTTTAACTCTTTCATTGTCAATGTCAGTGTGCCATTTCACCTTGAACTCTTTCAATGTCAAGGTTAGGGGGTCATTTCACCTTTAACCTTTATGCAACTGGAGAATAGGTTAACATGTAATTCAAACAAATTCAGTTGTATTTGAAAAATATTTTGAGAGGAGTTGTTGATCCAAATGCCACCAACAACTTTCAATTAGGTATTTTGGATATGGGCGATAAATCTATCTATTATTCCATATAGTTATTCTTTTAATCGTGTTAATTATTTAAACATGTTAATTATGTTAATATTTGAGGTATTCTTGGTGTGGGTGATAAACTCTATTTGTTATTCCATTATCATATTCTTTTAATCATGTTTATCATTTAAACATGTTATTTATGTTAATATTTCAGGTATTCTTAGTGATCGTAATAAACTATTTATCATTACCTTTATTCTTTTTACCATGTTATTTATTCACACATGTTATATTGTTAATAATTGTAATATTTCAGGTCTTCTGGATGTGGGTGATCAACTCTATCTACCATTCCTTACTGTTATTCTGGATGCCGGTGATGGCTCTCACTCAAGATTCTGCATTCCGAGACGGCAAGATTGGAGATTACCTGTTCCTTGGAAACATGGTCTACACTGTGAGTTCTTGAAGTTGGTCATCAACCTTTAACCCTTCCAATGCTGAGGCTACTTTCGTCCAAAGCACAAGGATGGAAAGATTTTTGAAAACTATCTAAACCCTGTCATGTTGTGATTCATTAGATAGCTCTCACTCAGTACTCTCAGATGAGTACCCATATGCCAGGGTTTCAGTCATTTTTCAGCTTTTTTGCATCATTTTATACTGCGAAAATTAGCCACTAGCCGCATAAGGGCTAACCCACTCATGCTTGAGAGTTCCTCTAGAAATTGTCATCTCTGGATCTATGACACTTATGACAATAACTTACGAAACCAGAATACTTTTCCAAAATATTTGAGTTTTTGGTAGTGTTCTTATTAATATTTTCCTGTAGATATTTTTCCAACTATGCGTTTGCCTGCAGGATTTCATCAAGTTGGTCTGTGTGCACAATGGTGGGATAACCCATTCATGACTATCTGACTGAAAATTATTTCTCAAATATTTCTCTATGTTATATTATGTTGAAAATTACCAGACCGTATGTTTACTTAAGATGTTAATATGTCTGAGCTATAATTCATAAAATCCATTTCTTTCAAAATTTGAGAAAAACAAGATGCTATAACTGAAGGATATTCTCTTTGTTTCAGTATGTGGTAGTTACTGTGTGCTTAAAGGCAGGCTTAGAAACAAGTGCATGGACCTGGGTATGTACAAAAACTCTTTTGAATATTTCACAAGGAGATACGCATTATATTATTTCATTGGCTAATGTTTAAATTGTCATTTAATATTCCGACGTGATAGATTGCTATTGCAACATGGTGAACCATTTTCTATATAGATATGACCCCAACACTGATACTTTATTTTTAGAACATTTAAGAACACTTACATGGTCACCAATATTCCACAAATTAAAATACCTAATATAATACCATGAGTGTGTGTGTATTTATGTATATATATATATATATATATATTATATATATATATATATATATATATATGATATATATATATATATATATATATATATATATATATATATACATATACATACATACATACATACATGTATAATGATAAGGATAATAATAATAATAATAATAATAATAATAATAATAATAATAATAATAATAATAATAATAATATTAATAATAATAATGATAATAATGATAATAATAATGATGCTGATGATGATAATAATAATAATAATAATAATAATAATAATAATAATGATAATAATAATAATAATAATAATAATAATAATAATAATAATAATAATAATAATAATAATAATAATGATGATAATAATAATAATACTTGATTTTGATTTTATATATATATATATATATATATATATATGTATATATATATATATATATATATACATATATAATATATATAAACATACATACATGTATAATGATAATAATAATAATAATAATAATAATAATAATAATAATAATAATAATAATAATGATAATAATGATAATGATAATGATAATAATAATGATGCTGATGATAATAATAATAATAATGATGATGATGATGATGATGATGATGATGATGATGATGATGATGATGATAATAATAATAATAATAATAATAATAATAATAATAATAATAATAATAATGATGATGATGACAATAATAATAATACTTGATTTTGATGCCTTTGCAGTTGAATCACCTGGCTATCTGGGGCAGCATCCTGAGTTGGTTTATTTTCTTCGCTATCTACTGCCACGTGTGGCCAACATTAGATCTGGCAGCCAACATGGTTGGTATGGTGAGTATCAGGCAATATACATATATACAGTGACATCTTTTATCTTCTCTTTTGTTACCATATTATGAATAAGTCATGACCGGCCAATGATAAGTGGTGGTGGAACCTGGAGTACCTGGATGAAACCACTGCCTAACCCCAAGTCACTGCCAACTTTCTCACATTCCCTACCTGGTCAACCTACATGGAGGTTTGCATTTTCTCATAGATTATTATTTTAATGAACTTAGATGGCATTTTCTCGTGATGTTTAGTGCATTTATGCATGGAGATCTTTGAGACAGTCTTCTTGATCTATTTTACAAATGAAAATAACTTTGGAATTAAGCATAAAGAGGAAAAATATTTTCAAAAAAGGATGTTAGTTTGTTTCTGATAAACATTTTTCCTTGAAATATCTTGTGAAGCTAGCTTTTGTTAGAGAGACATTATCAAAATAGTTATACATTTTCGGGTGCTATAGCCATGAATAGATTCATTTTGACAGATTCCACTGAGATGCAGTTAATTATGATAATCATTGTTACATTATATTGAAATTGCGAAATGATATTCTTAGTGGTAATGATAAAGATATGCTTTTTAATGTGGTTATTGATGTCTATGTATACTGTTCCTACTATTGTGTATACTTTTGATAGATGTTTTTTGATTGGAGTAAGATTATAAAGAAGATTATCTACCCAATCAAATGATTTATTATACTTATTTTCTTTATTTATCACTAGTGTTTGTTTGTGTTGTAGGATTCCAAGGTGTTTGGTTGTAGTATATTCTGGATGGGTCTGATTCTCATCCCTGTCACCGCTCTGCTCAGGGACCTGGTCTGGAAAGTGTGAGTACTCTCAACCCTTTCATGCTCAAACCATCCATACTCACACTTATTGAATTGAAAAAAAATCAACAATGAACGGCCTAGCATCAAACTTTTTAAAAGTGATGAAATGACTTCAAAAAATTTGATATTTAGGTTAGGAAGTATATGATACACCAGCTTGCAGCTTAGCATAGGAGTTTTAGCGTGCTCTTGAGGGTTGAAAGTTGTATTTAGTGACTTTCTAAAGTTCTATGTGACCATTTCCTGTAATGGAGAAGGGTAGATTTAAACTTTTGATTGTGATGATTTGCAATTGCCTTTATGAGAGGGGTCGCTTTAGTTTCTTTTTTGGGGAGATTTGCTATTGCTTTGATATTAGAACATCATAAGCTGTCTGTCCCATGTGGTACATTGAAATCAAGACCACTAACGTCAATCATCAGATATGCAACCAGCAGGTCTCGCGTAACAGCCTGGCTACAACTCATAGCCCTGATGTTGGCAAGGATCGCTCAAGAGGTGCATTCTGCGCAAATTACTCTGTAATGTAAATGATACGAGAGCCCTCATTGGTCTTTTTTCTCCTAGCGACGTCAAACTGAGACTAAGATTCCGCGAGATTAGGTATAGCCAGGGTTCTGTTATGGGTCTTATGGCAATTGGCCTGTGGCGACAAATCCATATGTTTATTCATCTAAGTCAAGATTGAAGATGTTTTTTGTTGACTTTCAGTATTCGGCGCACCATGTTCAAGTCCCTGCGTGAGGAGGTCCAGGAGAAGGAGGTCGCACATGAGGACCCTTCCAAGGTCGTGCTCAAGGCCACCAAGAAAAAGTAGGTCACATATTTAGGTCATATTGTCATATATGTTCCATGGTTGGCTCAAGGCCACAAAGAAAAAGTAGGTCACATATTTAGGTCATATTGTCATGTGTTCCAAGATTGGCTCAAGGCCACCAAGAAAAAGTAGGTCACATATTTAGGTCATGTCCCAGTATCAAAATATTGGAGCACAAACAACAACAATTGATTCAATAAATTTGTCATCAGATGCACTAATAAACACCTAGATGAATCATTAGATAATAGTGAGCAATAGAGCTCACATGTTTGATGAAATTGCATCAAAAATGATTAATCCGGTCTAGAATATCCCAATTCATCAACATAGCATGACTATTACGATGCAATACTAATATTTTTTTATTCTTCCCGTAATGTTATTAGTGGCTAGGAGTCCATGTGATTTTTGTCTAAGCCAATGGTTAGCGGCCCAGCATTTTAACAAAGCTGTCCCGGGTCATAAAACAAAATACACCCAACACCCTGTGTGTGGTATTCTCTCTGATTTGCTTAAAGAGGAATTTACAATAATCAGTAAAATTGATGAAAATAGAATTAAATATATGATCTGTATGATCTGTATATTTCTACATCAATTTCTTCATAACAGCAAAATATCTACAAATAAACGGTGCTCTAGATCCTTCCTATATACACTTATACATTTTGTAAATGTATTTTGATCTATTATGTAATCTACAAAGTATAAATAGAGGAACTCAATTATACATAATCATATTAATATATATATATATATATATATATATATATATATATATATATATATATATATATATATATATATATATATATATATATATATGTATATATATATATATTTAACAAGGGTAAATCTAAGCATGAAAGGATTATGTAGCGTATTATTTCTTCATAATAGCACAACATTGGTCACATGTTCACTTACTAACAGTGATCTTATTTACTAAACCGTGCACATATTTAAAAGAATTCTCTAATGATCTGTTTGATGATCAAATTTCTTCGTCAATTTCTCCATAACAGAGGAAGGTTGGTTACACATTCACATAACATTGGCACTCTTAATGAAATACCAAACACACATTCATTTTCAACTCCAAACTCTTTTCAAATCCTCACTAGTGGAAATCTCTTGTCGTATGTCTTTGACAAGGGATTCTTATTCATACTACACAGTATTGTTATTCCTATTATTCCTATCTATATCTGCTTATTTTCTGTCACATTTTGAAAGGAACCCAAGATTGGAATGTCAAGAAATAATTGTAATATTAATTTTAAGTATTTTTTTTCAAGTGATGACATTGATGAAACTAATAATAACTCTTACTTTCTTTGAAATTTGAGAATAAAAATTGATTTTCAGAACAAAGAACTTTGTAACTAACATTTTATTACTTGATAATTGATTTATTAACAATGGGAGTCAAGCTAAATCAAATTTTATAAATTGTTTAAAAATAGAACAAGCATATATACAGTAAAGTCCCGGTAAGTTTGACCACCCCTGGAATATGGGCCACCATAGTTATTTGTAAAATAATTAGGTCACTGCCCATTCACGCCAATAGGAATATCGAAGGATATGTCCAACACTCTAAATCTGGAAAACACATTAAAATCTACCCATTCTCCTACTAAAACAATTCGTACACTTCCTTTGATTTGATCAATTTCTTTTCTACACTTAAAGCAAATTTTGAAATATGATAAAATCTCTTTTGAATGTTACGTTTTTATCTATGGTTTAAAGATGTAGTTATTTTTTAAAAGTTTTTCTAAGTAAGGTATACAGTGAAAATTAAGCCAAGCATCTTAAGAATCATTTTCTATGAATTTGTTGAGTTGCATGAAATTTGATTTTTTCCTCCTGTTTGTTTTAGACTTCTAGAAGTGTTACTCTAAGTTGTGTATTTTTTGAATACTTTGATGATAATTTCTATTTTCAACCCATTTTCTCAAGCAGTGTCCTTATAGTCTAACACACATTTACACTGTATTTAACCTATCCATGCCTTTAGACCCCAAACATGCCTGGCAATTTTGGGATATCTTTCTGCATAAAGCATTGCTTGGAAGGTATTTGAAGGAAAGATGTTCAGCAGAACTCAACCAATATCTCTCCTTCAAATGTTTTTGAAGGTATGCTTCTTTTTAAGTTACTTTCGAATCCATGCAGCAATTTCAAGAGCAGCTTTAAATATTAATTGTTCAACGACAATCAAACAATCAACAGTTTTTAAAGAACCTTTATTGCAATATGATAAACAATATTTGTTATGTAGTTAGCCAAATACTTCTTCATTTCCTATAGTTTTTAAATAATGTGTAAGACCACACTTCTAAGCGTACACTAAATATGTATGGGTTAGAATTTAATCATGATTATAGCTTCAAATTAGTAAAACAAAATGATCCTTTTGATATTCTGAACATTCTTTATTCATTCTATCCTTTATCTGAATTTTTTTATAAACAAGACAAATGTTTCAAATTATCTGATATGATAAGCATATTTTGGTTTAAATCGAGCATCAGTGATGATCGATTTTTGATTTTTTTGGTCAGTCTGTACATGCATACACACATATATAGATTTGCTTTGATCTTATTTGGTCTTGTTTTTTTTCCCCAAAGTGCTTATCGGTGCCAGTTAAGTGCAGTCATTGTAAACTTATACCATAATGAACACACACATTCTTACATATATAAAAGGATTAAGTAATCTTCAACTCCCAACAGAAATTTTGTGAGAGAAGTTTACATATAGATATGACAATCGTTAATGGAAAATTCACCAAAGGCACATACCCATGCTTTGAAATGTTTTTATTTGTTTTCTTTAAAACCCATGTGCACCTTATTTGGAATAGGATTTGGTTATTAAGGCAAATGTGTATATGAAATAAGTTTCTTTAAAAGTTCACTTGACTTGTACACTATGTAGTTATTCTATTGTAAATGCTTAGTTACTTAAATTGCTGAAAACTGCATGCACATTTGTGAATCTTTAACTTGTATCAGATGAATTGAATTGAACATATTTTAGTTGAAAGTAGAGCAATATTTTCACTTTTTCAATTATTTTTTTCGCATCCGAATTTCTATTTATTTTTTATGGATATGTTTTGAATTACAAGGAAATGATATCCTATATACAAGAATTCACATCATATCCAATTACCAGTGTGGTTGTTTGATTTGAATTAAGTTACACATTGAGATTTTCTTCATTTACTTCACTTAACAGAAGAAGATTTTATAGAAGGTATATATGTATATATATGTAAACATATATAAACAATCAGCAGTCATAAGTCTTGGGGTGCACCATCATAAGGTGAATGTACTAGAAGCAGCTTCATTAGGATTCGCACTTAGAGAGCTGGGTACTGCTATCCACAGATGCATTTCAAATGATCATCTGTGATTTCACTTTAACATGTACTTATACTGCTAACTATATACATGCCATTCAAATGACAGCTTTATGGACCAGAAATGATGTCAAGTTGAACTTCAGCAGATTGGCGGCCATCTTGGATTTGAATTTAATTTCTCATAAATTGGTAAAAAGCTTAAACCAGAAAGGGAAACGAGCAAACCTTGTGTGTGTTAATTTGCACAGTTTTGTACTTGATTTATATAGATATTTTGTACATTTATAAACAGTGAATGTGATATTTGTGTTACTTTTCTGTCTGTAGGTTGACAGAGACGGCTCGACTCCTGAAGAACGTTTTCACGAGATCTTCTTCCTCTCAGCGAATGCCACAAGCTGACCAGCAGCCCCGTAAGTACACAAACATACTTGTGACTGTTAAAATCTTTGCACCTGATGACCCCCAACACAGTTTTAAAGCTATCAAATTCATGAAATTCGCAAATATTCCGAATATGACCCTATTTAGGCTAGCTATCAAAATCAATGCTGTAGGTTACTCCTATGACAGTTTTTAAGATATCAAATTCATGAATTCCCAAACATTTTTCCAACTTTCAAATTTTATTCATCTGATGACCTTCAGCATAGTTTTAAGGTTATCAAATCCATGGACTTCTCAAATATTCCAACATTACAATTTTGGAGTTAAAATTCAAAATTTGTGCTCAGAGTGATCCCTATAAGTTGTTTGATATGTATATCAAATTTATGAATTTTTCAAATATTCCAAATACAACCCTCAGTTTGAGGGTATCAAATTCATCAATTCTTTGAAAATACCAATTTAGATCCTTTTAGGCTAACTATCAAAATTATTTATTTAAAGGCTATCAGCCCATGGCGCCATAGAAATACCAAACATGACCATATTTGGGCTTATCATTGAAACCATGCAGTGACCCCTACAATGGTTGTAAGGAGGTTAAGATACTGAATACTAAAAACAAAGATTTTCTTGTTGGAATTGTTGATATCTGATCCTGAAAATAGGTGGCAGAAACAGGTCTTGGTATATTTGTACGTTATTGTCCTTAATCCTATTACATCTGTACATAGGTATTTATACTAACGCTTAACCCCAGTGTGTTCATGAATTCATTTGACTCCAGAAGAAAGAAAAATGTTTATGAATATTCAATAACCCCCTCCCCGGAAATACAAAATTCAGGAATGAATATCTTTCTTAGTAATACTATGTTCAGTAACTTCTACAATATTTGTTACAAAGAAAATGAGTTTAAATGACTAAGAATGCATCCATAAAGCATTCTATGTGTTTGCAGTTTACAACACCATAGTGTTCTCAGGCATGTTGGGTTTCCTGCCTGTACATTTAAGTGAGTAAATCGCAAGCATGGTAAACCTTTAGGCTCATTTTGGATATTTCTATTGTAGATATGCATCGTTTTTTCTTTTCAAATGTGAGAAATGTTTTACATTTTGGGACTGCTTTTTGAGACAGGCCTATGGTTTTGTTGTGTTTAATTGACAGAGTCTGATTGGATAATTCATATCAAGATTGTATTTGAATAGATAAGTGTAATGATGAGTAGTCCATTGTGAAAATGGAGTGTCCAGATGTTGGCCTGATGTTGATATTCAAGGGAGTTATTGTGTAGGGTTGCAGCCATAAAATAATGTAAACTTGTATGTATTGGGTTGTGAGTTGCATGGAATTCTATTAAAAGGCTAAAGAAAAATATGTGTTTATTATAGGCAACCTGTCATTCCAAAAGAAAATGAGTGTTAAACTCATAGTTTTGTTCCATTTTTGTTAGGAGTTCTTTCATGTTTGTGACACTATTTGCAATTTCTCAATTTGATAATGACAAGACTGATGATCTACTATGAACAACTTGTCTTTCGTATTTTCATTCAAAAGAATAAAGAAATAGAATCGAATTTCACCCCTACTTTATTGTGAAGCACATATTTTTCTTAGCCTCATCATTTTTTGATTGTGGTCTAGAACATTGTTAGTGGAGGTTGCTTTCATTGTTTACATGTTATTGGTGTCATTGGTAATAGCTCTCTGGTATGCTATAAACTTCTGGTACTCTCTTACTCCTGGGGAATTTGCCTAATGTCATTGTTATGATTAGCAGTTGTTGAAGTAGTAGTAGTAGTAGTAGTAGTAGTCGTCGTCGTCGTCGTCGTAGTAGTCGTAGTAGTAGTAGTAGTAGTAGTAGTAGTAGTAGTAGTAGTAATAGTTGTAGAAGCAGCAGCAGTAGTAGTAGTAGTAGTAGTAGTAGTAGTAGTAGTAGTAGTAGTAGTAGCAGAAGTAGTAGTAGAAGTAGTAGTAGTAGTAGTAGTAGTAGTAGTAGTAGTAGTAGTAGTAGTAGTAGTAGTAGTTTTAGTAGTAGTAATAGTAGCAGTAGTAGTAGTAGTAGCAGTAGTAGTGAAAATAGTAGTAGTAGTAGTAGTAGTAGTAGTAGTAGTAGTAGTAGTAGTAGTAGTAGTAGTAGTAGTAGTAATATTAGTAGTAATAGTAGTTGTTGTTGTAGCAGTAGTAGAAGTAGCAGTACTAGTAGCATTAGTAATAGTAGTAGTAGTAGTAGTAGTAGTAGTAGTAGGAGTAGTAGCAGTAGTAGTAGTAGTAGTAGTAGTAGTAGTAGTAGTAGTAGTAGTAGCAGTAGCAGCAGCAGCAGCAGCAGCAGCAGCTGCAGCATGAGTAGTAGTAGAACTGGTAATTAACATGGTGCTATGTTTTGAAACTCTAGTCCGTTGCTACTTGTATACAGAGGACTATGGCGGTGCCTGGCCCGGCGGGGATGCATGGCGTAAGTTCTATCTAGTAGGCCTCCACTAGTGTAAGCCACCCCTATCACCAGTCAGCTGCTCTTACATACATAGTGTTGGCATCCCATCACCATGGCAACAGGATGATGTCACCATGGCAACAGTATCCACAGATTCATCCCCTGCCTTCCCCTCCACCTAGGAATGGTTTTTATTGCATTTTCAGCGGCATCCCTATAAGTGCTTTTTGGTTCCAATAGGGGTAGTCTCATTTCCAATATACCTCGCATTCTCATGCCATCAATGAATTAGGAACTAGAAATAAGTCAACCCGTTTTCACGTCCAAGTCTGTAGTGTCCCAAAACGACCTGGTGTTTTGATGATAACTTTCTGATAATGTATAATGTGGTGGAGGTATTTTCCAATACCTAATCTAATGATCCTTTGTGTATGTTCAATGATTGAAAAAAACAATTTTTGAGAGTTTTCTTGAGTTTTTCTATGTGTAGAATTAAGTTATTAGTTATAAGTTGACCTTGTTATCAGTTAATACCATATAAGGTAACTATTACCATATAAGGAAGTGAGCACTTCCCTTCATGTTTGGTTTGCAGGTTTCTCCGCTGCGAGTAGGCAGTTATTGTGAAGCCATTTGTGTGTGGAGTGCACACATGGCCTTACAACTTTCAACACAATATCCATAATTATGCCAATAAATATTCGCAAAAAATGCTCTGAAGGTTTTTAGGTATTAATCTTCACAAATTGCATTTGTAAATTTCAGAGCGGTTAAGCTTACGGCCAAAATAAACCCACCCTTTTCAAGCAAATCATACCTGTTTTCTGAGTAATGTTTGAAAAAAAATGAAGATGTATTGTTACACCCTACAAAAACAACATCACTTAGATAACCACTTAAAAATAATAATTTATTATATGTAGAAAATTCCATAAGTGTCAGGCTATGTTATATGCCCCTGATAAAAATGGTTCAAAAAACTCACCAAATATAGCTGGTGATTCCATGAATTTCCTGGCATTATCCTAGGATCTTGATTCATTTGGTGAGGGAAAAGCTTCTATTTGTCATATTTGTGCCATCAACTGCAGGTTGGTTGTGAGAGTATCACCTGTGTGTCCCACTAGCTTTCACTTCACAGATTGTATTGACACTTTTCACGCCCACACCAATAGGGAAGATGACATCATGAACAACATCAGACAGTAGTGCTCTAAGAAAAACACTTCATTCTCATGACTGCAGGTCCATACTCTTAATTCCAATTTGCCAAATAAGAAAATGATGCAAAAAAAGTAAAAATGACTGAAAACATGGCAACTGGGTACTCTTCTTAGAGCACTCGGTGAGGGCTATCTAATTAATACCAACATGACAGGGATTAGATCATTTTCAAAAATCTTAAGCTTGGAATTATCAGGAGTAGAAAATTATGGTATTTCCTGGGAAGTTTCAGCTGCATTTAGTAAGGGTATTCATGTTTCAAACCAATTCATGGTATCACCCTTCATTGAAAGTCCTTGGACCAAGGAAAGAGAATATGTATATAAATTAAAATTGTTTAAATGTCTTCTACTAGATTTCAAAAGCTTCTTACCTGAAAAGTAAAAACATTTGAGTATGAATCTGATTATTTCCTGTCTACCAGCCAAAGATCTTATGAGATTTTATGAGATCTCGTGAGATCTCGTGAGAATGTTGCATGTCACAGATATCCCTCTAGAAGACTGTAACCATTGCACAAGCCACAGAGTGCATGGTTCTCACTTGCCTGAATCCCCTACTGCCCCAATCAACTAGTTCATCACACTTCACATAGGGGGCGCCACCCCATACACAGGAATGAGTTAAATTGCTTGTATTATATTCAGTGCCAGTACATGTACAGTCAGTGTAAGGATATTTTGATCTGCACAATGAAGGAAATGCTGTTTAATACAGACAAGAAAAAAGGTAGAATTTTTTCAAACAGTTTTGATTTGGTCAGTTATTTTTGTCATGTATTCAATCTTTTCAAACTGGCCTGAACTTGATCATGGTTTAAACTATTAGAAAAAATAACTTGAATAACACTAAGAAAGTACTATTTGCTAGTGTAGTTGATGATCAATAGATGGCGCTTGTTGGTCACCCCTTTTCTTTGCAGCAGAATAAGAAGATATTCAGGAACTGATAAGACCAACTGGGCAATATTGCAATGATTAAATAGTCCTTGTCACTATGGCAACACATCAGTCGTATAAAAGAATGAAGGGTAGTACTACATGGTAGTGTTGTTGATGGACACTAGGTGGAGCTCATTTATTAAATCTTTACTTTACAGCAGCGTCGTCTGTGGTTCAAGATCTCCGTAAGAAGCTTCAATCAATCCACCTATCACCATGCCAACCTGCCATGCTCCGCTCTGATTGGTCCACTCAGTTCCCTCCCCTTATATGGATACGCCAGGATATTTCTAGAAAATGCTAGAACTATCCTAGCTTATCTTAACTTTTTTGGTGAGGGTCACTTCTGCTTTATGTCATGGCCACCTTTGATCAATCATTTTTAAAAAGTTTTACATTTTAAGTTATATTCTATTTTCCTTCGATGGAGTTGGATTTTCTATTATAATTTCTTTATTGTATTCTATGGATTCTAGAGTACATTCCATGGATTATGTAGTGTATTCTTTATATTGCAATGTAAGTTTCATTTATCCCAATAACACATTTCAAAGTTTTTAAACATAAAATGGTAAATTTTCAGGAATAGTGTACATGAGAATTCCTGTCGAATAATGTTTCTCAGTCTTAAAAATTTATTGCATTTTAAGCTGAATGTGAGTTGTCATAACAATATTATTATTAATTCCCCTGGAACACTTGCAGTGTTCATGATGAATAGGGCTACTGAGTGGGGAAAAACTGGCAGTTGCAAATTCATGTACTAAAGGGTTTTGAGGCATGAATCATCACAGATCACTTGTATTCTCACAGCACATTAAAAACTTACTCAAGTATTTTTTCTCGCTGAAATGAGGGAAAATTCATAAACTGTGCTAACCATTCTCTCAGGTATTCAGCCTGTAATAAAACTCCCTTTTCACTTTCTTAGCAAATAAATGCTCCGGTTTTTAGTTCAAAATATCCAAAATATTAATTTGCTTAAGAAAGGCTAAAATTGAAAACAGCTTTGATACCTTTAACAATAAGTATGTATTTGCTCATCATGGTTGGAAATGAGTGATCCTGCGAGCATGAATTCTCTGCCAGTGATGGAGTGACTTAATTGTCAGGAGAGCTGAATCCCTGGGGGAGGGCACCTGGTGAGAGGTTCCTCAGGATTGTCACATTTTTGGTCTGTTTCGGGACCATGTGGTTTATGCATTTTCAGTACATTGCATGTCACTTCTAACCTGCAGTGAAAATGGCATCATGGGAAGAGAAGGGCACGCAGATTCAATCTATCTTGTTTTGATGTTTACAAATGATAATAGACTATTGGTATGGTATTTTAGTATTTGCATATGTATATATATATACTAGTATATATATATATATATATATATATATATATATATATATATATATATATATATATATATATATATATTATAATAAGGAGTATATCTACAAATATACATACATATAGTTATCTAAATTTCCTGGAAGGATTGCTTCTATTAATAAGTACACCCGTACACTGACTGTGAGTTAAGGGAAATGTGTGATATTGAATGTCCACTATACCTCTGCATGTGAGTACAATAGTAATAATCAGGGGAACAGGGACACACCGATACAAGCATCATCCTCCTGTTTCCTCATTCCCATCCATGCTAAGGTCCTAAGAGGTCTGACTCAAAAGCAAATATATAAAAACAAAGAAAATTTGAAGAATTTTACTTGTTTCTTGTACCCAGAAAGCAAATTCTTTTCAAATTCTTTTTGAACTCTTTTGTTTGCATTTGAGTCTTCTTCTACCACCTAAGGGGGTGGTAGCAAGAATCGTCTAAGGCTATATATGTTTATATATGCAACGTGCATAATAATTATGAAATAAGGACCCCTACCTTCCCACTCCTCAATTTTTCTTTATGGTATTCAAGGGACTGATTTTAATAGACCGATGGTTTGCCTAAAAGATAATCTTTCAAGTAGTTTTGATTGTATGAATAATATTTGTTATGTAATACATTTTTCTCAGAGGAATACAAAATAGTTCTTTATGGACTGGTGATCTTGCAAAAAGGTTCTCTTATAACATTGATAATTTCAATGCAGAGTGATACAACTTGATCCATCAGTGCAGTTCGCGCCCTAAAGTGTTCCGAAAAAGAAATTAATTCTTTTATTTTATGACAGCGCTTTAGAAAGAAATATCTGAAGAAGTGTTGATCAGAAATAAACTAAAGAAAGAGACATGTTTAACAACATTTATCTTCTTAAAACGTAGTTCTGAAAAGGGCATGGTATGTATTAAAGGGGGAGCAAGTCAATGAAAAAAATCATTCATTACATCCTTTGATGAATGGCTGAACCATGTCAGAATCTTGCAAAATAAGTCAATACAGGCAACTCTGCTTAATCCGGACTGATGTGCACCCTAATTTCTGTCCGGATTAGGCAAAATGCGGATTATGCGTATAGGAATTATATGTATAGGAAGGGACTGGGACCTTCCAATCTGTCCGGATTAGACAAAAATCCGGATTTCACATGTCCGGATTAAGCAGAGTTGCCTTTATTGCAATACATCTACCTTACATACGTCTTAAGAAAGTCATTAACACAACGAAGTATGCCATAACAATATTAGTGTGATATAAATGTACTAACAATACAGCACAATATCCCATCTCTTGTAGGGCCTGTATTCGTCACATTTATTTCCCAAACACAATATTTTAAAGAGAAAGACCTATGGCCACTAAAATCTTGGATTAAGAAAAGAATGGATATGTAACGAGAGACAAATTACTATATGCCCTATAGTTACATGCTAGCCTCATGCCATTACTAGCAGATAAGGCAGCAGCACGAGGTCACGTGGGAACAAGGACCAATCAGGGCTCCCGCATCGATTACATTACAGAGAAACCTTATCTCCACCACCTGCTGGGGGTGCCCAGAGCACCTATTAGCGACTATTAATTGACACTGGTTGAGGCTAGCATGTTCAGGTTGACCGGCTGGTTTCCATTCCATGTGTTGGTCTTCTAAGCTAAAATACAAATAGATATGATGTTTTGAAAATACCCATACCATAAAAAATAATCATCGTTACTGACTGCTGCAGTATTCCATGTTCCATATGAAAGTGAGGACAGATTTGTTGTGATGTTCACCTTTCAGATTCAATAAACAGAAGATTCTTTCCTCAAATTCTCACTCTGCAGGATTTTGCTGTATCGTGACCTTTGACCTGTTTGACCTTTGACCTGTCTGTCTATTTCAGATGGCTATGCCTTCTCACAAGAGGAACATGGTGCTGTGCCTCAGGTTTGTATGACAAAACAAAATACCTTGCATCTTCGTCTTACTCAGATATGTACATAAACGTATCCCTTTAATGCGTGTTGTGGCCAAAAAGGTCTGACTATTAAAGTGATGTCTTTCATACTAAAGCATCTTTTTGAAAATATAGTAAATTGTTTGTAGGGCCGGTTTCATCTTTGTAATGTTTTATCCTAATGCACAGCAAACAATAGTCATAGTTGACAAGTAGGAAAGATTGAAAAAGTAAAGAAAAATATCTTTGAAAATATTTGATGATGAAATGTCAGTCAGAACAGAATAAACAACTCATATATTTCGTGAATTGATATTTTACCTTAACCCTTATCCCGCTGTGAAACCTATGAGCACTGCTGCACACCACGACAATTGTTGTGATTAGCAGGATAAGGGTTAAAGATATTTTCAAAAGTGGTATAGATCAAGATGATACCTTTTGAAGTAAACTGTAATGAACAATGCTCAACTGAATGCCCCAATACCTTCATAATAGTATCTTAGTAACCCTGGAGGAATCCGTAAGATACTTGAAGGCAAATGTTTAGGGTTCTAGTTTACATTTATTTCCTCCTATTATTTTCCAAAGGGTGCTTTTTTCAGAGAGATATTCATGAATTAGTTAGGCCTTATTGGCCTCACTACAGATGAAAGAGATTAAGAATTTATGATTGAGTGTACACAGGCAAAAAATCCATCTCCCAGCTGAGGCTAGCGGTGACTTGTGTTTAGAAGTGATCTAGTTCCTGACTGAGCCAAAAAGAGGAAGACAACTTATAGAAAAAAAATCAAATTGAAAAGATAATTTCATATTCGAGACTGATTCAAGCCTGAAGCACATCTCTTTCATATTCAGTATGGTTTGTAAGTTCCAGTGTCTGTGAATGTGTACCTGAAAAAACTGGTGTATGTGCTCTTTCATGTGTGTGATTTCTATGCAATCTTTTGAGCTTTTCTGACATACATTTTGCTATTCTAAGTTCATGCCTGGGTATATTCATTTTCCTTTGAAATAAAATGTTTTTAGTGTGCACTTATTCGGAGGAATATGGTATTTAATTTCAAAGAGCACTGATTTATACTTCTGTTGCTAATATAAAATAATTTTATAGTCATGCTACTTATCATATTCAATTTCCAAGAGCACTAATTTATCCCATACACTTAGAGTTTCTCTAGAAAGTGTCGTCTGCTACTCTCATACTTTTTTGAAAATATCTTTTGAATAAAGCAAAAATTCAAAAAAAATTTGAAGGAGAGTTCTTGTCTGGCTTGTGATCAACATTTCTCCTTCAAATATTTTCAAGAAAATGTGTTTATAAGTTAAATATTTACAAAATCGTCAGGCCTCTTTTGGCTGCTCTGAGTGTTAAAGGGTTATACTTGCATTGCTCTCTCTCTGTTTTGCTCATTTTGGGTTTAGAGTCTGCATAAATTTGATTTATTAGTGTGCTATGCTTAAAGGTTTTTGTTGGATATTATTTGCAATTACTGCTGTTATCTGTTGGTTGTAACATAAATGCTAGGTCCAGTTAAGATAGCCTCTTTGGCTATTGTTGGATCCTGAGTTGATAAAGCTTTAATTGGTTTTCTTGCTTATTTGCGTCTATGCTTCATTATCTTAAGTTTATTTTCTTTTTTCCTTGTTTTTTATTTCCTCAGGATCAGTTAATTCGTGCTTATGATTCTACGCGTCGGAAACCATCTGGATTATAACAGAGGCGTTTTAGCTGTAAAAAATGTTGGCTGTAGTCACCAACATTCCGTCATGGATCCCTTAAGGAATTTAAATCAGCACTCAGTCAAGAGATAATATTTAGTGCTATGAATTCTAGAGTAACGAAACGAACTCATCATCTTACAGGATGTTCATTTCACTATTGATGTGAATATTTGTTTTAAAAAGGGAATGAAGATTCATTCTTTTAATATTATTATGTAAGACTTTCTGCTGATAAAATGATAGAATTTTTTTTACCAGAGATCAAGTTTATTTTACTATTGAGATAATTGGAAGCCTTCAAAGGAGAATCAAGAAGGATAGTATTAAGCACAAATGTAATATTTGACACTATGGGAATGTTGACCAATAATATGTTTCAAGGATGAAACATGTATGTGGGTATGAAAAGTATAACATGGTTGAAATTAGGAAAAATATGTGGAAATAATTCTTTGCCAACCAGTTGGCTGTGGCACTATTTTTGTTTAAATTGGAAATAAAACCTAACAGTAACTGCTTGACAGTAATGAAGAAAGGTGGCCTGCAAACTGGATGAGGTTTTTTATCAGTCACTTTAAAACTTCTAGCAGTATTCATTTTTGCCTTTATATTTTATTTGAGTGACAGAGATTAGTCAAGGGATCTGTAAAATGGAGAGATTTGTTTTAGGTTGCGTAAGCTCTTTCTAACAGTATTTATTTTTGCACTTTTTATTCATTTGTGTGGCATTAATGTTTATTATTGTGCGTAGCGTTCAGTGTCATGCATTGATTTTAAGGTCAATAATCTTTTCTTTACTGTGCGCTGGTAGATTTTAGAAATTGTTTGTGTTATAATGTGGCATAACTCCTTTCAAGACCGATATCTTGTTAACTACCATTTGGTTTTTGCCAAGTTATTCATTGTCACAAATGGTGAATGAAGAATATATTTCCAATTTCATTGACACTCTTTTGATACTGTATGCAATTTAAGCCTTGACATGCCTTATACCAAAAATGTTATGTATCTAAGAACCAAATGTCTTTCAAGACCTTTCTTCATTTCCAACATTCAAACTTTTGCTAATTGATGGACTGTCAGGAATGGTAAATGAAAAATATATTCATGATTTCACTATTTCAAGTCATTTTGATACTGTATGCAATCCAGGCCTAAATGTACCTCAAACCAAAATTGTTGTTGACTATGAAAAAGTGAAGAAAATGTTGTTTTGCGAGTAGTTTAACCCCTTCATTCTGAGAATAACCTGAAAGTGGCACCTTTGGAATGATTTTGAAAACTTTTGTATTACAATGAATTTATTGGAAGTAATTTTACATCACAATTACGGAAGAACCTTTTTTTTAATCAATCGCAATAGCAGAATAATTTTATTTTTCTCAGTCTACATTACCAACTTTTTTGGTGGAAATAATTGTCGGATTAGCCTGATCCTGATTTGATTAAACTGATAATTTGTTGAAGGAATCTTTGGTTATGTGTTGATTAAACTTTCTCTTCCAAATATTCTTCTAATAATGTTTTGAGAGGAAGAAATTCCGAAGTTTTCTTTTGGGACACTCTTAGTTTTAAGGGGTTAATGTACTCAAGACTTGTATACTTGCTCACTATGCCTGCCTGACTCTGATGTTGTGTGAGAAATCTTCATTTTTATGCATATCTATCATAGGCCGAGCTCATCCGAGTTTACGACACTACCCTCACAAAACCTGCAGGATTGTAGGATGTTTCTGAGTGGCCCACATCTCGACCAGATTTTAAAATGGTTGTGAAGATACAGCAGCGCCATCTGTAAAGCCTGAAGGAAACTAGGACTTGCTTTCCAACTGGGAGAAACCTGCTTACTGTTCTACACATAGGGGCTCCTCAATGAGCCTGTGAGAGGAATGATATTTCTGACATGAGGTAGATCATTTTTGGCCATGGGAACTTTTCGGACTTGGTGAGTCCTGAAGTCTGAGAATGATGTACAAAATGCCAGAATACAGTGTGACATCAGCCAAGAAGCAGACCAGTGAAAAATGTCTTGCCATCTGAACAATCCAGATATCCAAAAATCTACTTAAATACTACTTCTTATTGTTTATGTTGTTTTTATAAGGTGAGTTCAAGGTTCTGTTCAAAACATTTGAATAACTTAATTAAAATGAATAATTGAAAACCCTACTGAACTTATCACTTGGAATGAGTCAAATGTGATTGAAGAAATGTTTTTGGTCATGCTGACTTCAAATAAAGACATAAAGACCAATGGGATTGCAGCAATTAGAGTGGAGTCACTGACAGGACTTATTTTGAACCAAACAGTGAAAGATAATGTATATCTCGGAATATCATCAATCAATCATAGTGAAGCTCTTCATGCAGTTGCTATGCCGATGGCATCAGGGTTTATTAGCCTGTCTGGGTACCCTTTTTATGGTGATCAGTGATGACATCATCTGCTTTTATCAACCAATCAGATTAATGTGATTCTATATTGCTATGGTGATGTCATTACAGTTGTTTTATTAGCCTATCAGAATGCTGTCTGGTGACATCATCTTGTGTCAACCAATCAAAGTGAAGTGCTGGTTGTGCTGCTCATGTCATCAAGGTTCATTAGCCTATCAGAGAGCAGTATGGTGACATCATCTTTTCTCAACCAATCAAGGTGGAGTCCTGATTTCCCTGATGGTGTCATCATGGTTCACCAGCCAATGGAAATGCGGTCATGTGACCTCGACAATTAGTATCAACCAATCAGAGTTGTTCCTGCAGTTTAATCACCAAAATACCTTTCAGATATTTCTATATTGGTATCTAAGAATATCATTTAAGGGGGGGGGGGACAATTTTTAACTGTAACATTTGAGTTAATGATAATTTCCAAGTTTTGACTGTATTCAATTTATATCTGAAAGGTATTTTGCTTGGTATTTATTGCAAAAACAGATGTTTAAAAAGTGTTTACATCATGACTATGCCATCAACCATGACCTGTTCTTATTTTTCTCTAGAGAGATTTCTGGATCAGTTATACTGTAAATATAGATACTTTTCATACATATATATATATATATATATATATATATATATATATATATATATATATATATATATATATATATATATATATATATATATATATATATATATATATATGTATATATATATATATGTATATATATATATATATATATATATATATATATATATATATATATATATATATATATGTATATATATATATATATATATATATATATATATATATATATATATATATATATTATGGATAATTTTATATATCGCATTTTGTGACTGGAAATCAATAGCTTGCATTTCCCTGTATCATTGTATCATTTACTTTATTCTTAATACCTTAATAACATGACTTTCTAAACCTATTGGGAAAATTTCCTAATGAAATTTGAGCTTGCACAGCTATAGGCAGGAAACTTGCTATTGCAATCTTGATAATGCAAAACTCATATCAAATAATGTATCAAATGAGTGCAACAACTTTCTAGTCAGTTGTAACCTAAACTAACCTAAGTATGTGTAAAATACAAGTTCTGCTCGTTGCCATTTGTCCGGGCTGTTGCCTTTATAGGACATTTGCAATTTAACTTTACCAATTTCTGAGATCCTCTGATTTTTGGGAAAAGTTTAAAACTATTCTCTTGCATAAGCAAGCTATTGGTTGCAGTCATACAAGCAGAATCCTCTTTCCTAGCTAGTTATCTCTTGCTCTTTATTCTTCATCTATTGCTACCACTTCCTAAGGATTGAGAAATACAAGCTTTCTTAAGTTGCATACTCACAATGAATTTCAAAGTAACTATTGTCAAATGTACCTAGGAATTCTGAGAACATGCTGCTATTTTCTTAGCATTATCTTTGGAATTCCTAGGTATTCCCAGCTTCATGTAGTTAGGGTAATGAGAAGCTTATAATGTTGTTTTATTCTTAAATAGAATGAGCCAGTTGCATTTTTCCTTTTTCTGCTCCTCAATAAAAAGACTTTCTTGTTCTGTATTTCTTTTCCTAATGATGCTTTTCCAAATAGCGATAAGATTTATGATAAGTATTTTTAAGGGATATTTGAAAATCATGTCATTATAAGAACCCCATCAAATTGCGGTTACTTATACATTCTTAGTTGTCTATTATGTATCTACATAAACCTCATTAACATCACACTCATTTTTGTTTGTACTCCACTTTATCTGAAAGTGGTTATTACATTGGGTGTATCAGAAGTTTACCTTTGATAATATATGTTTGCAAACAGACAATTGTTAAAATGTGCGATTTATATTTGCATACTCTCATCAATAAAATGTGTTTGGTGCAGATGGCTAGCTGAGTGTGTATATTAAAAGGGCTTATGGTATGTATGGACTTCTTTGAATAATTTTCAACTTGGTTCAGGATATGTTCTATTTGAATAATTTTCAACTGGGTCCAGAATATGTTCTATTTGAATAATTTTCAACTGGGTTCAGAATGTTCTATTTGAATAATTTTCAACTGGGTCCAGAATATGTTCTATCTGAATAATTTTCAACTGGGTTCAGAATATGTTCTATTTGAATAATTTACAATTGGGTTCAGAATATGTTCTATTTGAATAATTTCCAACTGGGTTCAGAATATGTTCTATTTCAAACGCTATCCTATTAACAAAAATATGCAAGTATTTTCTTCCCTTGTGTACATTTAGGAAAGCCTGATGTTCTCTCTCTCATCTAGAAGGGTCAACCTATCTGTCCAAAGATGTATGTGTTATATATTACAGGCAGTTCAGTGTGAAATGCCTGTCATCGTTGTCAATCATTCCATGCCAGTGTATTGTTATATTCTCATGTATAACCAAGAGATGTTATTTTTCTCCAGTGTATTGTATATAAGCAAACTTACAGGCAAGCTAGGCCAGTGTGTTTTCCTTGATATTTTTCTCACTCACCAGGCTCCGTAAGACACCATGACCATTTGATACATTTGACCTTTTGGCCGTGGTGGCGTGGTCCCTAACTATTATTAAGGTTGTTGTTGCATCCCCAATCATTAAAATCAGATTTCTTTGATCTATATGGACACTGTGATAATCTGAAATCCTTTAATAAAAGACTGCTAGCTGTCTCTTACCACTGCCTGGGTTTGAATCTTGGCAAGGGCATGTGAGAAGTTGCCAGTGACTTGGGGTTAGGCGGTGGTTTTCTCTGGGCACATGTTTCCTCCACCATATATAACCACCAAGTCACAACAAAGCCAGAATATGTCAGAAAAAGTGACGGAAATTCCAAATTTGTTGCATTATTTTATTTTGACCTAATTGGCGGCCAGTAGGTGAAGGATTAAGACACACCAGTAAGCCTGGGGTGAGAGAGAAATCTGAATGATAACACACGCGGCCATAGCTTTGGCCCCATATTGCATGCTGATACATAGCAGATACTTGTAGATTTTTGTGAATATTAAATCATGTCTACTTAAACCTTACAAAGATTGCTTGCTGGTCTGTTATATTGTATTACATGTCACTGATTGCATGGCGTTACCTTTAAGTATAATGAGCCGATGAACAATGGAGCCTGAAAAAGATTTACAGGTGATAATTATAAAAAATCTGCATTATGATACACTATATTGATACTTCCTTTACGATGCAATATTTTAACAATACTTTTAATGATATTGTCTGCCACCCAGGGACCTAGTATTGTTAGATTTAGCTGTCAGCTTCAGAGATTTTGATGGCAATCTGCATTTGTGTGGAGATGTCCTAGTAGCAGAGAAGTCAATGTTATATTGTTAAGCAGTACTGCTATAAAAACAGATCTTAAACAATACAATACTTTTACCCATCCATTCAATTTCAATATTTAGTATTTTATTGAGTACTAGTACTAAACCCCTACGCATAAATGAGACAAGATATTCAGAATCCTTCAGACTTGCTTATACAGACAAACTTGGATATGACGGTGTACGACAGACTTTTGTCTATGACGGACTATATGCTTGGTCCCAGTCCCATGCATTTTAAGTATGTGTCATATGTATATGACGGATTTTGCATATGACGGACCAATTTTCCTGGTCCCATTGAGTCTGTCATATCCAAGTTCACCTGTAGTATGGCTGTTCTATTCTAACCCATCCATGTGCTCCAAACCAACCAGGCTTTTTCCTGACATCTTTCCAGCATAAGCATCTTACAGAAAATATTAAACCCATTGATGCACGCAAAACTGCCTGTCAACTTAAATGAAATATTTCAGGCAAAAGCATGGTTTGAAAATATTTAAAGGATAAATGTTAATTAGAACATAACGAACAACTCTCCTTGAAATATTTTGTGAAATCATTCCTAATTTCCAAGTAATTATCCAAAGTATCACTGACCCAATTGAGTGGATCAACCATGGCCTATATAGTGGTTACGATACCTGGCTTCCAAGCGTGAGTTCGCAGGTTCGAGTCTCTGCTGGATCCCCAAGCAGGTTGGCCTGGTCGCTATATAAATGTGCGGGTTTCTATCTCATTGCGATATGACCCAAGCTGTTGAAAGCGTTGTAAAGCCCTATTCTTTCCTTCCTTCTTCTGATGCAGATGACAGAAGAACTCAAAAGTATGGTTGGGTTAAGGAGATATGTTAATCAGGACTTTACTAAGAACCATCCTTTAAATATTTTGTGGATTAATTCCTTAGGTTATTGTCAAACGAATTAAAGATTCAGATGAACCTATATATGAATTGCTTGAGTAGGAAAAACAAAACCATTCCTTTACACTTCATCATAGATCATGAAATACCTTACTCCAACAGGCAAAAATATCTTACTCAATTTCATACATATTCTTTATGAAAAGTTTCTCCAGAAATTGTCATTTAGATTTATGATAGTTTTGACAAAATCACCGAAATAAGAATGAGCTTACAAAAAATGTTGTACGAGTTGTTAGTGTTCTGATTAACATTTTTCCTTCAAATCTTTTCTCATAGGTGCTTTTCCCTGAAAGATTTCGCCTAAATAGTCATGCTGGGTTTAACTGCTTCAAGCACTAATGGTTTAATAGGTCTGTGGTCTAATGTGAACATGTTTGGCTGGAGAATAAGTTACCTTGTTTACCTCATTTAAACATAGATCACACACTTCCTACGTTAAAAAAATTCTTAAAGAATCAGCATTTGTTATAGAACAGTCTATTAGCTAATAAGCATCCAATCAAGGGTGAAATTCATTCACCTGATACTTGTTGAGGCCTTATTCATTGGATTATTGGAATATGAATTAGAACAGTAGTCCTGGGTGTCCAAGCGTATTCAATATTCCTGGAGCACAGCAAATTTTGGTTCCGAAGATCAACACCAGGTGGCCCTGCCACGCAAGTCCTCATATCAACTGCCAAGTCCTATATCACTCAATAGGCAATACTAATTGATGGAAATAAATACAGATAATCTATGTAAGACTGCAACTAAAATTCATTGGAGAATTGACAGGGTTTAAGGGATTTAGCCTGTCATACATTTTGGAGCGTCTTGTGCTCTGAATATCCTATCTGCCTTATTCATAAGATTGAATGCTGATGAAAAAGAAGTTGGGGTGGGGGCAAAAAATTGCTTCCCATCCTTAAAAGAAAAGTCATTCCAATATTACAATTCAAAATTCAAAATCTAAACTAAAGCCTAAAATTTTGAATTTTTGTAGTAAATGTATTCTAGTTTTAGAAATTTAAAATTATAATAGTTTACAATGTAGAATATGAAAGTTATAAGGATAAGTGACTTTAAAGGGGGCACATTGTTGAATGTGATTAATTTTGAGTTTAGGTATAATCTACATAAACCACTCAGACTGACAGCAGGCAGAGATGTCTGCAGTTAAATTAACCCACTCATGCTTGAAGTACCGTAGACCACCTGGCTACTATGGTGATATCCCTCTAGGAAAAGCTATTTTCAGGAAATATCAGAAGGAGCAATGTTAAACAAAAACTTATGGAAAACTCTCCAACTATTTTTCCCTTTAGTGCTTTATTCTAAAGTTATTTTCATGAATACAATTGAACCAGACAACCAATGACAAGGACATCTCCGTGCATGAATGGGTTTATAAATATCCTCCATTGAATCTAGTGAATGAAATAAAATTAGATGTACTGAAAATTCTCAGTGATTGGGGACACTTTAATTATTACAATTTTTATGGTTTCGGGGTGACCCATGTTTTCTGAAAATATCTTGATGCTGTATCAGCACAATTTACAGCTAGTTCCAAATATTGTGAAATGTCAAATGGTGATAGATCAAGGGTTGTCCAGATTTTCCATTGATTATTTTGCAAAATAATTATAGTGGCCTTAATTCCTAGGGTGGTTTAAATTTCTGAGAATTTGCGAACATTTCATTTGACCTGTAGGCTTTGTGCCGCAAGGGTTTATTGATGTTGTACATTTTGTACAAATTGCAACTATTTTCTCTAAACAATCCCTGGTTGTATTATTGTAAAAGCTGTTTAACCATATTTTCCTCTTTGATCGTCTGCTAATCTCAATTGTTCTCTCTCCTTTGTTGTCAGATATGAAGAATTATGTCAATATATTTGATGTAAATGTACCTAAAATGTTTATTCTTTCTATGAAATCACAGGGGGACTATGTTGTGGTGAACCACTCACATTCCTTTTATTTGAGAACTCTATAACTTTCTACTCCTGTAACAGCTGTCTGGAAGGTTTCTCATACTGTTGAGCATCTGAGCCTCGTTGCATAAAACATCTGGTTGCATACAACATCTCAACCCTTATGCTGCTGGTGGCTAATTTGGCCAATACAAAATTATAAAAAAAAACTAAAAAATTATTGAAACCCCGGAACATGGGTACTCATCTAAGAGTACACAGCGAGAGCTATCCAGTGAATACCAATATCACAGGGTTTAGATGGTTTTCAAAAATCTTTGCATCCTTGTGCTATGGACGAAAGTAGGCTCAGAATTGAAAGGATTAAGGATAGATTACCGGAGACTACAAGGTGTTTATAGCCATTAGATGTATTATGCTACTGAGCCCTGTTACTAACCCATCCATGCAGAGCTTTCCTTGACAAGTGTTGTCGAGATTCATGTTACTTTTAAATATTACTTATAAAACATGCTTTCAAAGAATATTCAGAGCAGGTAAAACTATATCATACTGTGCCTGTTAGCAGGGACCACTTATCATTAAAAACACCATTCATTGTTTTTTCTTCAACAAGTACAACCGTATTCATAAAGGACATTTTTTTTTCTCCAACCTGACTGCCTGCAGTTGCTGTAGCGTTAATATTGTGTACAAAACAATCATGTTTCTGCTATGACAAATAAACCATTTTTCTCCTGAATTGTTTGCCTATTGTTTCTCTTTCCCCACATACCAGGTGTGTGTGTGTGTGTGTTTTCTACAAACATGCAAGTATTATTGCACCAGGCAGTAACTTCAATGGGAATGCTGTGGCACAGATGCTTTAATACTGATACTTTACAATTACTGAATACTGACTTACACACTTAGATGACCAAACACAAGTGGATTCGAAACCAGCCGGTCAACCTGAACATGCTAGCCTCAACCTTTGTCAACTAATAGCCGCTAATAGGCCAGCCCAGCTGGTGGTGGATATAAGGTTTCTCTGTAGTGTAATCGATGCGAGAGCCCTGATTGGTCCGTGTTCCCACGTGACCTCGCGCTGCTGACTTTTCTGGCACTCCTGGCATGAGTCTAGCATGTAACTATAGGGCATATAGTAATTGGTCTCTCGCTACATATCCATTCTTTTCTTCATCCAAGCTTACACATAACCTACAGTTTTGTTACGGCCTTGTTGTTGGGCGTAAAGGTGGTTGGTTTTCGCTAACCTGATGGTAGCAAGTTAAAATCCAGAAATATGACCTTTAAGATTTTCCAGTCCAAAGCCTACTAGTAGTAGCTAATTAGGTACTACTAGGAATTGACACCTTTAAAATCTATGTGATTCAATACAAAAGGACTGGACATGGTCAAACTGCATGATGCGCTATTTGTAACTTGTCGTAAAATCAAATTTCTACCTATTACCCCGAGGTGGGATAATATTAGTTATCCTCCTTGTAAAAAAGGGATACGGCCTGGTATCTGCGTGAAGCCAGTCGTATCACACGAGGCCGGAGGCCGAGTGTGATACGACTGGCTGAACGCAGATACCAGGCCGTATCCCTTTTTTACAAGGAGGATAACGAATTTATCATCAGCTCCCCCCCCCCCCACGCCTCCCAACATACTTGTATTGTTGACAATGGGCAAATTTCACAATGGGACCTAATGGGTAAAATTAACATTATGCAGAGTTGAGACAAAAAGTACGTTCATCTACACACAACTTAGTGCTCCAAACGGGTTTGCCAAGTTTGGATGGCAAATTCGAGCGATTTGTCACAAAGAAAATGAAAAAAGCGGTAGCCAAAGTCGAGTCCCACAGGCTATATAGCAACGGAGATTTTCGTCAGACCTGACGCCGACCATACGGCAATTATTTCTCATATGTATGTGCAACATACCAACCTAAATCCATCTTATTTACTTTCTGCCATCTTTATTTCCATGTATACACCATGTTGGCAGACTAACATGCGCAAATAGTGTTTTAAACGCCAAAAGAATCCGTCAGGCGGCAAAGTGAAGAGGAATGTCCGCCATTTTATTTTTCGTCGCCAAGGGTTCAAAACGAGGCTGTGACCTGTAAAACTTGAGGTCAAACCCATAGTTGCCATGGCGAAGTGGGATAAAACTTTGAGAGTGGGGATAAAACACTTATCCGGATCCTAACATTGCCATTTAATGAGAAGCAATGAAATACAATCCAGTACCCAACAGCAATTGACCAATCAGCTGCGAGTATCACAGTGGAGCTGATGATAAGATCAGTTATCAGACATAAGAAACGGGGGATGGGAACATTTCTGTAGGTAAGGCACTAAAAATGCCTAGCATGTGGCGCCATCTATTGACAGGTTCAGGAAGTATGACTTCTGCACACCAACAACTGCCCAAAAAAGTGGAAGCTGCTAAGACAACATCATTGTAAAAATATTTCAAGAAGAAACATTTTCCAGGAACTCTCCTTAAAATATTTTGTAAATAAATTTTGATTCAGAAGTTCTTTCTGTTCAGTAGCAAAGCTCCACTCTGCTCTTTTCTTGATCTAGGATAATGGCACATGGGTACTCATCTGAGAGTAATCAGTCAGAGCTATCCAATGAATACCAACAGGACAGGATTTAGATTGTTTTCAAAAGACAACTTTGTCCTTTGGACGAGAGTAGCCTCAGCATTGGAAGGGTTAATCAAGGAATAAAGTTAAAATTCACAAAATAAAGGGAGATTTTTCTTGGTTGTTTTGGATAACATACATTCCTAATTTTAGAAATTAAAAAAAAAATATTGTGGGTGCTACAGACCTAAACGGGTTGAAATTATCTGAACCCATTTGCACCTGGAATTCACAAATGGTCTGAAAACCTTGAATAGAACTTGCCAAGTTAAGGAAAATATAATTTGCTTTCTTGTACAATTAGGAAGATCTAGAGCCAGTGATAGGTTGCTCCACTTGAAAACATGTAAAAGGAGAAAAAAAAATTGTTAACTAAAAAAAAGATTTTGGAAAAGATCAACAAGATTTTGTTTACTGAAACAATCTGTTGTTGACATGCAGTATCCCTGGGGAATAAAGACGACAAAGAAAAGCAGTAGAGTTGGGAAGAGATTTATTTCACGTTCAATACAATAAGCCAGAGAGTAAGAAACAGAGAGTGGAAGCCAAATACTCAATTAGATCTCTCCTAGAATTGACTCTAAGCAGATCTCTTAGGTCTTAAAGACGATCTTGCTCACCTAATAATTCTTTTCTTTTTTTTTGAGGGAGGCCATTCCGAAGTTGAACTTCAAAACTGAAATTCATTAGTGTGGGCATAGTGTTTTCTAGTGATTTTTGAAGAATGAAAGGTTCAAATAATCGTCATTTTCAAGATTTTTGCTCATCTATTGGATCATAGAAGAACAAGGATGATGAATGCATCTGAAGTGAACTTGTGGTTTGAAAATATCCAAAGATATCTGGTTAAATAGAGAAATATTAGAATAAAAATTTGGAGCAGTACTATGTTAGAATGGTACTGCTTAATGAAAATAATCAAGTTTCAGACTACATGTATATGCATCCTCCAGATGTGAAGGAGTTAGAAAAGGTTGCCATTTGATTCGGTAATACCATGCCATCAAGCCTTCACCAAAGGAAATCTCACATCCAATATAGGATAGATGTGAAAGAATATCTTATAAATCGACTGTCGAAAAAAAGATCCTGTCTCTTCCCATTTTGAGACAGCTTCCTATGTGGGGATTATCTGCCTAGGCGACGCTGACATCACATCCTGGATATAGGCTGCAGGCCCAGGATGTCAAAGCATGCATCCATGATGTTGGCCGTCGCCTCTGTGAGGATCATGCGCGGCATGTTGATCTTGACGATCTCCCCTGAAAGAACAAGAAAATACAATCAGCGTGTGCTTCTCAACTTATTCATACTCACACTCACAAAAAAAAAATGCCTGACAATTTTGTTAAATCTGTCACGCGAAAGCATTGTTGGGAAATGTTTGGAAAGGACACTTAATTAACTTATCTCTTTCTCAGATATCTTGTAAAATATTTTCAAATTCTAAATTTATTATGAAAGTTTCATAGATCCGATGGTAATTTTTTGAGGGACTTTCAACTACAGGCGGGATTGGGTTATTTTTTTGTATATCTAATTGTTTACTTGTCTTGAGTTGCACTCTGTAGATAATGCATGTCAATAAAATACAATACAGTATGAATTATATAAACCTGCAAGAGCCTAACAAAATAACAAGAATGGAAAGACATGAAAATGGGAAATTGGCTGCAATGCCTGGATATTGATAGCTGGGAGTGGTCTAACAAAGTTATAGAAATGCAATAGAAACCCTTGCTTGCTTAACCCTTATGCTGCTGGTGGCTAATTTTGCCAATACAAAATGATGCAAAAAATCTGAAAAATGACTAAAACCCTGGCAAATGGGTACTCATCTGAGAGTGCTCATCGAGAGCTTTCCAATGAGTACCAACATGACAGGGTTTAGATGGTTCTCAAAAATATTTGCCTTCTTGTGCTTTGGATGAAAGTAGCCTCAGCATTGGAAGGGTTAAGAGTTACTCTAGAAAATGTCGTCTGGATCTACTATGATACTTAATACACTAACTTGGAAATGAAGAATGATTTTGCTAAGTGTTTAAAGGAGAATTGTTGGTAATATTCCTAATAACATTCCTTGTTAGTATTTCCTAATATTACTTTGCCTGCTAGATTTCATTATACTTGTACTAAGCCTGCTTTTGGCTGCTGTCAGCATTTATGGGTTTAACTCATTCTTGCTCAAATATCCTCAAGAATTATATTTTTCAGCGAAGTTGTTTTTATGCTCATTAAAGGTCATCCCTCAAAAACTTTCAAAAGGATGCTTTTATCAGAAAGACTACCCAGATATACTTATCAACATTTCTCCTGCAAATATATTCTAAAATATGCATTCATTCGCATGATATTTCTTAAAAAGTCATGCCTTTTTGGGGGTATCACAGAGTTTCTTTTTCAGGGTGCTTAAGGCATGCATGGTTAGACTCCATGATAATTTGAAAAAACTTTGTTCAGTAGACAACTCCCACAAATTCCTAAATGTATGCCTAGCAATTCTTCACAATGTTAAAAAATACTCAAGATGGATTTGGGAATTAAGTAAGAAATTAGAAAAAGATATATTCTAGTCAGCAGTTTGTTGCATGTAATCTCATTTAAAAAAATCCAAAGCATGCTTTCAGCAATAATCCATCCTCAAAATCATAATGATGTTTTTGGGCGCTTTGCAATAAATTAGTTTAGAAAACTATCAGAATGCCTTTAATTCAATAACACTACAAATCATTTCTTTCCACTTGAAAGAATATTTATTCTTTTCATCTTAATAAGGCCTCGGGGGAAACTCTCTTTTCCATAAACCATAAACATGACAGCACCTTGAAGTAATAGATATTCATGGTGGCCATTCAAAATGGTAGCTTGTTTAGTTACTTTGATGATGGCCCAAAAAAAATCATCTACAAATTACTACTACTAGTACTAGTACTAGTACTACTACTTATATTAATAATAATAATAATAATAATAATAATAATAATAATAATAATAATAATAATAATAATAATAATAAATAAATGAACATTCCTGATAATAATAATAACAATAATAACAATTATAATAACAATCATAATAGTAATGATAATAATAATAATGATAATAATAATAATGATAATGATAATAATATAATACTACTAATACTAATACTAATACTTATACAACTACTACTACTACTACTACTACTACTACTAATAATAATAATAATAATAATAAAAAAATAATAATAATAATGATAATAATAATAATAATAATAATAATAATAATAATAATAATAATAATAGTAACAATAATAACAACACTACAACTACTACTACTATTACTATACTACTTCTACCACAACTACTACTACTACTACTACTACTACTACTACTACTACTACTACTACTACTACTACTACTACTACTACTGCTACTACTACTACTACTACTACTACTACTGCTACTACTACTACTTCTAAGTGAAAATGCAGTGCTAGAAGCAGAGAAGATCAGTACATTGCCTTACCAGTTTTCCTATCTTTCTCCACACAGTAGCAGACGTCGTAGAACTCTGTGAATGTGGTGCACAGTTCGTAGAGGTAGTCGCAGAGACAGTGGAGCAGCAGGTCATCCAGCATCTTGAGCACGACCTCCGGGAACTTAAGGAGACATTTGGCGAGCTTGTACTCCTTGGGGTGATCGACCACAATGTCCTCCGTCTCGGCTGCCTTCTTCAGATCCTCCGAGGTCAGGTTAGCCAGGCGAGCGATGGACCTGGGAGAGAGAAACGGGCAGGTGAGGAGTTTGGACATATACATACATGTAGCGCCAAAAACAGTCTAAACCCTTCCAATGGTGAGGCTACTTTTGTCCAAAACACAAGTACGCAAAGTTTGTTTAAGACCGTTTAAACCCTGTGATGTTGGTATTCATTGGAAAGTTCTCGCTAAGTACTCTCAGATGAGTACCCATGTGCCGGGGTTTCAGTTATTTTCAGGTTTTTTGCATATTTTTGTACTGGCCAAATTAGCAAAGATTCAAGGTACTTATGGTATAGTAGGAGGTTATTTTCATAATATAACAGCCACCTGTTGGCTTATTTCAAGAGAACTGTAGGCATAAAAAGGTTAACCCATTAATGCTTATTAGTTCTTTCAGAAAATGTAATCTAGATATTAGATGCTTTTCACAGTAACTTTAAAGGAGAGTTAAAGGAGAGTTGTTGTTCCGATCAACACTTCTCAGTCATATATTTTCCTTACAATGCTTTTGCTTGCAACTTAGATTTCTATTGTGCAATCATTGTTAATTTTTCATGAACATTTTTATTTTAAAATATCTATGTATTCATTGAACTTAATGCATCTTTCAGTTGCATTGTTAAAACTTCACAACTCGAGGCCTGCCCGATGGCCGTGTGGTCTAACGCATTGCTACTGACTGCTAACTGTCTCTCACCATTGCCTGGGTTTCGAATCCCGGCCTGGGCATGCAAGAAAGTTGTCAGTGACTTTTGGGTCTAAGGCATTGCTACTGACTGCTAGCTGTCTCTCACCACTGCCTGGGTTTGAATCCCACCCTGGGCATGCGAGAAAGTTGTCAGTGACGTTTGGGTTAAGCAGTGGCTTTCACCAGCTACTAGAGTTTCCTCAACCACTTACAACTGGATAGTGATGACTCCGCTACATTATGGCAGAAAAAGTGACGAAAATCGAAATGCCAAATTCCCTTCACAACTCCACACATTTATAGAGGAAGAAAGGCAACCGCAGCATGTCTTACCTGATCCTAGTGTAGCATAGAGGAGATAGGCTGCTGTGTTCCCCTTATCATCCAACATCTGAAACATCAAACAATCAGTCAAAGGAGAATTTAAAGACTTGACAATATTTGTAAAGAATATCAGACAAGTTTTATGGATTTTGTATCTTTCTGCATTAGTGTAGTTGTGGACTCTTCATGGAGATGCAGCTATGTAGCAATATCACTGTTATATGTGCTCCATGCATATCAATATGCATAAATATTAAGTGTGTAATGATAATAATAATAACAATAATTTTTCAACGATACATTTGTCTGTACTGTGCATGCATGGGTAGGTGTGTGTATTTGAGAGAGAGAGAGAGAGAGAGAGAGAGAGAGAGAGAGAGAGAGAGAGAGAGAGAGAGAGAGAGAGAGAGAGAGAGAGAGAGAGAGAGAGAGAGAGAGAGAGAGAGAGAGAGAGAGAGAGAGAGAGAGAGAGAGAGAGGGGGGGGGGGGGGGGAGAGAGAGAGAGAGAGAGAGAGGGGGGGGGGAGAGAGAGAGAGAGAGTATCTACCTTATCGAAGGAGAAGACATAGTCATGTGTCCTGTTGTGTGAGAGATCAGCATACTTGATACAGCCGTAAGCCACAGCCTCCTGGGCTGCCTTCAGCTCCTCAGCATTCAACTCCTGCAACAAAAACAAAGGAAAAACAACAATAAGTAAAGGGCATCTCAATGCTTAGTAATGAGACATTATGGTTAATTTCTCTAAGATGGCTGAGAATCAGTTTGGATTTCATAAACGATGCTTAATTGATCGGAACCAATGGATGGATCTAGTTATTTGATTTTGCCATTGCCTGCTAGCTGTCTCTCACAACTATCCAGGTTTAAATCCCACCTGGGGCATGTGAGAATGTTGCCAGGGCTAGTCGGTGGTTTTTGCTGGGTACTCTGGTCTCCCCCCAACAGTTACAACTGGGCTAGTCACGACTTTGCCGCGATATGGCAGAAAAAGTGACGAGAAACTAAATTCTAGTGCAGTCCTAACACATGAGAACAGATGACGTTGTCTGCACTCACAGTTCAGGTACCTGCACCACTTCAGTGTGGGTAAATACTAATGTGAAATGAGGCAAAAGTTCAGGAAAAGGAGGATGGCAGTGGCCTGCAGAGATACTCTACAAGATTAGCCCTTCTGCTGCTGAGGTTACTTTCGTCCAATATGCAAAAAAGCAAAACGATATGAAAGTCATCTTAACCGTCTCATGTTGTTATTCTTTGGAGAGATCTCACTGAGTACTCTCACATGAATACCCATGTGCCAGGGTATCAGTCATTTTTTAAGGGTTTCTCGCATCATTTTGAATGGCTTAATTAGCTACCAGCAGCGTAAAGAGTTAACATGGCTGGCATAGGCCCAGGAAGATCACTCTCATCATAAATACTACAAGTTACAATAAAACGTTATATAAAAAATAAATAAAAGTATTTTTAACATTCTTCATTTACAGCAGCAACAGCTATTCATCTCTCATCTCAAGCTCTTGGTTTGGCAAGCATACGTAACAAAGTGATAATTGAACATGCAGCTGATGGCTGAGTTGGCCAATACAAAATAATGCAAAAATCCTGAAAAATCACGAAAATATTCGGTGAGAGCTATTGAATGAGTATCAACATGACAGGGGATTAGATGGTTTTCAAAAAATATTTGCTTCTTGTGCGTTGTGCGAAAGTAGCCTCAGCATTGGAAGGGTTATATTTCCAAACCACATGCCAGAGTCTTATCAGTTACTTCTGCATTAAAACCCATCGTAAGAATGAAATAGGAAATGCCAGAAAAATCCATATGAAGCTTATCTGTCTGAGAAATCTGTCTGAGTATGTACACCACGAATCTGAAATCTATTTCAGACAACCCAACCCTTTCAAAACACAATTTGGAATCAGAGGTGTCCAAGAATAAAAGTAGAAGTAAGATTGAGGAAGTATTTTATTAAATTTAAAACATTCTGGAATTATTGCAGATTTTGCCCACCTTTTCTCTTTCCTTCTCTTTGAGTTTGGCTTCTGATCTCTTCAGTCCTTCGTCTAAAAGATCTACCAGGCGAACAACCTCTCCTGAGCGAGTCTTGAACTTTTTCCTGCAAAAAACAACAATAAAATATCAGATTATTTGCTTAAAAACCCATGATAAGGATACAAGGATAAAGGTTGTGATTTTACCACCCAATCTGTTTTTCCACTATTGTATCATGTTCTTTTCTGTATTTTATTGACAGTTAATAAAGTATATCAAACGATATTATTATTATATCATTATCATCATCATCATTATTATCATTATCATTATTATCATCATTATTATTATTATTATTATCATTATTATTATTATTATTATTATCATTATTATTATCATTATTACTATCATTATCATTTTTATTATTATTATTATCATTATTCATTATCATTATCATTATTATTACATTATTACTATTATTTTATCATTATTATTATTATTATTATTATTATTATTATTATTATTATTATTATTATTATTATTATAATTATTATTATTATTATTATTATTATTATTATTATTATTATTATTATTATTATCATTATTATCATTATCATCATTATAATCATCATTTTAATAATTCAGTAATCATCATCATTCTTTACATTATCATTGATATCATCAACATCAACATCATCATCATCATGACCATCATCATCATCATCATCATCATCATCATCATCATTGTCATCATCATCATCATCATCATCATCATCATCATCATCAACACAAACAGCATTATTTCATAATGGGTATAATTCTTTCGGGTGACATTGTTCATGAAGGAAAAGTACAGGTGACCACTGTGAGCCAGTCCTTACTTTCCAGTCCCCTCCTCCTACCCACTCTTTTCCCGCCTCCTCCCAAAATCCTCCTCACACACAAAACACTCGTAAAACTCGGGAGCCATAAGTACCGCCATTAATAGCACCATCGAAAACCTGGAATAATACGGTGTAGTACCTTTTTGCGCATTTCAGCACAGCAGCGGTGGAGTGGATGCCGTGATGAGAGAGGACAAAAGGCCGGAAGGACTAAGGGCGTAAAAGATGCGAGGCGCTTTCAGGATACGAGGGCCGAGCTGTCGGGTTTTGATTAATTCAGAAAGTAGATAAGACGGATGAAAGGATTTATAGAAGTTGCTGAAAAACTGCATTCAGTCTTAATGAATTAGAGCGCGGTTTTAAGAGGTACTTGCGTTTTCTATATCTCAAATTGAATTCCCAATGCACCATAAATCTATTGATACCGTCCCACGTTTTTCCTGTTGGTGCCAGCTAGTAGCATAACAACCTGGCACTTTTGGTTATATCTTTCTGACCAACGCATCTTTGTGAACCTTTGAGAGAGAAATGAGAATCTGACCCCAACCAACAGCTCTCCTTGAAATAGTTTGTTAATGTGTTTTTATTCCAGAGCCAGGGCCTGCCCTGGTGGCCGGGTGGTCTAGGGCTTTGCCACTGACTACTAGCTCTCTTTCACAACTGCCTGGGTTCGAATCCTGGCTGGGGCATGTGAGAAAGTAACTAGTCACTTGGGGTTAGGTGGTGTTTTATGCTAGGTACTGTTTCCTCCACCAACTAACTGGCTAGTCACAATTTAGCCTAAATATTGCGGAAAAAGTAACAATAATTGAAATACCCATTTTCAAATCCAGAGCCATTGTCAAAAGTGTCCTATACCAGATGACACAGTTTGTACTACATAAAGTGTATATGTGACACAAATAC
The DNA here is from genome assembly GCA_963942565.1 of Maea johnstoni. NCBI lineage: Eukaryota > Metazoa > Annelida > Polychaeta > Spionida > Magelonidae > Maea > Maea johnstoni. The sequence goes on from OZ012690.1 coordinate 38,769,472, forward strand.
ATATAGGTATGAAAGGGCTAAAGAACAGTTTACAGGTAACTCTGGTTGGGATAGGTTCAACGAAAAGGGTCCCCTCATATTATTATTTTTTAAGGAGTTTGACACTATATCAATTCACTTTCCAATGCTTCAGGCTTAGTCCCATACACATATGAAGCAGAAACTAAGATAAATATTGTGATGGACAGAAAGCCACCAGCTTTTTCTACATAACCTACATTACAGGCCCTTGATTTGATAAGTGATGTTCAGGCTTGTCAACCCATGTATGAACACCCGATGCAAATGGGTTACCATATTCATCTGAATGAGCGCACAAAACCCAAATAACCCTTTTTTCTGAAAATGTTGGAAGGGTAATTAAGCCAGCGAACATTATTTTCTGGCCTTTTGAACCTCCCAAACCTCACCCCACAAATGTATCCTTACCTTTTTCATGTGTTGCTGGTATATTGTCTATATATTGTCCTTGTTTTCAATTGGATGTGGCGTAACAAAAGAAAAAAAGAGCGTGAAACATTCAAGCTCTGTATGGCCATCATGATTGTTGCCATGATCGGCACCACATATGGGGTGCGGCTAAACGGAAGATTCCCAATACCCCTTTAGAGAATATTTCCAAACATGCTACGTGCATGTGCGCTTATTACGACCAATACAGTATTGTTGAAAACTTCCACACGTTTGCTGGACTCTCAGGCATGGGTTTTATTTGACATGATTGATTGAAAAGGCTTGTAGAGAAAGGATTAGTGTACAGCACCTGTCTCCTGCAGTTAACCACTACAGGCCCACAACCGCCTGCCTGCTTAATTTGCTGATATCTCTCATGTAACTACCACCATGTAGCCTAGGGTCTGCCATGTAATGAAGGAAGGAAGGATTGAGGTTTGACATCGCTTTCAATAGCTTAAGTCATATATATTGCAACGAGATAGAAACATTGAACCAGGAGAAATTCCCTTCTCTTCACAAATGATTCCAAGGGGTCTTTCAGTTGCAGAAGGACCATAGACAATCCTCCACAATGCCACACGTTAATATAGCGACCAGGCCAACCTGCTTTGGTCTACCATGTAACTACCACCTTCTGTACTAACCATACACTATGGTTACTATGTGGCACATGATGGACTTGTGGTAAAGGTCACCACAGGTCAGCCATGGGTCCTCCACTGACCACTAGTCAAACAATCAATACAGAAACATTTACTCACTTCTACCATGAGTTTACAGCTGAGAGATGTATTTTATACAAATATGACATCCCTGAGGGATTTCCACCAGGAATAACTTCCCCGAGAGAGGATTGTCGCTCGAGGGCGTAGCCCAAGGGCGACAATCCTCTCCGTAGGTGTTCGGGCTAGCGGTCATTATTCTTTGGGCTAGCGGTAATTATTCAACTATTTCATGGATGTTGCCGTGAATTATTCAACTATTTTATAAGCTGTTAAGGACAACAACCTGTCACTAAGGAGTGAGGAAATCATGACGATTAATCCATGGCCATTGACCAATAAGAATCAAGAATTTTCACGTGAGGTATAATAAATCTATTTATTGCATGTCTCTGGTTTTCAGTGAAAATGCGGTTATTGGGAAGGGGTGGGGAGATTTTTTCCTGAAACATGTAGTATTGTGAATCCTCCAGTGGATTGTTCTGCAAGTAGACATGCATAAGGAAGTCGGGCAGTTGCTCTCGCTGAGAAAGATCCGAGAATCTCGCCACGATCAGGAAGTCCATTTTGTTAGTTACCTGTGTGCAGTAAATTACCTGCCCTCGCAAAAAACCTCCTCATCTGCACGCATGAAAGGAGCCTGTCTAGATAAATTGAAGCTATTTCCTCCCATTCTGCATGGGCTGCCATCGACATAATACCACTTTTTGTCTCCGAAACACAGAGTACCTGGCCATAGGAATGCAAGAGGCAAGCGGAAACATGTATACACATCACCGATACTCGAGCATTCTTGTCATTTCAATATCGCGTGGCTTTAGAAAGCTTGCATGCATAAATCTCTGATTTCATTTTATCGGATATTCGCATCCTTCCCTGCAAAAAGCTTTCTGCGTGGCTAATTAAGGGAATCTTAGTGATACCACTGTCGGTGGAAGACCATTTCCGTTTCTCGGAGAAGACACTATGAGCCACCCAATCCTATCCATGGCACTTTCGGTGATGCTGGCATCTTCGTGCTGATTATATTCCTTCTAGAAATGTCACCGTGGCAACAAGGGACAATATGTTTAACCCATTGTTGCTCCCAGCAGCCTGACAATTTTGGGGAAGTCTTTCGTGACAAAGCTTAATTTGGGAGAATATTTTACTCCAGACATGAATGAGTCAAAAGTTGCCATAACCTGAACTTCCTTCACCTAACAATACAATGTACTCAGCTCTCAGGGATAAATACTGTAAGGGATGAAATACCAACATTTCTTTTCTTTGGCGAGATAAGACATTCATGTATGCAGCAGCCAAAGTCATACTATTTTGAGAATATCATCCTAATCAAAGCAATTCTGGAAAATATTTGATAGAAGAATAATCTATCACAACATAACCTAGAACCCACATGAAAGCATTTTGCAAATCTATGTTGTTTTTTCAAATGTCAGGTATCCAGATGCATATTTTCCAGGCAAAAAACTCTTAAGGAACAAAATAAACTTCCTAAACAAAAAAATATCATATAACCACACACACACACACACACACACACACACACACACACACACACACACACACACACACACACACACATATATATATATATATATATATATATATATATATATATATATATATATATATATATATATATATATATATATAACTATATATCTATCTATCTATATATATATTATATATATATATATATATATATATATATATACATATATATATATGTATATATATACATATATATATATATATATATATATATATATATATATATATATATATATATATATATATATATATATATATATATATATATATATATATATATATATATATACATATACATAATAGAAGGCTATGCACATTCTTATCTTGACCGACAACAAATCTTGACGGATTTTCGCTGCTAAGTTTGATATACATGTGTATGCGGCACGTGGCAACAGGAATCTCACTCAGGCACTGGGGAATCGAGACAAGCCACCGGCAATGGGAGGCCTGGGTCTTAAAAGATCGCACTTCATTAGGGAATTATCATGAAACGGAGATACGTCCGTAAGCCCGTCATGAGACGCAGCGAGACAAGATCATCTCCGTAAACTCAAAACGTGAAAACCAATCAGACACAGACAAACCCCTTAACCCATTTATGCTTAACCCTTATGCTGGTGGTGGCTAATTTGGCCAATAAAACATGATGCAAAAAACCTTCAAAATGGCTGAAACCCAGACACATGGGTACTCATTTGAGAGTACTCAGCTGGAGCTATCCAATAAATAACTTAAGAAATGAATTGACTTCGAAATATATTTGAAGGAGAGTTGTTGCCAGTGTTCTTATTAACATTTTTCCTTGAATTATTTTTCTTACTATATTTTCGCTTGAAATATTTCTTTCAGGCTGCATTTGGCTGCTGCAAATATTAATGGGTCAACCCATTTGTGCAAAGAGAGAGTTAATAAAAAAAAGTCATTAGGAGGTATGATACTTGCGTAAATAACCTCAGTAAAAACATACTTTCAAAAAGTATCTGAAGGACAGTTGTTAAGTGCTTTCTTATTAACATTTCCCCAGTTAAAAAATCTTATACGATTATGTAGTACTGGTATAACAGATTTTACACAATATGATACCTTTTCCTATTCAATATTCATTTTGTATTTGATATGGTATCGTTTACTGGCACTTATCCGTAGTTGTTACTGCTGGAAATGCAAAGAGCTTTTAGCAATTTTAGTCTGTAATATGATAGAAACAGTAACTCCCAGACACTTAGTATTGCAGGTACCCCATCAAATACCAGGCGGTAAAGAGATTCTTTGCCTCACAATGGTACATGATAGCTAAAGGAGAATTTCAGCAAAATCTTTCAGGCTGCACAAAAGCAGTTCACAATTTAACAAATCATTAGCCAAAGTTCTGACTCTGAGGGTGCACAAATAAAAAAGAATAAAGTCTCTGGGAGGCTGATTGTACCTTTAAGAATAATATTTAGATATCATATTATTAAAACAAAATCATTGTGGTACTGTATTACGAAAACTTTTAGATGCCAATCCCAAGTAACCATGCATTAAAGCCTTATCTTTGTGAATAACAGTATAGCAGAAGCTATTTTTCCAACCGTTCAAAACTAATTTCATTTATGAGAAGAAATAAAAATGTTTATATATTCCCAATCAACCTCATTTGCTTATCGCATTGAGCTCTTGCATCATACAATGACCCTATTGTTACACTGAATTGTTTCTTGATGGACATGCCTTTTGAAATTGCGACACTTACTGTATACCATGTTAATAGTGCCTGCTCTGACGGCCGTGTGGTCAAAGGCGCTGCCACTGACTGCACGCTATCTCTCACCACTGCTGGGTTCGAATACTGGCCTGGGCATGTGAGAAAAATGCCAGTGACTTGGGGTTAGGCGGTGGTTTTCGACCGGGTACTCCAGTTTCCTCCACCACATACAACTGCCTAGTCACGAATTAGCCACATTTGGCATAAATGTGACGAAAAGGAAAATTCCAAATCCAAATCCAAACCATGTTAATATGGCGTGAGTGTAATAAATGCGTACTTAGCGCACCCCCGGAGTCTGCATTTATTAAACTGTGCACCATTTTTTGGACACCTGATCCCTACGCTAGTATTGTACAACACGCTGACTTGATAGCTTGTCATTCAACATCAGTATGAAAAATTTAAACCGCCCACCAAAGGCAGCTCCCCGTCAAGCACGTTATTCTATAAGCACAAAATTAGCATGGTTGTTGCTTGTTTCCCGCTATGGACATATTTTTGGACACATTGTCTCTGAACTCATTTTGATAGGAAAGTATAATTATCTTTTTCATTTGTTAAAAAGATGAATGTGATAACCTTTAGCAAATTAATTTCATTCGCCCTACTGTCTCAGTCATTAGTACAATTCTGTTGAGATTCCTTTAGTAATAAATATGTCAACAATATCACTGACAGTGAAAACAGACAAAAGGCAGCCATGAATTCACTTTTGATCTATTTTTGCTATTCAAAATCAAATTGATATAATGATTCTTTTATATTTCAATATCCAAAACAATTTTCATTTGATACATTTATACAATCTGTCTCAATGGATGCCCTACTGCATTGGGTTCCTCTATTCAACAATGGAAAAACTCTTGTAAAACACTGTATTATTACTTGTTTCTTATGGTAGACAGATTTGACAGTGCAGTGCCCTGAACCTATTGTAATAGAGGGCAAAGCTGATCTCCTCTGACAAGTCTGATGAAGATTCATTGTCTCGGAGGTCACCTTCCCCTCCAGCAACAGGTGAAAAATGGCAGTTATGCAGCTCATGATTGAGTGAAGACAGAAAATGGGCAGCTATAAGTTCACTTTTGATCTCTTTATCTATTTAAAATCAAAGTGATATATAGATTCTTTTACATTTCAATATCTAAACGGTTTTGATTCAATATATCGAAACCAATCTGTCACAATGAATGCCCTACTGCATTGGGCTCCTGTATTTAACAATGGCAAAACTCTTGCTATTACACTGTATTATTATATAGTGCTCGTTTCTTATGGTAGACATGTTTTTCGACAGTGTAGTGCCCTGAACCCATTGTAAAGGGCAAAGCTGATCTCCTCTGACAAGTCTGATGAAATTCATTGTCTCGGAG